>VZRS01010761.1:0-59359 GCA_013398055.1 Ifrita kowaldi | reverse complement strand
GGCCCGGCGGAAGGCGGCGGAGGCGCCGCGCAGCCCCGCGCAGGCCCGTGAGCCGCCGCGGCCTCCCGTGGTAGCCGAGCCCGGGCAGGAGGAGCTGGGGCCTGGGGGGAAGCCAGGGACAGCGGCCGGGGTGGGGGGACACCCCCGTAGCCTGCCGGGGTGGGGGAGAGACCCTGCCCGTCGCCCCCCGCCCCGTCCGCAGCCCCGTTAGGCAGCCCCGCGCCCGGTGTGGGGACACCCCGGCGGCCCCCCCTGCCAGGCCCCTTCCCCGCAGCTGGTGAGGGAGCTTAACACTTGCCCCCTTCCCCACTAACGAGCCAAGGGTGTGCAGAGGCCCCCGGCAGCCAGCCCTAGTAACTATCCAGAAGCAGGTCTGCTCTTCCTCGCTGTGGAATAGAGCCTTCTGAAGCTCCCTCGATACTTGTTAAGGGGAGAGGTGTCCTCCGGCCCCAGTTCCTGAGGATTGTGAGAATAACCCTTACTGCCTACTCCCCTCCTGCTACTGAGGAAAGTCCTCTCTCAAACAGGGCAGACAGCCCTTCCCCAGACCAGGTAGTAACGGGAGTCTTTACAGAAGAAATCCTGTATGCCCAGGACAGAAATAAGCAGGAGCTGCAGATACTTACCTAGTAATTTTAATTATTTACATCTGCTCAGCAGGTGATAGAGCAAAACAAGGGAGAGAAAGCAGAGAGAGATTTAGCTATTCTTTCTTTTTCCAGTTGCTGGTAACTGGAGATAAAGGTGATTTCCAATACTGATCTCAGCTTCCTTCACCCCAAGGAAGATCCCTCATCCCCTAATCCCGAGAGGGTTTTCTTCAAATACCCCGTGCAAGGAGAGAAGACACACCTCCTAGTTACAGGGAGAGGAAAAGGCAGATTTCACTGATAATATCCACAGACATAGCAAGAATTTTTTTAGAGAAAGAGATTTTCCCCACCTTAAGGACAAGGTGTACCTAGAGAAAAGAGATTTCTAGGTAGGCAGATTGGGGAAATTGATTTCTGAAATAATCTGACCATCAGTGAAAAGGCTGTTTCCCAGGGGAACACCCCTTTAGTAGTTAGCTGCCAAAAGGGAGAGAGGATCTCCATCCCGGGATAAAACCAGCAGTTTTAGGGGACTGACAATCTCAAGCAGATTGTTTCAATACTCAAGATCCTGATTTCATCCACAATCCTTTACCCTCGAAATATTTTTCGAAGAAGCCCTTGGAATAGCTGACAGCAACGGTCTGAGTATGGGTCTCAGAGAAGGAGTGTGAAGGGCAGCACCCCAGCAACCAGCACTGAAGATAATCCACCTCCCTCCAGAAAATCTTCCAGACAGAGTGAGTGACCACATTATATCACCTCTCTATTCCTAGCTGTCCTCTCTCGTCTTCTGTCCTTGTTTTCCATGTCTCTTCTTCTCTCACTGTATCTGCTTGCTTTTAATCTTTTAGCTGTTTCTGTTTCTGAACCTCTCCCCACCTTCTTTTTCTGTGTCTCTTTCTCAGTCGTTTAGCTCCCTTATATGCTATATGGAATTGACCTGATTCTTTCCCTCACTGTTTAGCTTATGGGAGACCTTAGCCCTGTTTAATTGTAAGAAACCTCTCTGCCCTTTCCCTTCTACTTTCTTTCCCTGGTTTATTCATCCTAGGCTCAGCCTTAATCATCACTGGTGTGACTTGGTTTCTGTCATTTAGGGGTCATTGAGAATGATAATACTGGCCAAAAAAAGCTTTGAGGAGACAGGAGCAGTGATTTGTAGTGCCAGTGTCCAAGGATGCACCTGTGGGGTGGAGTGTCAGATCTCCATGTGAGTCCTACTGTGTTGTAACTGTGGGAATAAAACCATTGTGTGGTGCAGACCTGGCTGTGCTTGGGGTCCGAATGTACAGGTCCCCATGCAGGTACTCTGAGATGCGTGTCCTAATGTACCTAAGGGACTGTGGGATGAATTCTGGAAGGAGTGCCCTTGAGAGTGGATCCTGTGGTGCTCAGGGGCCTGGGAATGAAAGCCATGACAGTGCTGGTGGAACCTGCCCTGAAAGCCAAAAGAAGCTGTTCGGTTGCCACCAGTCTTCATCTGTGTCTTATGCTGCATTCAGGGGCTAGGAATGTGAATCCTGATGCTGGTGCTGTGTGAGCCACGCTGCTGCTTTTTGTAAATGAGGTAGTTAATTCCCAGTCACAAATGAGTATTCTGACACCAACGTAGTGATTTCCTGAGAAATCAAGTCTGAGGGAGACTTCATCTCAAATAAAGCCAAAGCAGATTCCAGTAGCAGAAGAATCATGCTTAAGGATGTCTCACCTGAGGTATTACTGTTTCTGGTGAGATAGCAGTGAGGAAATCCAAGATCAAAGGGCCAGGACGGAGAGCTCTTTTGGAAGCCATTTGGGAGAGCAATGGTTAAACAGGGAGTCCCTGAAGAAGGAACTCCTTGGTGTAATGTGCTAGCAAGATCAGACAAAAGATGCCAAAGTGATTCCCCCTTTTGGCAGAGAATTTTGTCAGTTATCCATAGCTTCAGAAGGTGGCTCTTTCTAAGGGAAGGCTGAACCACCAAGCATACATTTGTTCTGGGGGTACTGTTAGATGCCCTCCTACCTGTTGCCCTATAGTTATGCAATCAGCCTGTTTTGAGTAGAGCTGTGTTATCTAGCACACGGGAAGAGATAACTGAGGCATTTTGGCCTTTGTACATTCAAGGGGATAAACTGACTTTTCATGCTCTTGAGGTTCATTTACCTCACGCTGCCCCCTTCCTCACAGTAATGACTTGACATTTTTCAAGTGCTTTTGCCTCTGATGGATGCCAGGGCACTTTACAGAATATGTATGCCAGCCTTAACAAAATTCTGCTCTTCCACAACAATTACCTTTGTGCACATGAAACATTTTTTTTTCCTTCCATTAATGATAAAGATTCTGTATTTGCTGCCTGAGCTTTTAGATGTTCATTACAGACATAAAAGGCTGGAAGTGGTATGCTACAGACTAGTTGTTATTTATTTGTTAATTGCTGACAAGGCATTTAGTAGTGACTTGGACACAAAATTAAGACAATCTCTGCTCTGAAGATCTCATAATCTAAAACACAGCTATACAAAAGCTGGGACACACTCATAAATTTTAGGGAATATTTTTTCAAGAGCACAGCTCTTCAGTGTGATCATGGTATTCACGTCAAATGTTTATCACAGGTGAAAATGCAGCTTCCTCTGAGGTAGAATACTGCAGCTGTTCTGCACCATTTATTTTATACAAAAGTATCTATACAAGAAAAAGGGAGAGTATTATTTATTTTAATGGAAGTGCAGAATACTTTATAGACACATTTAAATGCAAGTGTTACGTCTATAAGAGTTTACATTAAGAATGTTAAACCTGGCCACCTAAAATTAGACTTTGAAAACCACATTAATGTACCTAAGTAAATAACCCAATTCTTGTAAATGCCCAGGAACACAGAGCTGGCTTCAACAAAAGCAATGAAGCCTTCTACATTTGAGGAAAAAGACATTTAGTTGTGCCTATATGGCTTTGTAAGTTTAAATTTGGACATTCATGCTTCCAAAAGTTGACTTTTTAAGTTGAAGCAGTCTGGTCCTGTCCTGCGGGCACTCAGCTCCCATCCGAGAGCTGACAGTGTGGCATTTCTCAGGTCAAGCCCTTAAGCAAAATCAAATGAGATGGTCTAAAGAGTTACGGGGAAAGGGTTGTGTTACTGAAAGATCATGAGGTTATAATACTGTTTAAGTATGTGTTCTGTAAGTTCTTGGGTTTTATCTTGAACTGTGGTTTTGTAGGCAAGTTTCTAGGATAGAATAAGGAGTTCAAAAAGTTGGAATGAAAGAATGAAACAGTTTGAGGAGTTGGGATCTAATTTTTCAGTCCGAGAGAGGGTCGTGACCACTGTAGTACTTCTGGTTTGGGTTTTTTTGTTGTTTTTTTTTTCCCTCCCCCCTCCAAAAATGCAGCTGAATGCTGGTGTCTCTGAAGAAGTTTATTCTTATCACAGAGGTACAGGTTACTACCTCTTCCCTTAAACTTCAGCTGACCTTCATATAGTGGGAGATTGTCTGAATCCCAGTTTGGATCTTTGGCCCTTTACTTCAAATGTCAGAAAGGAGGTGTGGTTAATGGCAACTGTGATATGGACAGCTGTCCCTCAAGAGCAGGACTGAGCTGATTATCTCATTTTACACAGCTGTCAGGCAGGAATTGGATCTCAGTCATTAGCAACCAGAAGATGAAAAATGGTTCTGGACATATTTTTCCATTTGCTCCTCCCAACCTTGGGTAGAATAGTAATCAGTGACTTTCACACAGAACCTTCTATGTTTTGTAGTGCTCCATTTGCAGAATCTGTTTCTGAGTGATGCTTCAGAATTGAAACTTTGAGGGATACTGGTTTTAGTCTGGAAGGCATCTGAGAGAAGATGAGTAGTCCCTAGATTAATGGGTAGCCTAATGTGATAGCTAACGTGTTTGAGCTCTCCAGTTGTGTTAACTCTGAAGTCCACAGAAAAGCCTTTAATTTGCTGTATTGTTGGCAGTTGCACATGTTCCAGTTGATGTGTTCAACCTCCAAATGCTTATTGTCTTTGTAGGAGGCAGTATTGCTACTTGCTATCTGTTCTGCTGGTTTTGTTTCCTTCTTCCTTCTAAGGGATATGTGATGGATGTAAAAAATCTATAACATATGTCTGCCCTGTACTGATGTTTTTCACTTTTAAAGGCCATCTGTGTATGTGTGTTACTGAGAGAGAGCAAGCATGCTGCAGTATGTTTTCACAATTAATTAATTGCAAATTTTCATCTTAAGTTTGAAGTGAAATGCAAAATACTGTGAATGTTCCAAAATTTGGAGATCTCACAACCAACTTTAAGACCAATTTAATGCTGTATCCTGTGGTGCTTTGCCAAGATTTGGACTAGATTGTTGTTTTATCCATCTGTCTTTGACCTGCCCAGTCTTCCACCCCATCCTGTTATGAACCTGATCCTTACTTAGGTAGGCAGCACAGATTTAAAGGTAGACAGCAGAGATTTTGGTAGTACCTGACCTTTCTTGAATCCCTGGGCTCCGTAGCATCGTGTGGCACTCAAGTTCCTCTCCTGCACCTTAAAGGCCCAGCATGTTTCCAGCCTGCCTACTTCTTGATTTGCATTTCCTCCTACACCCACTCCTCCTCTCAGTTGTTCCTGCTCTTTGCATCTCTTTCCTCTTGTGGTCCCTTTGGCATTCTGTCCTGTGGTCCTAGAAGCCTAAAATGCTGCTTTTCTCTTCATCAAGCAAGCATCCCTCATCTCTAGGATTCTTCACTGGCAGGAGTCTTTTACTATATCTCACAGGCTCTGGTCTTACTTCCACATCTGCATTTTGACCTGTTCCTGGTTTGCCTTTTGTTAGATTATATGCCTGTGGACACATAGGATTTTTTGTCTGAGGTTATCTCAAGAAACTTCTTTATTTATCACTGAAAATACCCAGTTCTGCTTGACTGGGGAATGGCACTTGGTCTCCATAGTCCAACTCAATTAATTCTCCCACCCTCCCTTCTCTTCTGGCCCCTCTCCTTCCTCAGGAATAGCTAGATTTTAGTTGGCTAGAATGAAAAACCCTTCCGTTACATTCTCTGGTTCCCTCTTAGCACTTGAGGATCTTGGTTTTCAGAACTGGGCTGAACATTTTGTGCAAGGCCCGGTACCTCATTCCTCATCTTTCTGAGCTGGTCAGTTTATTTGATGTGAAATCAAGAACTAAGGGAATGTGTGTTCTTTTTTGGCCTTTTTTGTGTATAAGAGAGAGTGAGTAATGAGGGACAGGGTGAGATGATGAGTGAGAGCTTTTATACCTTGAGGAAAAAAAAATTTGCTTTTTTGTTTTTTACCATTAGCAATTCAAATTTTGTTTATGCTCTCTGCTCTATAAAGACTGTGGCTGATTATAGCAGAAATATGTAATTACTGTTAAAAGTTCAATTCTGAATAATTGGGAAAGAATCTGAACACTTTGTGGTCACAAATTAAAGGGGCTAAGTTTCTGAATTCTCAGTTTCCCCTAAAAAAAATATAGTTAAGTAAAACCAAGACAAATTCTCCCTCCCCATCAGGAACTTGCAGAGAGAAATAAACAAGCTGCTAAAACAGTTATAGCTGAAATTCTTTTTATCTCCACCTGAACAAAGCAGGCAAGGTTTGAATGCAGAGAACTGGTCTGGGTTTTGGGAGAGCAGTGTTGTCTACATGGTTCTGTTACTCCTTTGCTGGCTGACCTTGGGCTGCATGCTTCTCCATGCATGGCTTCCCATTTATCCTGGAATAGGTTATTGATCCTTTACAAGGGTTCCAAAGTATAAGGATGAAAACCACTTTATAATGGCTGCCTGTTCTTGCTGCTGATTGCCCTAATTACAGTGTGATATTGAACTCAAAACTTCTATATGCCAGTTTTTGTGCTGTTAGGAAACAGTGAAAGCATGGTGCCCCAACACATTTCTGTTTCATTGAGGGTCCAGTCACTCCAAAATTGAAAGATCGTGTATGATTGTGTGCAGTCTAGAACTGTTTTGTAAGTTGACTTCAGTGTAGATATTCTCACTCCCTTGAAGCTTCTCCTGAGATCTCTAATGACCTTTTCTTGGCCAAGTCTCAGGGTCTCTATTCCATCTTCATCCTTCTTGGCTTCCCTGCTGTTTTTGACACTTGATCATGCCCAGTCTTGAAATCTTGTCCTCCCTTGACTTTTGTGACAGTATTTTCCTGGTTTCCCTCCTAACTATTCTAGTCATTCATTCAGTAGCTTCTGCACTAAGCTATTTACCTTCCTCAGTTTATTTTTTTTTCATAAGTTAGACACAATGACCCACTTCTAGTATCCTCTCTTTGCTTTTCTTTACCTCCTTCATGTCAGGGATATAAAATTATGCAACTTTGCACACTACCTTAACATATTTTTGAAATTAATTGCTGCAAGTTTAAGACCCCTGAGGCCAGTATGGAACTCGAGAAAGCTCCTCTGAGATTTGCCTTTGTTTCCTGCTTTCCTCTGCTGCAAGCTTCCACAGTTGGGCCTATAACATGTTCTTGCTCTGAACATAAAGTGTAGGGACTCATCTTCCTGTTCATGGCCTGAATCTTTTGCTGCTTCTTCCTCAGTCTCTTTGGGTAACTCTTATGCTTCCTCCTTCATTTACCATCTCTGTTACTGCGAGCTCTTCTTGCTGGCCTCTGACAACCGTGTTACCTTCTCATCTTGTTCAAAAGCACGATTGCTGAAGCTGTCCTCCTGGCATGTTTTCTCAACACGTTGCCATCTCCTCCTTGACAAGCCTGTGCTTTGGCTATCATCCACCACATAAGGTTCCAGCTTGTTGTTAGAGGCTCACTCTAAGGGGCCTTCACGTTTCTGTTTCTCCCCTATCTGTCGCTGTCTCTTACTGCATTGTCCTTTGCACTGCCAGCAACACAAGCATGACATTGTGCTTTTCCATTTTTTGCATGAACATCTCTTTGCATTCTTCCTCAGCTGACTCATACCTTGATACACACAGGAATATTGCCAGCCAGTAGAGGCCAGACATACTGGAAAGTACTTATTTCATAGAATCCTAGAATTATTAAGGTTGGAAAAGACCTTTAAGATCATTGAGTCTCACTGTTAATTGCATATTTGCAATTAGCTGTTTTCAAATATGCAAATAGCCATTATTTGCATTTTTGAAAATTATTCAAAGGTCTAACTGATACTCAAAGGTAGTCATTTTACTGTATGTACCCCACTCTACCTGGATCCTTTTGTGAAGAAGGATGATTGCAAAAGGAATAAAGATTGTCATAAGCAAAGACACAACATCTCTAACACTGGAATGTTCAAGGTTAGAGCAGAATGATATTTACTTGCAGCTGCAAGGTGACAACTGTGGCAAGCATGTGTGTGGAAGAAAGGGACTTCTTCCAGTGTTTGTAAGGAGATGAACAGAAGATTTAGTTCCAGGATGATACACAAAATGGAGCATTTTGTGAGTAGGTTGCAGAAAGCCAAGCAGCAGTACTAGTGTTTTAAGCAAGGAGAAAATGGGTGTGTGTTCTGTGGCAGTGTGGTTCTGAATGCTCTTGACCTTCAAGCGTGGTACAAATCTTTGCGAGTTGTGAGTCAGGCCAGGGATTGTCAGATGTTTTGTCTACTGGAAGAGAGTTCTGTCAGTTTGAGAATAACAGCTAAAAGAATAATAAAAAGGAATTATGTTAAAACAGTGGTTGAAACTTAATTTATGAGCCTCACGCAGTATTATTTGATTCTTCTGATCATTCTCCAACTTCAATTTCAGCTGTGCTTTGCTCTCAGACTCCTCTTTAACAGGCTTCTCTGCAGTGCCTTGGTAATCTCAACCCTGAGAGCATGTGCTCTATGTACATTTTGGGCACGTGGTATACAGCTAATCTGCACTTGATACCAATTTCCTTTTTTCCTACGAATTCAGTACAGAGTTCTTGCTAGTGCTTGATACCCATTTCCACAAGTGGGTTGTGGTTTGTTTCAGCAACTATTGCAGAGTTTATATTGACTAATCTGTTTTCAGTGTTTCAGCCTTTGGTGAACAAGTTCTGACCACTTGCAGTCAGATTTTCATTTTCCCTATACGTGGCTGACATTCCTTTCTCTACCATAGAAGCTTTTCACTATTGCTGTCATTGAAATGCAAGGCTAACAGTAATTTTTCACCAAGAGACCTGTTTTTTAATGTGAATAAGAATACAGTTTTCATTTATAAGCATGTTGCATTCTTTCAACCTGGGTTTCTGTATATGCCTTTGCAATGCTGCACAGATCTTCTGAGCAAGATAGTCTGCATGCTGATCTACTTCTGATGTTGTCTCTAATTTCAGAGACAATCTGGGTATTATATCAGTGTTTACACATCTTGTGCTGAAGGTTTATTACTGGATGTGACTCTGATAGGCAGGTAAAATTGAAATCCTTCAACCTCTCGTAGGGTGCTCTCACAGGGCTGTGGGAAATACCTGCTCTTACAAACTATTTCTCTACCACAGACTTCCCAGTTTCCAAGGGAAAATTTCATTCCAGATATGTGCTCATAAATTTGACTTATTCCAAAACCAGTACCCCATACCTTTCTCAGTGTAAGAGTAATTGTTCCGTTAATATTCTTAAAGCAAATGTCAAAGATTTCTCTCCTGCCTTGGCATATGCTTGGAATTACAGCTCCTACTTCCAATGGTGAAATATTGTGTAGTGGTACTGAGGGTGGAGGGATGCTGCAGAGACACTTATGCTGTGGTGATATATTTTCATTGCACTTCTTCAAAGTGCTTGGTTTACTTTTTACTTCAAATCTGTTATTGGGAGGGTTGTCATGGGACATTTGGCTTATTATTAGAATAAATCTTTTCTAGTAGTCTTATTACAAAGGAAATAATTTCCAGCTCGAAAGTATTTTATGTATACCAGTATTCTCAGTATCATTTACTGTTTCTTTTGACAGGTGTTACGTATTCCCCACTTTACCTTACACAGCATCATAAATAAACAAACTGGTCCTAACTTTGAACACATTTTCAGACTGTCTAAGGGGTGTCTGCAATGTTTGTGTTGTATTTCTCAATGCTTTTTTTTCCTCCTATATGTTTATACAGCAGACAACAAAAACATTTGATTCGTTGGTCTTATTAAAATCTGGCAAGGCACTAGCTGTGCTGAATCGTAGCCTGTTATGCCCATAAAGATACTGCCTCCCTTGACATGAGCATATTTCAGACTTTGGCTATAATGCCATCTGTTGATAAGTTTAAATAAGCAGGTCAGGTTTTGTAAACTATACCATTTGTCAGTTTCATACAAAGCCAGGACATAATTGCCTTTGGAATTGAATCCTGATGCACTTCCAGCGTGAGGGTTTGGGTGACTTTAGAGTTCTCACAAGACTTCATGCTTCATTAGTACCAAAAATGCCTGCACAGTCAGTGCTGTTCATTTACTAAATTTAAAATACAAAATTATAGCCTGCTCGTGCACCTTTCACAAAATGGAGGGAATCGAAAGGTCCTATGTTAAAATGTGCTATCATGGTATTTATTTAATCTGTAATAACAGTGAAAACAACTTTTTTTTTCTTTGAGACTTAATGTGAACTTCATTTTGTTGAGATTCCTATTTATTAAAGGAAAATCATATCTGTATGTCAGTTTAATTAAAACAATCAGTCCAACGATTTATATTAAGCTATACATGGCCTAAAAGCTTTTATCTTCATCTAACTGGTAATTTTCAGTACCATCTCAGTGTTTTGTGTAACTTTGAGCAAATTTTCCATTCGGGATACCATAATCACAGTACCACCTGTGTTCTTTTACACGAAATAGCACTGAGCATTGAAAGCCATTCTGTCTTGCACATGAAGTAGTTTTGAGCAGGGCTGTAGAGTCAGACCCTGGCACATGGACAGGTGCACACTGTGACAGTTCATACTTGTGTAGGCAATACCATGTGCTCCTAGGTGACAGTAGCTTCTTTGGTTGGATCCCTTTTCCCTCTGTGGCTCATGACTAGTGAGAGCCACGTGCCCCCTGTTCCCACTTCTGCAAGCCTAGAGTTAATCAGGAAAACATTTCTTGGCTTGTTCTGCTGCTCCCCAAAAAGGGAAGCATGGTTCTAGGGTATGAGAATTTTTCTTACCTCCTTGCCCCAGGGATGGGTTTTCCTCCTTTCATATGGTACTGCAGACAGAAGGGTGCTGTCAAACTGTAATGCCTTTCTTTTGTCACTAACATGATGCCTATCATTCCTTCCAGTTGAAGTTTCATTTTATGAACAATATGCAGCAGCCTCTTTTACTTCTGCATTTGATTCCAGAAATATAAACATTTCCTGAAGGCTTCTCACAAGTAGTTACCAAAATGATGGATACGAATTTTAGACTGGGCAGATAATCAGTATCCTCTTTTCTTATTTCTTACATGAAACAAGTATTTCTGTGAGAATGTTTGCTTAGAGAAGATGAGATCTGTAAGTGTTTTATTCCTGCCATCTTAGTTCACACCACCTTCTTTTTGAGGGAGAGCACATATCTTAAAATGGCAAATTTCTCTTCCTTCTAGACTCAGCAAAATTGATTATTTTCCCCTTTTTGTATTGGATGAGGACAGAGGGGTTTTTGTGTGTGTAATTTACACGAATACGTCAGAACTGCCTTTTTTTCACCAAAGTAGAGGCTCTCCATTTCTTCATGCATGTGGTATTCTTGTTTTACTTTTCCTCCTTACATTGTGGCACTGTTTTAGAGAGGTTGCAGTCAAATAGTCCGTTTTTTGCCAGTTTTTTTATTTGCTAAATACCTTAGAGTCTAGGGGTATCTCTGAGTATATTAGATGGAGATTGTTAGATCACTGGATCTGTGTTTCATGCACCTAAATGGAAGTGGTTGTATATTCATAGGTGTTCTACAGCAATGTCTGTCGTTGCTTGGTAGTCTGTTGTGCATTTCTTCTCTCAAAATTCATGCTGAGAAACTTGAGTCTCCTTTGAATCTTTTGCCATAGTGTTTTGTTGGGTCAGAATGGCAGCAAATAAAGCAACAGTGAAAGTAAACACAGAAAAATGTAAATGTAGAGGTTTATTCCAGAACAGGCATCTTCTGTAGGTAGTGCACAGCATGGTGTCATTCATTGTATGGCTCCCTACTTCAGCCCTAACTGATTCTGCCTGACCAGCGTTTGAGTCCAGCCTTAGAGAATGTTTCAGGCTATAAATGTTTATTAACTGCATTCAGTGTGACCCTTAGAGTGTTGTTCCCCACATTTCATATGTTTTTCTGTCCTGATATGCAAGTAGCAGTGATCCTGGATGAGGTCTGACTGGCTTGGGGTGAGCATTTGCAAAGTAGCAAAGTACAGATTTCTCAGTGCTGCTAAGGGCTGGTGCTTATTGTCCCATAGACAGAAGCCTGGCTTGCATTTGCAGCAGGAGCTTCCATTTGCTAGTTGCAAAGACTCAAAGGAAGGCACTAGTTTTCCTGGAAAGCTGTAGGGAAGTATTACTAGTCCCAAGCGAATTAGTGGTTATTAAAAGGTATTCAATGCAAGGATTTTCTTTAATACATTGCTCTTACGAATTGGACAGATTCTTGTCTGTTTAACTGTAGTTTGGGATCAGTGCTTGGCTGGACTTTTTGCATCTCTCTGACCTGTCTGACTTGGGATTGTACTGTAACTATTTAGTGCTTGAGAAATGAAGACACTGTAGTCACCTTCCAGCTGTTGATGGTGGTTATAACCTTGGCTACCCTACCCTTGCTTTTCAAATTCAGCCAAGTACATAAACAGATAGCATTTACCTTGTAAAGTGGGAGATTATGAATTCTGGTCTTTGACTTTCTTTTTGCTTCTTTGAAATTGATTCTGACTTGCTAATGTGGTAGGATTTTTTAAAGCAGCCCTGATTTCAGTTCAGTGTGTTTATTAGTTATTACTGTTTTTTTCTTTGTTTGAGTGGGATCATAAGAGAAGAGTTCAAAAGATTTGCCAGGCAATAAGCTGGGAAAGGAAAGTTGGAAGAATTATCAGCTGCTCTGGTTTGGCTGCAGTCTTGTTTTATCATACCATTAAGTAGTGTCAAGCTGATGCACCAAACACTTGGGTCAGGTGAATGAGATGTGCAACATAAATTAACAGTAATATTTACTGCATAGCAAGTAGTGTTTTAAATAATTTAGTAGCCAATTACACTGAATTATTGTTGCCCTGAAAGTGTTCTGGAATTGGCACTTTACCTAATGTTTGACTATGCCTGATTATTACAGATCCCATATTGCCAGCAAATCCAGTAACATGATCAAGTGCAAACTTGGAAAAAAAGGTCTTATTCCACTGCTTTGAAATTTCCCACGTGATTGCTTTTTGGTCTGAGTCTTCACTTTCTGTCCTAAATTACTGTCTAGCGTGTATGTTCTTAAAAAGCTGCTGCGTTTTACTGAAAAGTGCTTGTTTCAGTACTGGGTGACAAGTGCATATATATATACACAGGGGGGTTTTTTTAAGATTTTGGGATTTTGTTTTCTTGTCAAAGATTTTTATAAGCCAAGGAATGAAAATATTAAAATTCTTAGTGTGGGTGTAATCTGACCCAATTCTAATTCTGCTTGTCTCCCTGAAAAGTGTATTTTATACAAATGCACAAAAGCTTGTGTATTTGATGACGGGGATGTTGCATATCAGCCTTACATTTTACTGCATAGCCAATCATCCCAGATGCTCTACTGACATAACCTGGGCAAATCTGAAGCTCTGTGAAAACAACAGTGCTTTCTTCTGTTTCTTGAATTTCTGGTCTTTCAGAATGGTATCTTAACCTGCCATAGGCTTTTATAACCTAATTTTCTTGATTTCTATGCTTGTCTTAAAAAAACAAAAAGGGAGGAGGTGGAACAGAGAAATTTGTATTTATTTTACTTTGGATTTGTATTGTTAGTGCAACTGATATTTCATAATGGTTTAACAAGAAGCAGTAATTTGTTTTCTGATTGCACCACAGAAATTAAAATTTATATCAGACACACTTACAAAATGAAGCATTCAACTTATATTTAGTTCATGTTTGTTTTCTTCCAAGTGGGGTACTACTTCTAGTGAGGGTTTTGCCTGTGAAGTTACCATGTAAATGTAACTGTGTTTTAATTACATGGTGATTTGTCCATCCCCACTGGATAAAAATACATTGTTGCTTTTCCCTTGTATTATTCACGAAGGAATAGTCCTACTATTTTTTTTAAGATTTGTGTAAATTTCAAATGTTTGATGTTAGATTAAATCAGTCAAAAAAAGTTATTCAATAAAGCACAACTTGAGGGGGCTGGATAATGGAAAGCCTTTTGCAGCTTGGATCATCTAGTTAGCTGTGTAGCAAGTAGTCATCCCTATCCTAAGTGATAGTGTGGCAGATGAGTAGATAGGTAAGTTAGTAGCAGTTGGGCTTTTCCTTTCCTCCACAGACATAAAAATGTTTCCACTTGCCATAGACACTGGTGCTGCAATTAGGAGGTGTTTGCTGAGGCCAAGCCTGTGGAGCCACTGCCTGTGGGGGCTGAGGAATGGATTTTGTTGGGGTATTGTGTAGGTGTTTGAGCCCTAAGAGGTGTGGTGAGCACATGCATGGAAATGAAAGGTTTAGTGCATATGAAGGCGTTGGAGTATGGACTTCAGTGCTTTAGTGCTGTGAGAGCACTGGAGTGCAGAAGTGAAAGGTATAATGCATATGGTTGTGGGGGAAGAACGGGTAGCTTCAGTGTCAAAATGCTGGGTGCATCTGTCTCTGGATCTGTGCATCCACACTGTGTTATTGTCAAATGCCTATTTTTAGAACAAGCATCTAATTGGTATTCATGCAGATGGGTGTCTCCCTGTCTCATCTGATCCACTCATCTGAGTGATGCACTCAGTGGGAGGTGTCTGCTGACGAATCTTTCCTAAGCAGAGTGTGTTCGTGTCAGTCTCTTCTTTCTTACATGTATGCAAGTGTTTAATTTGCTATACCTACATAAGTGTGTTTGTCTTGTGTATGCTCCAGCATGCTCAAAGACAGTACCATCTAATCTTTTGGAAAGATTAATTTCAGAAATGAAAGGTGTAGAACTTGCAGGCCTTCAAGACATGATTCTTCTCTTTATGCAAAGAGCAGTGCAAGTCATGGCCTTGGAAACTTAGCTACCTTAGTCCAGACTTCAAGGGATTGCTCCTAGTTATAGTAATGCAGCCAGTTGTGAGTAGGAATGATGAACTTTCTGCTGCCTTGCCTACTGCACCAGACTACATGAAAGTTAGTGTGCTAAGTTCGTACTAGTTCATGCTGCTACATGTTTTCTTCTTATAAAACAATTGTTAAGAAGAAATCCCTGTATACAAGTGCTAACAGGGTGCGTTTTATTTTTATGAGGGGAAGTATATAACATTTATGAGATAAAAGATCCTGAGTCTCTTCCTGTAGCAAACTTATGTGACTTCAGACAAGTCAGTTTTTTCTGTGCCTCAGAATTGGAGAAAATTCTTGCCTGTGGTACTGTGAATTCAGCAGGATTTAATTCAATGAAATTATATATATATATATATACATATATATATGAAAAACTGGTTATGGTAGGCAAAGCTTTAACTATTATGAGCTTAATATAGTCTGTTCCAACTCGACATGGTAGATGTAATTATCTATATATAGTATTATGCATGATCTTGGTGTTTTAAAATGAGATATGTAATCCTAGCTCTAAGGAATAGGATTCATTATAATGTCACCTAATGCAAAAAGAGAGGCTAGGCCTCAGAGAGAAATTAATTTCCCCTCAAATTGAAATAGTCCTGACTTTGCAGATGATCTAATTAAATTGTGGTTTGTATATGGCATGAAAGAGTATTCCCTTTTAGCTATGATTTTCCTCTTACCTGACACCGCAAACCTACTGGATTACAGGTGATCTTGCTGAAGGGTTACAAGTATTCTGTGGTAAAGGAGTGAATGTGATATACCTGCTGAAAGGGCTCCACTTCTATTAAGCAGATCTTGGTTCTTTACCTGGGAACAGTGCCCTGGGTAAGACTGCCCTAGCGACGTTACCATCAATGTTACAAAGCACTGTCCCAGCTGCTCTCAGTACAGATGGTCCTCCCTGAGGCACAGTCATAGGCCTTTTGGGATGGTTCTGGCTGGCTGTGAATAAGATGCATGAAGTAGGATGATCTTCATACAGGTGTTTGTGATAGGGGGAGAAGCAGAAGAAGAATGCCAATGGATATTTCTGTTCTTATGCTTCATCTTGTTTGTGTCTCAAGGGTTTCCTTTCCTCTCCTTTCTCCTCACAGATATTCCTGCTTCCAGCACCATGGCCTCTGACCTGGAAAGCAGCCTCACTTCCATAGACTGGCTCCCACAGCTTACTTTAAGGGCTACTATTGAAAAATTAGGGGGCTCCTCACAAGCAGGACCTCCGGGGTCTGCCCGAAAGTGTCCCCCAGGCTCACCAACAGATCCCAATGCCACACTGAGTAAGGATGAGGCTGCAGTGCACCAAGATGGGAAGCCACGTTACAGCTATGCCACTTTGATCACATATGCCATCAACTCATCACCTGCCAAGAAGATGACGCTTAGTGAGATCTACCGTTGGATCTGTGACAACTTTCCCTACTACAAAAATGCTGGTATTGGTTGGAAGGTGAGGGCTTGCATCACTGAAGTATCCTTTTTTGCCTAATTATAGGACTTACTTTCTTAATTCTATGCCAAATAGCCTCACTGATTAAAATAAGGCTGGTGTAAAACTAAGTTGACCAACCGGTGAAAATGCAGAGCCAGAAGTCCCATTTTCTGTCAGAATTTTGTTGAATGTATGTGGTGGTCCATTAAGAAGGAGCGTGCACAAAACCCACCAACACCAACCAAGAAAAAAAAGCCCCCACAAAACCCACATCACTACCATCCTCTGCATCACACTGATGCTATTTTCATTGCACCTTCTGCAGGTGTAGAGGTGGTTCAGCCCCATATTGTCATCTTAATCCATCCCTTTCCACAGCTTCTGTTCTGCCCCATTCCAGGAATATGTAGTGAGCTTTGGCTTTTGAGTATGTACCATCCTATTTTCTCTACCTGCTCCTGGGCATACTCAGAAGACTGTATGTTTTTGTTGTAGCACTTACCTGTTTCTCTTACTCTCTCACCAGAACTCTATTCGTCATAACCTCTCTCTGAATAAATGTTTTCGGAAGGTGCCTCGACCCAGAGATGATCCTGGGAAGGTAAGAAGTCTGCATGCTCCTGGGCAAGCAATTTAAAACTGCAGGGAATAAGCTGGGGTTGCCCTTTCTAACTCATGGTTGGAATTTGAAACCTAAAGTGTAGGCAAAAATGGAAGCAGTAGTAAGATTTACTGCAGTCCTTTGGCTACAGAAGCATTTACTTAAAGGGAACCTGTAAAGGAGCTTTAAGAGTTTTAGTAATTATTTTTCTTTTCTGTGATCTTCAGTTGACTTTAAAGATACTGGCAGAAGTCAAAAGTGTGATTGAATGTACTTTATTAGTTTTGTTTCTTTTTCTTGATCTTTGTGTGTAAAATGTGGGTGTAGCCCAACCAGTTCTGTTATGAGAGAGCATAGTGGCTGCTGGTGAACAGCAGGACTGTGATGTGACATTATGGATTTCATGGAGGCAAGGTTCGTGGAAATGAGAGCAGAATTACTACCTATATAGACTGCAAAATACTTGGTGTTGGAAAAAAATGTCATCACCACATACTTTAAATCTGTAGAAATCATTTACGAGTAAAACTCAAGAATTTAGGAATTTGTTGGCTTACTAAGGACTGATAAGGCTCTAATAGTATATACAGATTGTAAAGGGGAATTGCTAGCAAAACCAAGACATGGCATCTTGGCATGCAGATATTGTTTAAAAAAATCCACAACCAAACAAGCAGGAGGAGATGGTACAGGCAAGAAGCTATGTATTTAGACAGAAAGATTGTCTCCTCCCCCTCATCCTAAAGTTAAAAGAAAAGACCATTTGCTCAGGCCTTTTATTTCAGGTTGTATTTAAAGGACTGTGTGGTGCTCAGTTGGGATCTATAAATGGAAGTAGTAGATCTTTGAAGATCACTGCTCAAAATTACCATTAATTATATGGCTTATTCCGGGAAATCCTAACTGACTTAAGGGTATATGTTTGCAGGTGTTCATTGGCATGTTGGGCTGGGTTTATAATAAAAAACCTGTTCTGTGCTTGTTACTTATTCAGATTATTCAGATCTTGATTGGAGGGTAAGACAAGCTAAATCACACTCTAGAGTTCTTTTTTGTACTTATTCAGAAGACAACATACATAATTATAGACTATTTTATGTTGAAAGAGACCTCTGGAGGTTGACATGTACCTCTGTTCTCTCCCAGACAGGAACAATCACATTAGGTTGATGAGATCTATCAAATCTTGAATATCTCCAGGGATGGAGATAGCAAAACTGGGCACTTGTTCCAGTGCTGCATCACTCTCATTGTGAAGAAATTTTTGTTTATATCAGACTGTACTTTCCCTTTCTGTAACTTGTTGCCTTTTCTTGTGTGATGCTGTTGTCTTTTATAATACCCTTACACAGTTGAAGACAGTGGTTTGATCTCCTTAGCTTTTTCTTGTCCAAGCTAAAGAGACCTCTCCGTACATCAGGTGTTTTAGTTCTTAACCATGGTTTATTTCTTAGCCATCATGGCCCCTCTGTGGATGCTCAAAGGGGAGTCCCACAACCATGGAAGAAGAGCAATCCTTCTAGCTGTCTCTGCCAAATCTCAGCATTGAGTTGGTTCTCATCAGTTAATAATAAATTCAAGTTGTGAGGAAGCTACTGAACGGAGTGTGCAGGCCCAAAAGAGTTCACTTAGCTTGGATCAAACCATCCTTTTGGTGTCCTGTCTCAGAGTGATGGAAATCTGCCTTCCACCAGTAGCATTGTATCTTGTTGTTCAATGCAACCCAGTGCAAGAGAGGAACCTCTTGCCAATACCCAAGTGTCGGTTGTCTGAGGTTCTAGAGGGTGGTCCTTGTGGTCCTAATGTTTAGTTGGTGCTGCATTCCTTGAGTCAGCAGCCCCCTACTTCAGGAAGCTCTGTGATTTCATCATGCATTCACCAATGGGTCTTCTTTCCAGGGCTCTTATTGGACAATAGATACATGTCCAGATATATCTCGCAAGAGGCGGCATCCTCCAGATGATGACGTGAGTGTTTTTCTTTCCACACAGCATGGAGTGGGCTGGGAATTCCCTTCAGCACCAGACCATGATAATGTTTTGGGGTCAAGGTGTATAGATGGGGAGACAAAGGCCAGGACTGAACGAACTAGTGCGTGTGTCCTGCTGATTGCCTGTTGTTGCTGCTATTCAGTAGGAAAGTTAATCCTGTTTAAAGTCCTTTATCCTGACTTTTCAGTGACTAAGGCCCAGTCCTCCTCTTTTTTAAGCCATGAACTTCTACAGCGGGGGAGCTGGCTTCCCATCTGCAGTTTCACTTCTCCATCTGTTTTTGATTTCTGCTCCTTTCCTTTTCTCTTTCTTCCCCATCCACAGATACCACAAGACTCCCCAGAGCAAGAGGCAAGTAAAAGCCCCCGAGGGGCTGTTCCAGTCAGCACAGAAGCCTCTTTGCCACCTGAGGCCACCCCTCAGATGTCAATCCAGAGCACCACCCCCATTGCCAACTACAGTCAGGTGAGCTGCGGGGAAAAGGATAGAAGTGGGAGGAAAAGGAGAGTGGGAGGAGTGCATGAATGGAAAAGCGAAGTGGTGAGGAGAGGGAATTGTGAAAATTGTGATATGGAGGCAAAAATAAAAAGAAGGGAAGGAGCTGAAATTGCAGAGATAGAAAATAAGGAGGAAGTGAATTTTAGCGAAGGGTCGGATGGGGATAAGGATAAAGGCATGATGGTATTAGATAGCTGAAGAAAAGGCTGGAGCCACTGTGCTGCAGAGGAAGGGTTGTGGTTGGCATTCCGTAAGGAAAATGGCATTTGGGAAGATTTGTTGGAAGATGAGCTAAGTGATACAGGATATCAGTGCATGTTCTATGGATATCTGGTCTCTGATCTCTGTCTCAAGCTGCAAAACCTAGTACAGGCTAAAGGCCATATTTCTCCCTCCCTCAGCAGGGTGCAGGGCCTGTGGATGTTGCCTCTACTGTAGCAGGGGGGCAGGGCCGTGAAGGGGCCGATGTGCCGCCCCCGCTGTACAGTGCCAACCATGATTTCAAGTTCTCCTACTCTGAGATCAACTTCCAGGATCTTAGCTGGTCCTTCCGAAATCTGTACAAATCCATGCTGGAGAAATCAACTTCCTCCCAGCACGGTGAGTAACTACATGCGTCATGTGGGGTGGGCAGGTATCTGCCCACACAGTCTTGTCCATTTGGCATCTCTCAGATCTTTCCTCGTTCAGGAGCCTGTGCAAACAGACTTTCCTTCTTTGGCATGCTGTAATTACTTCTGCCAGAAGCTGATAAGAAATCTGCACGTCCTTTATGCATTGCTCCCCCTAGTTCTCTCAGAATAAAAAAGCACAATGATTTAAAAATGCCTTGTGTTGATACAAATGCAAATACTAAAATGGCAGAAACTGAGAAAAATGAAGTCCTGAAGAAAAGCATGTCAGAGAAACATTCACAGTCTGTCAGGCTAGAAACCATAGGAGGGAGGGGATTCTTGCATCTGGAGTTTCTCAGATGGAGAGTGGAAAATCGTCATTGCTCAGATCTGTTAAAACTAGGATTGTACAAGGCCTTGGAGAATTGAGCTTTGTGGATTGAGAGCAGGGAAGAGAGAGCCTCCAGCTCCATTCATATCTTGCATTTCTGGGATTGAGTAAGCAGCCAGAAGAGGGCAGAATCAGTGCAGGGATGAGATGTCCACAGAAAGTATTTCAGAAAAACTTACAGCTCTTTCTGCCTTAAAACACTCTTCTAAATATTAATCTGGTGTAAAAAAGGAGTGTGTTATTACATGAGCTTCTCACCTGTGCTATCAGCCATCACACAGTGCAGGCAAAGTTTGCTACTCTAGAAGGAGCCTCCTGAACTTGAAGCTTCAGTGAAATAAAAATGCATATACCTTTACTGCTTTCATCATGCTGGCACTCCTAGTACGAGCCTGTTGTGTGAGGTGTTGCAGTACAAGCGAGCAAGTTACAAAAATGTAGAGAAGAACCTTGACTTGATGTGTTCCTCTGATTTTACAAACTTAGCAGTTGTCTGTTATTTTTTCCCTCCAAGTCTTAGGCTGCAAGGCAGTGTAGGAAAACTTGCAGTTTTTGAAAAAATTTCGTAGGCAGCTTTTGAGTGAGGATGGCAGCATTCATCCTTTTGCCCCACAACAGTAGTAGGATACTCTAAGGGTTGATGTTGAATCTAATGAAAATGTGAGGCTTGCTTGCAGATGGGCAAGTAAGGGTACTCAAAGTAAGAAGTGAGTAGCTCAGGTTAATGGCATGTAGTGCCCCTGACTGGTTTTGCACAGAGGTTCCCCACTGTATGGGGAGCATGAACAGGGGAAGCAGACATAAGAGATACGCTGAGCTCCTGGTGTTGGGGAAGTATGGAAAATACCTGATGGTCTCGTGTGTAGAGGTTGCCTGAAATACAGGAGGATGGAAATGACACACCCAGTGAGTCAGGAGGAATGAAAGTAATAAAGGAGCCCTGATGTGTACAGTGTGCTCTTTGTACAAAAGCAGAGTCTTTTATGACCTCTTATGATCAGTGTGAGAAAAATTGTGAAGATTCCTGACCAAGCTGCTTGTGAGAAGGGAACTCAAGGGAGCATTTGGAAACAGCAAGTCAGATTAAGTATTAAGTAATCCATTTTCTAAATGTTTTGCTGTTTAAGTTTGCTTAATGGTCATTTATAGGAAAACAACACATGCTTGGCATTTCAGGAGAGGTTGAGTTACTTTGGTAAGTCTAGGAAGAAATCCAAGGAGGAACTTAAGTGCCTGACGCTGTACTAAAATCCTTCTGGGTCTTTGTTGTAGAGCCTTTTGTTTTGAACAGTCTGAAGCACAGCAAGGGCATAACTGCACAGGTGATGGTTGTTGGCAGCCTGTAGAGGGCACTCCGAAAGCTTCATAAATAGCGGGATGAGCAGTGTGAAATTAGAGCTGGATAATGTAAGCAGAGGTCTGATCCAGGCTGTCTTAAAGCTCCCTCCTCTTTCATTTACTCGGCAGGTTTCTCTTCTCTCCTTGGTGACATGCAGCCCTCCAACCACAGTTACTATATGTACCAGCAGCAGCAGCAGCAGCAGCAGCAGCAGCAGCAGCAGCAGCAGCAGCAGCAGCAGCAGCAGCAGCAGCAGCAGCAGCAGCAGCAGCAAGGCCCCTCCTCAGTGGGTGCTGCTCCCCCACTCCACACTCCAACCCCAGAGGGCTGCCCATCACAAGGAGGAAAGCAGCAGGGTGGTGAAGGTTATGGCCCTCCACCAGTGATGTCCATGCACCCGCCCCCAATGCAGCATGGAGGTTACCACCAGCATCAACAACATCACCCGCACTCCCACCCACAGCAGCAGCCACACCAGCACCAGCAGCAGCAGCAGTCACAGGCTTCAATCAACAATGCTGGCTTTGGTGAGTCAGGGGCAGTGCAAAGCACAGATGGGGGAAGGGGAGCAGTGAGGAGCCCCCAGACAGAAATCCCACAAGTGAGCTTTCCCTAAGTAGTGCCTCCTTGTGTGTAGAAAATGGGGGAAAGCCAGATATGGTTGAAATCTGAGGAGGAAATTGCTTCCTTACTGGAGAATGGAGGATAGATATATCCACCTTGGGTTTGGGATTCTGTTAAGGGATGCAGCATAAAGTCAGGGCCTTAGTGAAAAAGGAGATACCATCCCTGGTTTTCCAAGGGAGAAGGGATTTCTAGCTGCTGTAGCATCAGGCTCTTTGGTGAAGAGGGGCCAATCTTTTTATATTAAAGGGTGGAGGGAAAGGGTGATCTGTATTGTATTAATCTTGTCCCTGTTTCATTCCAGCGTTTCCCCCTGATTGGTGCTCCAACATTGATTCCCTGAAGGAAAGCTTCAAGATGGTAAACCGGCTGAACTGGTCTAGCATTGAGCACTCCCAATTCTCAGGTCAGTGTTGGCCTAGTGACTAGGGCTAGTGACTCAATGGCTAGGGCTAGTGACTCAATGACTAGGGCTGTAGTCTAGAACATGCGAGTGCTGTGCAGGGATCTTTTTTTCAATGCAACCGTGGCAAGTGCCTGGATTTCTCAGTGATTCACCTCATTTTTAAAAAGAGGTATCCTATTTCATGGCTTCTGTTAAAGATCCTGAAGCACTTGAATGAACACTGCAGGATTTGGGACAGGGAGAATTAATCATAAAAGTATGTCAGAAAGCTAACTGAGATTTTTCCTTCCAACTCTTCCTTGCCTTACCTGAGTCAGTGTGACAGTATCCTAGGTGTGGAGCTCTTCAGGAGTCTGGTGACAGATTTGAAACAATAAAGTTTGGTTTGTGAGGAGGAGGTAGGACTTAGGGGCAGAAGGCAGAAACTCTTTGCAGGGAGGATCACAGTGTGACTACTGTCTTCGACACTGTTCTTTGTCCCCTGCAGAGCTCATGGAGAGTTTGCGCCAGGCTGAGCGGAAGAACTGGACGCTGGATCAACACCATATTGCCAACCTCTGTGACTCCCTTAATCACTTCCTTACCCAGACTGGTCAGCTCCCTCATCTGGTTGGCCCACAGCAGCCCCCTCGAATCTCTGATTCTTGTGCCCTGAACAGTGGCAAACAGGAGCAATCCATGAACCAAGGTAATTAGGAGGAGACTAAAATGACGTGTAAATGAAGTCCCAGTTCTGTGAGTATCCTGAACTACCTGCAGCCTTACCAGGCAATGCAACACTGAGCAACTCAGAGCTAGGCTGTCAGAGCTGTTCATAGCAACTCAGCTTCCGCTGGCTTTAGAGAACTGGGATGTCTTATATCTGTGGCCTGGACAGACTGCTGTTATGTGATGCATGCTACTGACAGGCAACCTCCAGGCAGGAATACATTTAAAAGGCAAACCTGGAAGAGGAGAAGGGGATGGTGATTTTTTAGGTGACCAACAGAGAGGAATGGCAAGGTGGAGAGATTGCTATTCCAGATGGCAGGAACAGTAAAGGAGAAAGCTCTTGCACCCTTGTTGGAGAAATACTGTACAAGGAGTAGGGGATGCATTCTGAGGAGGGGATATGATGGTCTTGATAGAACTGTAATGGTGTGTGTCATCTAGTACTGAACTAAATGGATGATATTGAGCCACCTTGTGGTGTTTCTGGATGAAAATTTTCTTCTTTTACAATAATAGAGAAACTCCTGCTGGTTTCAAGAACAAGATCCCTGACCAAGCTATAGCTTGCAGTTAGGACCCAACAGCTGAACATCTCCTCAGTATCCTGTGGGTCTGAGTGAGTTGCTCTGTGGCTGAGCTGCTACCCAGTCAGGGCCAAGACTTCTGACCTGAACATTAACAGTTGTTTTTTTGTTGTCTTAATTCACTTCCTTTCACAGTGAACTCCTATGGTCAGCCCCAGCCTCCCCATCTCTTCTCCGGGCCATCTCCTATGTACCAGATTTCCACCCAGGACTCTCCAGGATATAATCGCCCAGGTAAGGGTTGACATTAAGGCCTATTGCACCAATGAATATTAAAGAACTCGTTCCCAACCCCTTTGTGCATTTCTCCCAAAGCACTTAGTAATCAAATGGAGCACTGTGGGTAGAGAGGGAGCAGGGACTGCAAGGGACTCTCCATTTAGGGCTCTGTCGTAGCTCTGGGAAGGATTAGGATTTCAAAGGCCTGATTTCTTTCACTTCACATAAAGTCTTCCTAGCTTAGCCTCACCCTCAGTTAGTTGTTTGAAGACAACTGTACATGAGAAGCTTCTGTTGATGAAGTCCTTTGTGCTCTGTCAGCAGTCAGCTATGAGGTAAGTAAAGGAGGCTGAAGCTTAACTTCTGTAGAAGCTGCTGTGGAGAATTTCACAGCAGAACACTCCCAAACATTGGTAGATGCTGTCCAACAGAGGGATTAATGCCAGTAGTTTTCTTGTTTGTTAGACAGTTGGAAAGGAGAAGGCCCAGATCACTTCTGGTTTCTTTTGCCCGAGAGCCCACTGTGAAAAAGCATGTAGTTTTTGATTCTAACTGTTCTCCTTCCTTTTTCTTCTTTTTTCTTGTTTTTGGTTCAGCTCATCATCTGGTCCCTCGGCCTCCAGGGCCTCCTCCAGGCGCCAATGAGGAAATCCCCGATGATTTCGACTGGGACTTGATCACCTAGCGAGTTACAGACTTGATAGCCCGTCCTTTATGAAGGACGTGGGAGGGGAGGGGGGGCATGGGGTCAATGGTGTCAGCACCGCCCTCCCCAGCCTCCCTGCCTTGCCTGTATATAGATATATATTCTCTATCTCCGCCAGAGAAGCCACCGCAAGATGCTGCCGAAGATAATCCTTCCTTGCGTCCTGTTTTATCTTCTTTTCTTCTTTTGTTTATTATTATTATTGTTGTTATTATTATTATTACCAATAATTGAGCACAGCCCTCCCCCTCCTCCGGTGGCCTCGGACGCATCGGATCAGCTCTTTCGTGTTGCGCAGTGCCCTGTGGAGAGCGGGAACATGGGTCCTTGGTGCCATGAAAAGACCTTGGAAGGCTGAATCCTCGAGTGCATCTTTCTCTGCCTCCGTCATTTTGCGTTTAACAATCCCTCTTTCCCTTCAAGGTGGCCGGTGAATCTGTTGTATTGGCTACTGGAGTGAGAGAGCCTAGTGGACCCTGGGAGCCTGTAGTTATGTTGTTTCGTAAATGTTGTAAAGGTCAGGGGGCTGAAGGGACACTGGAGGGGTGATCTTAGCTCTGTGAACTTTGTAGCACCAGCAGGAACAGCAAGAAAAGAAGTGGTGTTCCCAAGTGCAAGAGAGGGTGATCCCTGAGGTCGGGAGAGCTGAGCTGAGCTGGGAGGGCAGACCTGAGTTTGGAGAAAGGAGAATGTAGCAGAGATGGTATTTCAGCAGAGAAGTTGGGTTTCAGAATGTGGTGCCATCTGTGAAGACTGAGAGAGATTTTGAGGGAATCCTGACCCATTTCCTACACTGCCTTTTGCAGTCTCTAGGTGAAGCCTACGTACCCATCAGGTGAAAAGAAGCAGTCAGGGGTGTCACATGTGATTCAGCAAGTTCTGTTCCCCAGAGCTTTTCATTTCACCCCACACCCCTTCAAACCCTTTTTCAAAATATGTAGTGAGGCTCTTCCTTTCATATGCAAATTTGGAAGTTTTCTCCCATCAGTATTTGTCCGGTTGTTATTTGGCCCTTTCCCCCTCATATTTCTTTGGAGGCTGTCCTTGCCTGTGGTTGAGAGTGCCAGCAACAGGAGTCTGGCTGTGTAGGTGCACATCCTCCGTCAGCGGTTCCCACTTGATGAATGGGCTTATGGTGGGCAGAGGAAGCTGCTGTGCAGAGTGGGGCTGAACTGGGGGGCTGCCAGTCAAGGGCTGGACCCTCTGATCAGGGACCGGGCGGCCCTCGCGAGCAGATTTTGTAAGAGGGGCGTTAGGGCAGAGAGGGTGAAGCGGGGCAGGGTTTTGAACCGACCAGCGAAAGAGTGCAAAAAAGGGAGGAGGGTGTGTCAGACCCCTTGCAGTTCAGCTGGGGAGATGATGTAATCTAGTGTAAATCCTAAAGGATAAGCTTTGTCAGCACGTGCAAATCAGGAAGGTGGAAAAGGTGCAGGAACAGGAGTGAGCATTGAGATGCTTCCTCCCCGAAGTTGTGTCCTGTGTTCCCCTTTTGTTCTGGTATGGCTCTGTTCTGTCAAACCTCTTGTTTCCTCTTAATAGTTCTTAAGACGCCCCCCAGCCCTTATTCCCTATTTACCAGTGAAAGGAACAAATGTGGAAATAGACTATCATGGCTGCTTGACAGACGTGGAGCACAGGAGTAAAGTAATAATCTCTATTCTGACTGCAGGAAGGTGGGGAACTAGCACTGCTTTTTAAATTTGCTGTAGGGATAAACCAATTGGAAATTGGATTGTTGTCAGGGAAGTGGACAGAGTCTCATTGCATTGGAAGGGGGGAACAACCCTTTTTTTTTTTTTTTTTTTTTTTTTCCCTTTTTTTTTTTTTTTTGTTTTTTTTTTTGTTTGTTTTAAGTGTGTGTTTGGGGGGGAGTTCGTCATTGAGCATTTCCAAGAGAAATGAGGAATCCCAGACAGCTTCAACGTGGAGTCAGCTGTTATCTCTGCTGCCTCAGGATGGGAATGATACGGCTTGTGTGATAGGTTTCTATGGAAAGTGGCACCAGAGACAACAATGAGAGACAACTTCCGGCAGGCGCCAGTTAGAGTTTTGCGGAGGACATTACTGAGAGCCGGCCCTGTGGAAGTTTGAAAACACCACCGGAAGAAAAACAAACCAAGATGGCTCCTTCTGCGTATCCAAGTGCTCCTCATTTGCATATTTGCCTCATTTGCATATTAAGTTGTGCCTCATTTGCATATGTAAATACATGCCGGTCAGTGTGCAAATTAGCCTCGTTCCTCTGCCCCTGAAATCAATGTGCGTTGTTAGTGCGTGGGAAGACATCGGTGGGTGGGCGTGGAGCTCTGCGGGCACGCTGGCACCGGCCTGCAGGGAGGGCAGGGGGGCAGCCTGGCCCACAGAGGGGTCTCGCAGGCCCCTCCAGCCCGATGTGGCCCTCAATGCTTCGTGTCAGTGGTCAGGGAGAGAGGGGCGTGGTCTCACGAGTTTATTTTTGTGCATGCTTTCTTAATAAAAAGAAAAAGTGAATGTTTATGGTTTAACTCTTTTGGTGCCCGTATTGATTTTTTTCTTTCAGCGGCGCCTGTGACAATGGCTTGGTTCCCACCTTAGAATTTGGGTGTGGACATGGCCACATAGACAGCCCACACCTGGATGTACTTTAGACACAGACTTTTTAGGATGTTAAGAGCTGAAGGTTCTCCCAGCTGGCTGTTCTCAGGGCACTAAGAGTCTTTCAGTTCATGCTTACCAGAAAGGCAGAGTGAAAACTCTACCAATGTGTAGTGTCTGTCATACTATTTCCTGACCTTTCTCTTTTAAGGAAGGACTAGAAAAAAACCCAGATTTTAAACTGCTTTCATGGAGTACTTAGTCAATATATTTCTGCTTTTCAGGAGCAGGGAACGTTCAATCTTGGGAACACCCCAAACTGGATGAAACTTTTTCTCTGCTGAGAGGACATAAGAAGCAGATCTCTCTTGTAAATAGAGCTTGATGTGACTGAGCCACAACATGGTCATTCCCCACCTTCTTGGGGTCAGATTGGATGTTTTCACTTCTCAGTTCCAGGGTTTTGCCAAATGTCTGATATTCCAGCAGTCAGCTAATGTGGGTCATCAGTGACTGCAGTTGCTCAAATTCTGCTCATGTGCCATCTCAGAATGCAGTAGGTACATTTGGATAATCTCAAACTACTTCCTAAAAGGAAGATTTGGGACTCTGGTGGTGGAGGGAGTGCTGGGGAGACAGCGAGTGTGCACATGGTAATGAACATAGGTACAGCATGTGTATTGACCAGTTACTACCCTGCAGTGATGTATTTGCCAGGACAAAGAAATACATTGGGCGTGTACCAGGGCATAAAAGTCAGTTCAATGCAGCTGACTGGGGCAAGCACTGTTCTAGTGCATGGCTGTAAGGAAATGTAGCAGTACCCTCTAGGGAAATCTTCAGATATTCCCACACCCACCTCAGACCGCTAGTAGAGTCGCAGGGAAAAGATGTGATGACCTTCTGAGGAGCAGCATCCAAGTTAGTTTTATCTGCACTTTATCAGAGACAGGAAATGTAGAACACAGACATATGCAAATAAAATAACATTCTCATCTCAATTGAGAGGTTCAACTACATGATTCCCACCACAAATCTGTAGCCAGCCCTGCTTTCTCAAAATACTCTGTGTAAGTTTAAAATACTGTCTTGTGCTTCACCACAGTCATCCCTCAGATTATTACTCTCAGTACTTCCAAGTTTCCATCTCTCTAGGGTAGAAAGGGGGTTATCTGTCATGATCTGAATGATTGCAGTGTCCTGGGTTGGAGCTGCAAATTAGTCAAACATGCTGGAGCAAAACCACCTGCTAAGCGGAGAGTGATTGATGTGCAGGGCCATAGCTTGCTCTTTCTACGCGGGTGATAGGAAGTCCTGCATTACAAGGTGCTGCTAAGGTTCTTCTCTGCTGAAGCCTGGTTTCTGTGAAGGGTTGAAGATGTGAGTTCCTCACTAAAGGCACCTTCCAAGATTCTTTGCACAGATTGCCGTACCTTTGCCCTGAAGTCCCGTCCCACAAAAACATAAAGTGGGGGGTTGATGCAGCTGTTGGCATACGCAAGTGCTGTAGAGAGGTGATCCCAAAGGATCAGTGACTCCATCAGTCCTGTTCCAAGACTAGGTATGATGGAGAGAATCCCAACTACATGGTATGGAGCCCAGCAGATGAAGAATGCAGCTACCACGAACACAATTGTTCGCAGCATCCTGTTGTGTGGCTTGTTAAACTGATTTGCACGAGTTCTGAAAAAAATGAGGGTGTAGCAAACTGCCATTATGCCAAAGGGGAGCACAAAGCCAAAGACAACCCTAGTGATGTTTATTACCATCAAGGCAAGGGGTACAGAATCATTACCTTCATAGGTATGTGCCCACAAGTCACTATCATTGTAGGTTGAGTATTCTTCCCATAACTCATTTAGAGACACATTTACAGGATCATCTATATAATCACCAACTCCGAAATTGTATCCACACTCCATTTTGCCATCATAAGTGCTTGTCTCACGGTAGTAGAAGACAGGGCAGCAGAAAATGAAGGCCAGGATCCAAATGCCACCGCATATTAGCAACGTAAATTTCACTGTTCGGTGGTTCTGACACCAGACAGGTTTCATCACCAGGAGGCACCGGTCAATGCTGATGGCCATGAGTAGGAAGATACTAGCAAACATGGTGAAGATTATGACTGATGGAATGGCTTTGCAGAGGAACAAGCCATAGGGCCAGTGTTCATGGAGGGCCAGGTGGACAATGAAAAACGGCAAGGACAAGCAGCACAAGATGTCAGCCACAGCAAGGTTTAGGAACCAGACAGTGTTCACAGACCTTTTCATTTTCAGACCGGCTACCCAGATCACCAACCCATTGCCTGGGATACCTATGATGAAAACGATGGTGAAGATAGCAATGGAGACAATTGATTCCGGTGCATAATATACAGCAGCCTGTTCCTGTGAACTGCTATTGCCCAGGGCTTGAGGCATTCTGCAGCTATAAAACAGAAAGCAAATTAGTAGCAATTCACATCCTCCTCCCCAGATTCTTCTCTTAACCTTTACTGAAGCATCCCTGATCAGGTGACAGTACAGAGCTGTCAGGGTACAAAGGCATTGGTCTATACAAGTTTGTTACTAATGTGCCCATTGGACACCTTCATCATTCCAGTGGTGGCTAAGTTACATAAGACCACTGTTCAAACAGGGGGCTCTATACACTTATGTTCTCCTATCTCTATCACCCCCTTTGATTTCTGTCCGGTTCTTTTTAGTCTGCAAAGTGGACCTCTATTCACATGGCCATGCTGACCACTGGTGTGTTTCCTGATTGACTTTGGGCTTCAGAAAGGCAAATCAGCATCTTTAGTTCCTGCTTCCTTTAAAATGAGCAATTTCTTCTGAAATACATTTAAGTTAAGAAAGCAATGCCTGTCTTGCTGAAATAACCCTGCTTCACTTTCTGGACATTACAAATAGAATAGACAGGACATCAACTCTGTTGGCTAAGGGGTATTTTAGGGAAGTGTCAGTGACCACTTCCTTTTCCTTTGCTTGTGTTCTGAGCTGTCTGCTGGTTCCTTGGAAAGCTTATCTTGATGAGGAGAAAGGCAAGACACTAATGGTTTAAGATTTTGTGAAAGATAAGAAATGAATGTTTAAGAAGAACAGATAGATATTTAGTTGTTGAAATAAAAATGAAAATACAGAGTAATGTTCTTCACCCATTTTAGATATGAGGTGTCTTATTGCAAGACAATGCAGCTGACCTACAGCATACTTAAGTGACATTTTAAAACTATGATCATACTAGAGGAAAAATGTTAATTGTTCAATTATTCTTGGACTTAGTAAATTTAGAAAGGAAAAGAAAATCAGCAAAGCCAAGATAGAACTGAGAAAAAGAACCTGATCTTCATCCTTTAGGCATTAATAGAATTGTCTATACAATTCCTGTTAACTAAACCCTTGCTGAATTGATGAAGGCAGTTGTGCTGCTGAAAGGTCCCTAAAACTGTTACCAAAATGCAAGGAAACCGAAGGGGGAAGAACTGAATACAGCCTGCAGAAGCAACTGAGAAGACATCAATAAGACAACTGACCTCCTTTTAACTTCTATTATGCCAGTACTTAAATACAAGTCAGAGACTGTTATATGCAGGACTAAATATTATTTAAAAAAAAAATTCAAATCATCAATCTCATTCTTGTATAACATACAGTCTGAATGTGGAGAAATGCACGTTAGAAGTGCTTCACTAAGAAGAAAATGAGAAAAACAATTGTAACAAACATCATGATTTATCAGTTTTTTGGTAATATCTGCTAAGATACTTGTAGGTAGGTAAGGGTGACCTGCAAGGAAGGCTATGAAAGAAGTTACTGGAAGGATTAACTTAAAACCGGAGGCTTAATTTAAAATTCTCCCAAGTTAGTTCCATTTCCCGTGGTCTTGCGGATCCATGTAGAAGCAACTTTTAGAGGGACAACTGGCGAACAGTACTGCAAGAGTTGAACCCTGCTGCCTCCTCATATAGCTACAGAAAATGGTTTGAAGGGGATAGGGAAACAAGGAATGATGCAAAGATAGTAACGCAAGTCCTACTCCAAAGTAAACTAAGGGATGAATCAATTAGAAGATACTGCCCACACTAGTTTTTCAAGAGTGCTAGAAGGGCTGAAATGTGGTTTGAAAACGGAAAGGGGAACTGGAGGAGGGACAGAGGTTTTCAGGAGTGAAGAATAATAAATGGCAAGTAGAAGAAAAAATTCTCCAGCTTACGATACCTACCTGAGTGAAGCAGTTATTTCAGTGTGTCAGGGAGCGAGTACCATCAGTCCTGTCTCTGGAGCGACTGAAAAAACTCACATGACATTTTAGGAACTGCTTTTTTTTTCCTGCATCCGCATGGGTGTGCCAAGTGTGTTCTTTCACACTGATAAAATGACTCATTTGAATGTCCTTTGAAGATTTAGATATCATCTGCTCATAAAATAGAGTCAAACCACAGGAAGTTTTTCAAAACTGTCAAAATAAAATAGTACCCTAAATAAAGCATTAATAGAAAGCACAGGATGATAATCACAGACATATACTTTACTACATTCTGTAAGAAAACTGCATGACATCTTGCTTGTTGGTACAGTGCTGACCTTTGCTGGAAGTAATTCGTAAGTCCAAACCCTGCCATGTTGCCGTCAAATGTCTGATCTGTTCTATGCCACTTCTATGTGTTAGCGGGTCAGCAGGTTCACCCAGCTAATCCCATTTCTAGGATTCTTATCAATCCAGATCAGCTTCTGTCCCAGCTTGAGACAGTTTACTTCATCGAATACAGAACACTGTACTCAGCAAACCACGACCGGTCATGACAAAAGGATTTTAATCTGCCTTTTCCTTTTCCGGGTATTAAAAGTCTATTTTTTAAAAAGGAACTTGACTGACAAAAGGTTAGAAGTGCTTAACTGAAATGCTGATTTGCACAAAATGTGGCAAGACAATAAAAACGGAAGACTTACAGGGCAAGGCATTTGTAATGTTTAACAAGGGGGTTCCCCCTCGCCCCTCACAATTTGGGAAATCAAGACTGCTAGCAGAAATAACAAAGCCCAGACATACAGGAATCGGCCTCAGTATTTTGGTTTTGGTCTGGAAAATGAACCATGACAGAGCAGAGTTCTGCTCCTGAGTGTGTCTGTGAAAGACAGATGCTGCCTCCAACACAAAACAAGAAAAAGGAAGACAGGCCAGGGCTGAGCTGTACCCACAAAGATAGATAAGCTGTCAGCAGCCTGCCGGGAAGATTCCTCTAGCTTCATCTTTTTGTCAGCTGCCATCCTTCTGGGGGGACTCCTCGGGCCCAGACAGGCAGCACTGATAGGAGGTTACTCCTATGGGCTCCTCTTGGCTGAGGGACACACAGCCTGGTCACCACCATGGGACCTGCCAGTCAAGCCCTAGTTTGCAGGAAGGTCCTTCACCAGTTCTATCCCCCAGGTTAAAACTTCTCTAAGCTTTGATGTTAATCCCAAATCATCACATTGTATTTTACTCTGGCTCTCCCTGTTTCCTTCATGATAAACAGACTGAGTTAGCTGAGAAAGGCTCTAATTCACAGTATCACTGATTAGTTGAAGTTGGAAGATTGTCTGGAGACTGTCTAGACCAACCCCACTGCTCAAAACAGGATCATCTAGAGAAGATTGACCAGGACTGTGTCCAGTTATGTCTGGGTACCTCCACAGAAAGAGATACCACAAACTCTCCAGGGCAATCTGTTCCAATGTTCAACCACCCTCAGTAAAAAAGTGATTTTTTGAGTTCAGATGGAACTTCCCGTGTTTCAGTGCATCCACCTGGCCACTTGTCCTGTCACCAGGCTCCACTGAGAAGAGTCTGTTTCCATCTCCGTTAATGCTCCCATCAGACAGATAAAAAAATCCCCCTAAGCCTTCTCTCTTCTCCCCAGCTTGGATGGGGCTTGGAGCAACCTGGTCTACTGGGACGTGTCCCTGCCCATTGCAGGGAGGTTGGAACTAGATGATCTTTGATGTCCCTTCCAATCCAAATCATCCTATAATTCTCTTCAGGCTGAGCAGTTCCAGCTCTCCCAGCCTCTCCTTGCATAACGGGTGTACCAGTCCCTTAATTCCCTTAGCAGTTCTCCACATATTCCACTCCAGTATGTCCACTCTCTCTGTGAGCGGGGAGCCCAGAACTGGACCTAGCACTCTAGATGTGGCCTCACCAGTGCTGAGTAGAGGGGCAGATACCTCCCCTGACCTGCTGGCAACATTCCTCCTAATCCAGCCCTGGCAGCTGTCGGCATTCTTTTCTACAAGGGGCACATTGCTGGCTTATGTTCAACTTTTTGTCCACCAGGACCACAACATCATCATTCCCTGCAAAGCTGCTTTGCAGGTGCTTTTCCAGCCCCCAGAATTTATTAGTGCATGGGGTTGTTCCTCCCCAGGACTCTTCTCTTCTCCTTGAACTTCATGAGGTTCCTGACTGCCCAGTTCTCCAGGATGTCCAAGTTCCTCTACATGGTAGCACAGACACCTGGTGCATCAGCCACATCCCTATTAGCTTTGTATCATCTGCAGACTTGTTGAGGGTGCATGTTACTTCACCATCCAGGTCATAAATGAAGATTTATTATGGAACTAGTGTCAGCTGCAGCCAGACTACTAGTGACTGGTCTCCAGACTGATTTAGTTCTTCTGACCTCCACCCTCTGAGCCCAGCAGTTCAGCCACTGCTCCACCCACCTCACTGTCCCCTTATCTAGCCCATATGCCATCAGCTTGTCTGTGAGGATGTTCAGACTGAAGTTTATCTTGATGTCCAGGCTCAACTGGCCAGTACAAGTTGGCTAAAGCCGTAATGCAAGTTGCCATGTGTATTGCCATTCCAGGTTTGTTACTACAAAACTGCACCAGTCTGTCAGCTACTAAACAGTTACACCCATGTGCAATTCTACAAACATGATCAGCGGGTTTATAAAAGCCTCCCCCCTGCAAGAGTGAGCAGGTCGTCTCTGAAACACTTTGGTAAGAACTGAGAATTTCACTTGTATTTTATATTTCTTCTACTTCTGCAGTTCTCAAAAGCTTTGCAGCCCCTCTCCAATCTTCCATTTGTTTCTCTGCAGAGGCATGTCTAGCTAGCTATGATCTTTCACACAGTGGAAGTTCCATCCAAGACTTCTGCTGTTCTTTGGTTTTCGTTAATTTAAGATTTCTGTGTGGGAAGAATATGGATCCTTCATTGCTTTCATAATCTGATTTTAAATATGTTCTATTTGAAGATTTCAACCTCTCTGCTTAATCCTTAAAAAAACCAAAAAAAGGTAATAAATAAAAGTTCAAACTTCAGTGGTTATTGGCAGTGTTTTGTATTTTTTTGGTCCAGAGATGCTTGTTTGAACCAGGCAGAAGAATGTTATGTCCTCTGCTGGTTAAGTCTCAATGGAATTGAATGGGAGATGTATTCCTAGCATTCTGGTGCTGCTTGTGAGTCTTTCCTCACATTCCTTATAATAGTTGGCCCTTTGCCACTCCCTCATCACAGATGCTCTCCTCCTAGAGGGACCGTAGGAGGACTGTGGCACGCTGAATGACAGCACTGTAAAGAGGTAGGTGAAATTTAATACTGCTAATTGTGAAACATTGAACTTGGAAAAGCAATCGTAACTATGCACATGGAGGGGTGTACTCCTGGTAAGTTATTAGTGCTCAATGAAAAAGCTTAGCAGTCACTGTAGGAAGTTCTAATGAAAAAGTAGGTCAACAAGCAACTCTATTCAAAAGGTAAATGTAAGTTGCTTCTTGAATTCTGAATGCTGAACTGGTCCTTGAAAAAGTTCTAGACAGCCATGGCTGGGAATGGCTCTGCCTGCATTAACTAGTGCTATTCCCTATTGGGAGGGGGGGAAAAAAAAAAAAAAAGAGTAATTCCTCAAACTTAATGATGTTTCAGTGATTATTTTTGCTTTAATGCGTCCAAGGATGGTGACTCCACCACCCCACTAGGCAGCCCCTTCCAGTGCTTGACATGGAATGCTTAGACACGGCTCTATGTAATTTTGTAACTTTTCTTATGCCTTTTCTTCCACTTTTCAGAGTAAACATTGGTACTTTTAGAGACTCAGTCACAGGATGCTGCACAGCAGTAAACTTCAACACCAGTCTCCACTGAGAAGCCACCATTAAAAGAGTGGTTTAAATGCTGCCAGCCTTATCATTCTTGATAAATAAACTAGTATCTATGAGTCAGGGAAACAAGGGTTAAGTGAATTACTAAAGGGGCTCCTTGCTAAAACAACGCATATAGCTTGCCTAGCATTTATTGCATTTGTCAAGTAGAAAAAGGGAGGATACAAGACTATTGATAAGGAGAAGAAGCTGTGACCAAAAAATCCTGCGCTGGACCCAGAAACCAGTTCAAACCAGCCTTGGGGTTTGAACTTGGGCCAGGGACTCAGGGAGCATGTGCAAGGAAGCAAGGTGAAAAGTTCAAATTGAAAAAGACTCCTTACTTCATCTGAGGAAGACTCCCCACTTCATCCCAGACCCCTGCACGAGGCACTGCGCAAGCGCAAGCCGTATGGAAATAACTTTGGGCTTATTATCATATGAAGCGGGGCTGGGCGGGGCTAATAAATGAATATGTATAGGCACATTGGGAAACTTAATGAATATGTAGCTTGTAACTCGATACATACCAAGCTAAATGGTATTGTGGGCGCGCATACATTTGGTGGAGAGATCTACACGCGCCCGAGCGCTGGAATAAATATACCTACTTTACTACTTATTTCAGTAGTGGAGTCTTTTCCGCGTATCATCTACACCCTGACTTTAGCCACATTTTGGGGGAAGACCAACTCCTGAAATTAAGCTTTGCATAGCTGGCATTTCCGTCACTTCCAGCAGCAAAACCTGTCGTGCTTTGTGCCGCATTTCCTTTTTGGTTTGCTCTTTTACCACAAAGCCACCTAATCCCCGCACCACAGAAAGAACGCTGTCAGTGAAACCCGCAGGTTTGGGCCAGGGCGGCCGGGGAGCAGCCCCCGGGGGATGCAGACGAGCAGGTCGGTGCCGTGTGGCGGCACGAACACCCCCAGCTGCTCCCGCCATAGCGCCCGGCACCTCCCGCTGCCCCAAACCAACATGGCCGCGCCAGCCCCGCCGCCGCACCTGCCAGGCCCCAAGATGGCGCCAGACGCCGCTGCTGTGTCAGAGGCGGCTCCAAGATGGCGCCCTCCCGCCCCCGCTCCGCGCTGCCAGCATCCAAGATGGCTCCCTGCGCTTCCCCGACGTGGCCCGCCTCCCGCCCGGCCGCGCCGGCGCCCCCAGGCGGTGTCTGCCCTCATCAAAGATGGCCGTGGGTAGCGCCGCTGGTCACTAGGCTCCCGCCGCTCGCTCCTCGAAGGGCTGCGCGGCCGACATGGCGGCGGCCGAGCTGGAGTACGAGTCCGTTCTCTGCGTCAAGCCCGATGTCAACGTCTACCGCATCCCGCCGCGCACCTCCAACCGCGGGTACAGGTGAGGGAGCGTGCGGCGCCCGCGATCGCCCCGGCCTGGCCCAGCCCTTGCCCGCAGGGCTGGCAGGACGGGCAGGGCAGCCGGGGGCTGGGCTGTGCCGTGCCGTGCCCCGGCCTCGCTCCCTGGCAAAGCCGTGTCCTGCGGCCGCGAGCAGGTCTGGCCATCCCCTGAGCCCCCTCCAGCCGAGCTTTGGGGGAGCCGCCGGCTGGAATTGCCTCCTGTGGGCAGGTGGTCAGCGCCTGAAAGTAGAGGAAGCTCCGTTCCGTGCTGTGCAGGAGCAGGGGCTGCTCTGTTAATCAGGGGCAGGGGGTGAGGGCGCAGCCTGCTCTTCCAGGCAGAGCTGACGTCTGCTCCCGGTTTGCTGGGTTCCCTGGGATGTGACGCTGATGTGGTATAACGGCACGTTGGATTTGGCTCGGTGACTCTCGCAGTGGCGGGGAGGAAGGCAGGAGGAATTCGGGGTGATTTTTAAGAAGAGGCTGCAGGACCAGCAGTTAGAAATGCCTTCTCTGGTCAGCCAGAAGCAGCAGAGTGTGACTTTGTAAGCTGTGCCCACAGGCCTGCTGGAGAAGGGGGTTTGTGTACTCCCTGAACCTGACAGACTGTAGGCGGATGTTGTGCCTGGCCGGGGCTGTTTGTTTCCAGTTGTAAAATCCTGTAGATTTTACAGCACCAAGCCTGCCGGAGGCGTTTGGACAATGCTCTCAGGCACATGGTGTCATTTTTGGGGTGTCCTGTGCAGGGCCAGGAGCTGGACTCGGTGATCCTTGTGGGTTCCTTCCAACTCAGAATATTCTGTGATTCCTTTTTCTTTTCTTTTTTTTCCTTCACAAGAGTTTGTGGCAAAGAGTGTGATGGGTCAGTCAAAATGTGCATGTGTGTTTTGCCCAGTGTAAATCAGCTGCCTCTAGGTTCAGAAGTACTCAGTGTTATTTTACAACAATAGGGTAGAAAAATGGAGTGGCTTTCAGCATGTTACTAATTAATTTTTGGGGTCCTCCCAGTGCTCACAAGTCATTTATTAGTTGCTTGTGGATATCCCGTTAAAGTGAGCTTCTGGGCTTCTGTCTCCCCTCTTTTGCAAGCTTATAAAGGTGAGGAGTTGATGTTCTCTGGCTTGTGTCTCTTTCCCTTTATCCAGAGATGCCAGTCACAGTCGTGTGTCAATTGGCAGCAACAAGAGAGGAGCTGAGACCCTCGTGTCTTGTTTTGGAAGTGGAATGAGGCGACTGCAGGCGTTGAGGGTTTGGGAGCAGAGACTTCTGCTGAAATGGCTGGGCAGAATTGGAGAGGCTGATTACAGTCAGTGATCAGCTGCTCTTCTTTTCAGGGCATCTGACTGGAAACTGGACCATCCAGACTGGACAGGGCGGCTTCGTGTCACCTCCAAAGGCAAAACTGCTTACATAAAACTGGAGGATAAAGTTTCAGGTAAGGGAGAGGCTGTGCCTTGGCAAGGCTGTGACTGTGATTGCTGCCTGTGAGCCTGTGTTTCTAAGCCTGCCCAGAGCTGTACATGGCAGCCCTGGCCACGCTTTAGCAAGCAGTCGCTCTCCTTAACACCCGATTCTTTGTGTGCAGGAGAACTTTTTGCCCAGGCTCCTATAGATCAATACCCTGGCATTGCAGTGGAGACTGTGGCAGATTCCAGCCGCTACTTCGTCATTCGAATTCAGGATGGGACTGGTGAGTTGGAGGCCAATGTATGTGCCAAGTGCTAGGGGTGGAGGGTATCCGGGTGGAGCTGGGAGTGTGCCAGGAAGATGGAAATGGTGTTGGGAGTGCTGAAAAGGCCAGGTGGTGTGCCTGGAGGGGTCTGAGGGCAAGATAAACAGAGGAGGTTCTCTGCATTGCACAGAGTCCATGGGCTGGGCTGGGAAGGAACATTTGGTTTCCAAGCACGCCCCATGGAAGGAAGGGTGCATCCTGAAAGCTAGGGACAATGAACTGCTGTGAGCTGCTGGCATCCAGCTGCACGTGTGTCAGAGAGAGGTAGCACAGAGTGGTTTAGGACAAGCAGAAGGATTTGTGGCCCGGTTGCTGAGCACCTCCACTGACTCCTCCTGTCTCCTTGCTAGGACGAAGTGCTTTTATAGGCATTGGCTTCACGGATCGGGGTGATGCCTTTGACTTCAACGTCTCTTTGCAGGATCACTTCAAGTGAGTTTTGCTTTTCTGGAATGCTGTTTTTCCTCTTGTCTGTAGAACATGGTGGGTGGTGGTGTGTGTTCATTTAGCAGAGGTTTCCTTGGGGTGGCCCTGAAGCCCTGCTCTGGCAAGGGACACTTGAGTGTGCTGCCAGCTGTCATGCAAGCTGAGAGCCCCTGCAGGGCTCTGCTGTAAGTCTTAAGCTTAGGTCCTGTGATGCTCTAGGTGAAGTGTTAAACAGTCTCATGGGTTTGTGGTGGTCCCAGCTTTGTGCTGTGCTGCACCAGGGTAGGGAAGTAGCTGGTTTGACAAGGTAAGGTGCTTTGGTGGGATGGAGAGAGAAACCACACATTTTTCTAAAACACTGTTCCTTTTTGCCACAGGGTCTCATGTCTTCCTCTCTTCTTTTTAGGTGGGTGAAGCAGGAGACTGAAATCTCCAAGGAGTCCCAGGAAGCTGACACACGTCCCAAATTAGACTTAGGGTTTAAGGAAGGGCAGACCATCAAACTAAACATTGGGGTAAGCAGACCAGTTTACCCTGCTTCTTTCTCTGGATATGCCATTGGAAACTCTTCTTTACACTTCCTTTTTTTTTTTAATACAGAACATGACGTCAAAGAAAGGAGGAGCAGCCAAGCCCCGTGTGTCTGGATCAGGGGGCCTAAGTCTGCTGCCACCCCCACCGGGAGGCAAAATAGCAGCCCCTCCTATACCTCCCCCTTCTTCCACAGCCATTGCCAACCATGTCACACCACCACCTGTGCAGAAGTCCAGTAATGCGAGCAGTGCAGGTAAACCTTAGCCCTGAGCCAGCAGTCTCTCAGACATTGGCAGGTGCTGCTTCAGCGAGCCCGTGTTCAGCCTGGTGCCAGCAGTGCCCTCTGAGACATGGTGTGTCCCAAGGGTTTTGTTCTCTTTGGCAGCTCCGGTGTCCCCAGTGCAAGAAGGATGTGGACCTGTTATACTGGGTCCAGAGGAGGGCCATGGGAATGGTCAGAAGGCTGGAACACCTCTCCTGTGAAGAAAGGCTGAGAGGGTTGAGGTTGTTTGGCCTGGAGAGGACAAGGCTCTGGGGAGACCTTTCACTATATGAAGGGAGCTTGTAAGAAAGATTAAGAAAGACTTTTTACCAGGGCCTGTAGTGACAGGGCAAGGGGTAAAGGCTTAAACTGAAAGAGGGTAGATTGAGATTGGATATAAAGAAAAAATTATTTACCATGAGCATAGTGAAACCGTGGAACAGGTTGTCCAGAGAAGCTGTGAATAGCCCTTCATTTGAAGTGTACAAGACCAGATTGGATGGGGCTTTGAGAAACCCAATTTAGTGCAAGATGTCCCTGCTCATGGCATGGCAGTGGGACTAGATGAGATGATCTTTGAAGGTCCCTTCCAGCTTAAGTCATCCTGTGATTCTGTAACAAAGAGGTTGCTTCAGTCTTCTGGATGCTGTGCTAAAAATGTGACCATGCAGAGGTGTCTGGGGAGCTCATGATGCCTTTGTGAAGGCAGAGACTTCAGCAGTGCTGTCCACAGGTTTGAGTGAGAAGAAACCACGAGCTTCTGAGTAGGCTCATGTGGTCCCAGTGCAGGGTTTGTACTGTTAAGGTGGTGCCTGTTTGGCAGCTGTTATGACTGCTGAGCTTGGGTTGAGTCTGAGCCTTATGTCTGCTGGGAGAGACATATAAATAAAGTGAAAAATCTGTCAGGTGGTGTGCTGAGTGGAGACTGAATAGTTCCTGAAGACAGTGTACCCTTGCAGTGTCAGCTGGAGGCTCCGTGTGCATTGAGCAAAAGGACAAGCTGTTATAACAAACCCCTCAAAAATTCTAACTCCTGGAGGGAAAACTGGAGTCCCTTCAAAAATTTTCTGCCTCTGCATCCAGGTGTTTGTTTAAGGTGACAGTTTAAATGCCTGTGGCGTTTTCTTATAAGCCTGATGTATTTTTTTCTCTCTCTCCTCTGCCTTAGATATTCTTTTAGACTTAGATGCTCCTGCAGCTGCATCCAAGGCACCAGTATCAGCTACTACAGACCTCTGGGGAGACTTCAGCACTGCATCCAGGTAAATTGATGAATGGAACACAAGAAGGGTAGTGTCCTGATGGGCGTGGGAAGAACTGTAAGTTAAGAAGTCTTACTGGATCTGCTCATTTGATTCTCCTTTTTTCATTTCAGTGCTGTTCCCAATCAGGCTCCTCAGCAGTCCAACTGGGTCCAGTTCTGAATGATCAAAGCAATGGAATGGGACAAACTGATGACCTAGAGGCACCAAATGGGATCAGAGGGGGCACAAACCTCTCTAGTCTTCAATCAAATTGGGACAATCCTTCATTTTTAGATCAGACCTTCACGTAAACTTATTATTTTTGATCCCACTGAACCTAAAGAGAACATACTGACTCCTCCCAAGATGGGCAAGGAGGAAAGAGGTAGCCTTATCTCCTCCATCCACTTGGCCATTATATGGTACATCCTAGCTCTTTTTCCCTGTCTTTCCATACAGGGAAAGAAAAAATCTTGAAGAAAGTGGGTACAGGAGGAGGCTGGGTAGGTGCCTCTGGGTTCCTTGTCCTTCAGATTTTCTCTGGCTAGGCTGTTGTTTTCTGTGGCTGCTTTCAGTAGTGACTGCAGTCCCTGCAGCTTGCGGTGCTGAGGACAGCTGCATTTGGCTACACCTGCTAAGGGGAACCTCTAAGGAGATAGGTCTTGTCTCAACACAAAACCCTCTTGGATTAATGACATCTGTGGTGAGGAGTGACCCTCCCCATGCACACACTACTCTTCTGTCTTTGGTGCAATTCTTGGTAGTGCTGGATGTCCTCATGCTCCTGTGGGAGGAATCATGCAAGTCCTTGAGTAGACCTGCTGCCTTTGCGCTGTAGTTCCAGGTGGGCACCCCATCTCGAGGCTCCTGATTTGGCTTGCAGGTTCACTGGAGGAACTTCTCTCATTTTAACTCCCTTCTCCCCAAGCAAAGGCCTCACTGTCACTGAGCTGTTTTAACTGGAAATAGCTTTAAGAAAAAAAAAGCGTGTTTTTACAATTTGGTAGTTACTTGCACTAGATGACAACCAGGTGATTCCCACTACTCAGCATTTCATGTTCCTGCATCACTATCCTGAGCCCTGGCCTTGTTTTGTGACTTGGCACTGTGTTACAAGTATTGCATATCCACAGTAAGAATTATGGTGGGAAAATAGATTATTGTTTGATGAAGGGACAGTCTCCTTCCCCTTTTCAACTCAAGAAATGTATAGTAGACTCAATTGTGAGATCTGTGGGAGAAAAATTCTCCCACCTGTGTTCCTTATTATGACTTTTCTTCTGAGTCCAACTTTCAGGGATGTGAGCTGATTATTGGAGCTTAGATTTTTTTTTTAATTTTTAATGTGTCCAAGCCCCCTCTATTTCCTATGTGGTTAAGGGAGTTAGAAAGAGGTAAAAGGCCATGACTTTCTACTTTTTTCTTTGGGAAAGTTTCCTGAGGCCCTTCAGTGTGGACAGTACTTCATCTTCAGCAGCTGTGGATGTGATCCTGGGTATAAGTGTTGATTACTCTGGGCAAACTCACAGGGCAGGCCAGAAACCTCACAATGCTGAATTGCTACCCTTCATGCTGGCTCAGAAGCCAGAACACTAACTGGGAAGGTGGTCTCAGTGACTCTTGGGCAGCTGTACCCAGTTACTGGAACACTAGGGCTTTGGTGCTTTGCTGGAAGGCTTCTTCCTGTTTTGAACACTCAACACAGCAACACTTCTGTGTCTCTAGCACACCTTAGCAAGGAAATTTTTCCCTTTGGGCAAAAATTTTCTGGTGAGGCTTTTTTTTTAAAAGAGTAGTTAGGCATACGCACCTTGTACTGACAAAGGTCTCTTGTCATTTTTGTCTGGCTACACTTGAGGGCATTTTGGAGACAGTTTCACTTAGACCATCCCTCTGGGGAGCAACATTCTTGAAATAGCTCTAAAGCTGCTGCAGTTCCACTTGCGGAAGTGGGGACCAAACTGCTCTTGGATGTATTTTAAGTAGTCATTTAACCCTGATTCTCTTGCTCTCTCGGTGTTTCCCCCTGCCAGCCCTCCCCTGCCTTCATAGTCACTCCTGCAGTCTCACTGTACTTCAGCTCCCTGCCTCCTGAACTTGTGGATGGCCGTAGTCTGCAAGCAAAGTCACAGACTCTGCTGGGTTGGCATTTTGTTTTCTTTGTCTTCTTTCTGTTTGCTCACATCCTTGTGAGGTCCTGTCATTTCAACTATGTATCAATTCCTCAACCAAGGAAGTTCATGGCACCAATTAACAACTAACTAGGAGCCTCTTCTGTATTGTCTTAGTATTCTGGAGATAATATATTATGTATTTGAAAAGCTGAAGAAACAAAAATTAAAGATATATGTATATAAAGCATAAGATGTACTGGTGCAAATGGTAATTAAACAAGTAATACTGGGGAAAAGAATGTCATGAGTCTTCTAAGTTGTCAAAATTGTTTTTGCTTTGAAAGGCTCTAGGTTGAAGGTCTTCATGTCTCCAGCAAGATCCTCACAGCCTACTTATCCTTCTGCATATGTGTTGTGGCCTGCAGACTGGACAAGAGCAACTTCAGGAGTGATGGGTTCAGGCTCTGTCTGGGCGAAGAGACAGGAGTGTGGAAGAAGGACACAAAATGACATGGCTGTTCCAAGTGGGGCAAAAAACTCACACAATACCAAACATGAATCAACAGCATGGAAACAGGCCTGACTGTAGGTTCCTGTGGGGCTTGGTAAGAGTGTGGATAAAACAAGCGAGTGAGAAAACTTGGTTGCTCTAATATTTAGCATTTCAGACATTAAAGGCTTCTTCTACAGCCTGTGGATATTTTCAGAAACGATTCTTTCCATGCTGGTAGATGGGAAACGGTGTCTGCCTACTGCAGAGATGGGCAAGGTGAGCTGAGTGGGCCCTTTGTTAGGGGCAGCAAGGACAGGCTGCTTGGAAAGAGAGGAAGCAGGAAGCTGAGTCACAGCAGGGCAGGCAGGGGCAGTGGCCTCACCAGCAAAGGAGTAGCCCTGACGTACCCCAGCACAAAGATCAGAGCGGGTTAGGGTTAGGATTTAGATCAGCAGGGTACATGGCCAGACAGGGACATGGCCAGGCATGGCTGCGCTAGCTCAGGCAGGGACCAAGGATGAGACACTCAGCTATGATAAGGCCAATGTTGCTGAGGTTTCTCAAAGCCAAACACCTCTATTGCTTCAGCTGGACCTCAGTCCAGGCAGCCAATCCCCCAGGAAGTGGAGAATATGCTCAGGGCCCTGACGTTCTGTCAAGCTGCTTGCAGCCATCTTGCACAGCATGCTTGCTCCATGTTCCTTGCCAGACAGCAAAGCTGTGCATACGGCTGTGTTCAAAGTACAGCAGAAGTCTTGTGGCCTGGGTAAAGATGAGAAGTCTTAACCTTTTAAGTCAGCTGTTTGAATTGTCAAACATTCTAGTATCCGTAGTGGCTGGAAAAAAAAGACATTTTTTCAGCTTTAGGAGCAAAGCCCTATTTTGGTGAATAGGATGGGTATGTTGTATGGGTCCTGGCAAGGGGAAGATGAAGCATTTTACCTGTAAGCTATGGTGGAGCTTCTCAGACCTTTCAGTAGGTACTTGCAGCAAAAAGAGTTGAAAAGCCTAAAAGGGTCTTTCTCCAGAGCAGAAGGATTTTCAGATGAGGTTCACCTAAGAGAAGTGCTGGGTTATACTTCTGTTTGTGCATAAAGAAGCACAGAAGACTGGGAAATAGTTCATGAGGGAGAGCTTAGTCCTGTGTGGAGATCTTCCCAGTCCCCCTGCCTTTCCTCATAGCAAGGCCTGCTAGAATGCACAGCTTGGTGAGTCTTGTGCAAGTCTTCTTCCCTTTCTTCCGATTGGGAGACAGACTGTAGCACATAGAAAGAATCAGGAAACAAGTGTCAAAGGGAAGATCCCTGTTTTATCTGGTTTTTGGTTGTCAATTCTTCTGTGGGAGCTGTAGTTGAGGTGGGATGTGAGTGTTTCCCCACCCCTTCTCCCATTAATTCTATTCTACGTTGTGTGACTTCATGTCTCACAGCCATGCAGCAACTGCTCTTGCCACAGCCACACAGTACGGATTGCAGACACAAACCTGCCAGATTTCACAAAGCCTTGATGCTATGTGTGGACTCCTGAAGAAATGGAGAGGAAGGGTTGTACATTGGAGGAAATCAAACAAAAACCAAACAGGAAACCAAAACCCCCAAGGTCTTCCTGAACTTTGATAATGAGGTAAAAGGATCTGAATCTGAACTCATCCTGTTACATCAGCATAAACCTACAAGGTTCTAGGAGGAAGAACAACTGGACTGTTAATGTACATAATCAGAGCACTGTGGTCCAAGTGGTTAACCCACATTGTAAATGCCTCAAGGTCTAGGTAGTCTGTTGAGTGCACATTACATTATGTAAACAATAGGCTCTCACTCTGGAGACTGTTAGTGGTCTCTTTCTTCCAAGATAATAGCTCTGTCCATGCTAACAGTCAGGGAAAGCACACTGCAGGATGATAGCTTAATTTTGCCACCTGCCATTGCCTATATCTGTATGTCCCCACCCAGAGCTGGGGCTCTGATGGACATTCCTTGAAGCTAAGCATAGGAAGATCAGACAGTGACAGCTGGACCGTGTAGTGGCTCCTGACCAGAGCTATGTTTTCCAGTTACTGCTGGGATCCTGTGGTGGACTTCTTGCATCACTTGTGTTTGGGGCAGGCCAGGCAGGTAACTTGCAATGGCCTGCTCTCCCTTTTCTTTCACAGGCATTGTAGGATGGCAGCTCCTGCGTGTTGAGGCAGAGGCAGCTGCCTTGCTTGGTGGACTGGCTTTTCAAGCCTTGAAGCAGTCTGAAGAGACATTCCCTAAAGGAGGGAGCCGCCTGTAACTTGCAGCCTTTGTGTTGAGCCTTGTGTGTTAGGCATGTGCAGATGCGGCGTTCCCTGCCCTCCCAAGCCTGGTCTGCGAGCCTGGCTGGGCTGGTGACACCCGCGACCAGGCGTTCAGTCTCACCCGTGACCGTGTGCTGCCATCTGCTGCCGAATCCCTTTGTTGCGGGCTTCCCGTAATCCCTGGGCTCAGCCACCGTCTCCAGGGGCCGGCTGGGTGCCCAGAGGTCGAGAAGGTGGCAGGTGGGATGCAAGCAGACATCACCTGAGACCTGGCTAGCGCTGGTGGGGTGCCCTCTGAAAAGAAATCGCAGCTGGCGATTTGTAGTTTGATAGTTTGGCAGTGATGGAACTGGTGCTTCCAAAGGTAGCCGTGTCCTGCTCTCCTACTGCCCTCTGTGCTTTAGTGCCCTCATGCACAGACACCGTAATGTCGGGCTTGGAACTGAGCTGACTCAGGGCAGGCACACATCCCCTCTTGTGGTGAGTGTGCGTACAGGTATGGATGTCTGTTGTCTTTAAGGTCTGGCCCAAAGGAATGGAACTCCTCCTAGTCTTTTTTAAACTGATGGATAAGCACTTGTCCATGAGTCCATGTTTATGGTGTTAAGCAAACTGTTCAAAGATGTGTGAGATGCTGTGTCAGTAGTGCTACACAAACCATCCTTTTGGTTAGCTGGCAGGGACAAGGAGCTGGATTCCAGTGAGAGGTAAGAGGTAGGAGAGCATTTTCTTTGGAGAATATAAGCTAAGTGGCTATAGATACAGCCGTATGTCTGGCCCAGAGTTAGGGGCTGCTGTCACCAGTACCTAAAGCTGAAGTCACTACTATGGAAATGACCTTTTTGGGTAGAAAACTAGGAAAAGCCCTTAAGCAATACATCCCATGCAGAAACAGGGTTACTGTAAGCAGAAAACCCATCCTGGGTAGCCTGGTCTAGCTCCAGAAGTAGTCCCGATTTGAGCAAGGTTTGAAGGAGATACCTCCAGTCTGAAGTACTTCCTAGCACAGCTTTTGTGCTCAGCTGTGGTGAGGTGGGTCCTCCGCTGGGCCAGCAGTGTGGTGAGATGTCTGACATGGGGAATTGGTCAGTGAAGGGGAATGCTGAGATCTGGTTGTCATCCTTCGCCTCAGATAGGGCAGTGGCTCTGCGAGGACCAGGATGATGCGCTGAGACTGTCCTGTCCAGTTTTAAAATACTAAATAGGCAAATAGCTGTGATCTGGAGGCAGAGTCTAAGAGACGTGGGCTGTGGTGCTGCAGGCCAGCGTGAGTCATCGAGGAGCACTCTGCCCTCTTTGTCAGTCCCAGGCGGCAGGGAGTCAGCAGCAGGGGCCCTTTGCCCTCTGGGTCAGTGCCAGCTCTGTGCTGGAGGCTGGCATCTGGAATGCCATTTGCCCACACTTTGCTTCGCTGTGCTGGCTTCAGTGTCCTGGGTTGGTAAAAATGGGTGACACAGGCACCTGGAGAGTGTGCTCTTCAAAAGAAAAATCTACCCTTCACCATCTGACTGTGTTGACGTCTGTGTCATGAGGAGGTTCCTGCATACAGTTGAACCCCAAAGCTTGAGGCCTCCCTGCCTGGCATTAGAACTTCACCATGTTTCATTAACGAGGTGCCAAGGAGTGTTGGGTTGAGCTGACTGTACTCCCTGGGTTTAGTTCAGCTTTCTATGGCGGTTTCCAGATGGCTTTTGCTTTGTCCTATCCTGACTGGACACATGGGATGGCTGCTCTGGAGGCAGGTGGTGTCCCCTCACGTTGCTGCTGGCCATCACGAGTTGGGCTGAGAGGCTGCAAATGGCCTGCAGGGCCACCTTGGCTACAGGGTAAGGGGCAGCACAGGCCACTTGCAGTCTTCCTGATAAATCTGTCCTTCAGGATGGGAGGGGGTGAGGGAGCTCTGCAGTGCCAGGGAGGTTTGTGCTGCTATTCCAGTACCACCTGCTGGGACACCCTAATCAGTATGGCTCTCCCCAACACCTCCCTATGAGGTTTTTTACTGCATTCCCTTCACATATATGGAGAGGATGAGAGGATGTGGAGGGAAACAGTTTTAAGTTCCAATGAGAGTGGTCCTAAGGTTACAGCATGGGTCTGGGTGACCTTATGTGACAGCCCCCATACTTGTGGGGTGACTGTGGTTGTTTTCTATTTTTGTGCTTTTCTTTCCACTCCCCCCATTTCCCCTTTAAGAGAGGGACTTCAAGGACAGAAAGTAGTCAAAGTGCATACAAGGCTGTGGAGATCTGTGTGATCCTTAGACAGAACTGGAAATGAAGCATGAAGAATTGCTTCTGTGGGGAGGTGTTATGTGGCCACAACTTGTTCATGTGAATTCCATAAGCCCACTCTAAGAAGATAAACTTCACAGCCCCACCTCTAAAAACAGCCCACTAGGGTCTGACCAGGACTTGGATCTGGCCCAGGTTTGAAGTCAGATGTGGTGCTGTGGCAAGCAACTGCAGTATCTGGATCTGATCTCCAACAATTTATAGCCTTGAGACTTGTGACTCAGATCCAAAAAAGGAAGGAGGCAAAGGTGCAATGTTTCCAGTAATGGCATAAACCAGAGCTCTGAGGTAACTGCATCTGAATGTGCCCTCTGTCGGCTTTGATTTGGTAATCTGTTAATTAGGGGAAATAAATAAAACATGTCTTTGCTCTTCTGAAGAAAATCCTCTGTTAATGCTACACATGTAAAGAGGCAGGTTGGGGTTTCTTGTCTCTTTAAAGATTCTCTGGATCACGTTCTTCCTTCTCTTATTCCTTTCCTTATACCTGAAGGATTTTGGTAACCTATCATCACACTAGAGTGAGCACACGGCTTTCCCTTCCTGATTCTCACTGAGTTTGAGCTCCCTCAGCTCAGGTAACTTCAGGACATGATCTCTTCTGCTTGAAACCCTCAGCCCTCGCTAAAACTTGGCAGGAATGTGGCCAGGGGAGAAATGCACAAGCCGTTTTGGGGAGGAACATTTCTTTTCATCTCTCCTACTGTTCTTTTGTTCCCCTGTGTTCTGCATGGAACTGTAACCACAGCATTTTGGGGAGCTGCTGATCTCTGGCAATGTATTCGTGACACTGGGTGGTTCTGCTCAGGATTCCGTGAGTTTCTGCTGACTCAGGCCTGCCTGTGGTGAAGTGCTGCCACCTGCCAGAAACTTGTGTGGCTTCACAGTGCTACCTTCTGTTTAATCCCCCCAACTCGTTGCTCTCACTCCCATTTCCCATTGTCCATTCACTGCTTCCCGGTTTCCTCTTCATGCCTGGATGCTCACATGTCTTCTTCCTGTGTTTTCACATCTCCATATAAGCCATTTTTTCCTTGGTCTCCTAGCAACCTGTATGGAACCCTGGTTCGCCTTCTATCATTAGAGGGGTTGACTGCCTTCCAGAAGAGGTGTCCTCTCCCTGCAGCTCTGGCCAGTGTCAGCCTTGGCTGAGAAGGGCACAGGGTGCCTTTCTCTCACGTCCCAGGAGGCTGCAGTGCTCCCATGGTGTTCCCTGGAGCAGTATGAACTGCAGCATCCTGCCCCTCCCTGCCCTAGGCAGATCCCTGCAGCAGGGTACACAACAGGATCACTTATGGCTAGGTGCTCTCTAACCAGCCAAATTCCTCAGGAGCTCTCAAGAAGCTCTTGCTGCCTGAATCCCTTCGATGTGGTATCTGACACCCCTTACCAACTGCCTTGGGTTCCCACTCTCTGTGTTCCAGTGCCTTTTTATGCTCTTCCCTTGGCTGCTCTGCTCCATAGCCTTAACCCCTGAGGAGGAGCAAGGTGGTATGGAGAGGGAAGACCAAGAAGGTGGCATATATTCACTTCTGATGCTCTTCTCACCCAGGTGCAGGGACATAAAGTCTGGATTTGCTTTAGGCTTTTATCTAAGTGACTTGGAAGACTGTGCTAGCTAGAAGTGCCATAAGAGCAGGTGATGTGAGGACTGTAGGCAAAGATCTGCAAGAGGCAGGATTTCCTTACAAGAATTATATGGACTCTCCCCAAAGTACATCATACTTATACACATGTCCATTAATTCATTCCTTTGTTATATTAACCTGGCCACTAGAGATGTCAAACCTTTAACTTCCTAAATCTCCCTGAGACTTCTCCCCTTCCCCTTCTTTGATATGTTCCCTGCCCGCCTGGGATTTGTTGAATAAAAGATTAAGGCAAAAGGCCACCCACTGCTATCAGCAACTGTTTCACCTTTGAATTTCCTGAGAATCCCTGGGACCATCTTTCCCAGACCTGCTAATTCCATACCTTTTGGACAACCACTTTTATTTTGGACAGATCCTTTGGTTTAGTCCCCTACAAAACACGGTTCTTGTGTGTGAATTTCACCGATTTATTCCGTTGTGACAAATAATTAATTTAGCTTTGTTTTCCTGTCCTTGTTCTCTCTGACTGCTTACTTTATACCCTGCTCTTCAGTTGCCCTCAAGGCAATATATCAAATATAAAGGGTTCAAGGAGGTTCTGACACCTTCTCTTTGTTATGGTTTTGCACTTACTGGAGGTCATGCTCTTTTCAACTTTCCTCATTTGGATGCAAGATCAGCTTGTTGAAAAATGCATACTGATAATCTCTTTGGGTAGACATTTTAGTCATGTCAGCTTCATTTTGCCTTTTGTCAAATCTTCTAAACAGGGTGTAGGTATTTGGGGGGCCAATGTGATGTCCCTGTGTAACCTCCATGTCACTTGTGATGACTCACAAGCCTTCAGCTCAATTCCCTCAGCTGCCCCTCTACTCAAACTGGCTTGTAAGAAGTGTCTCACTTCCCTGCAGCTTCCACCACAGCTGTGCTCAATTTAAAAATGGGATTTCTTTTGGAATGTGTGGGGTCACAGCTTTAGGAATTGAGTCCTACTCTTTGCTGATAAATTCAAATTTAACTCAATAGGTTCAGCTGGATTTTCAAAAGAAGTAATGCGTGTGCAGTGGCACTGTTTCCTCTGCTCACATGGACCTGCTTGCTAAATAGGGTGATGCTGGCTGTGGGGTGAAAGGCTTGCAGATACCACCTTATTCAAACCTCATTGACACGTAGAGGAGAAAGAGCGTTAGTGCCTCTGCTGCCTTCTCTTTGGGACAAACAGTGCCCATGGAGCTTGCAGAGCAGCCAGCAGCTGCAGCACGAGTAAGGAGGGAAAGCAGGACTGTGGGGGTCCCAGAAAGGAGCGGGGGTTTGTGAGGCACGTGGGAGCTGAGAGCATGGGAGGCACCTGGCAGCATGGGGTAGGGCTGAGCTGAAAGACATCTGTGGGGAAACAGCTATTGTGGAAGGACAAGGGAGTGAGCAGAACACAGGAGGAGGGGGAAGGGAGTAACTGAGGAACAGCAGTGGGACTGCAAGGCAGCAAGGTGTGAGTTTTGGGGGTTTTCAGGCAGGATTTTTTTTTTTTAATTATTTTTTCAGCACCACAACTAACTCCAGGGTCCAATTGTTCATATCTCTCACTCATTTACATGCCATCAGTGCATACAAAGTTCAAAGGACAAATTTTTCCCTCAGGAATATCATCTGGCTGTTGTTACACACTGGCTCAGCACTGCATCCTATGGAAGTATGATTCAGGGTTGAATTTTGACAGCAAGCAACAGCTCTGATGCCTGAGAAAGAAGAACTGAGCTGTCTACTGATGTTTGAGTGGAGCCTAATGTAATCTAATAAAAGGAGCAGCTAGAGCCTGAATTTGCATTTGAAATGCCTCAGCTATGTTTGGAGATGTGTTTCAATGGAAAAAGCTCATGAAGCTGCTCTGTAACTTCCTTCTTTGTCTGCTGATAGTGTTTCCTGTTTCTTCACAGTGGAAATCTTGAAACCCTGCCAGGAAGTAAGCTTTTTCCCCACGAGACTTGGTCTGCTGAGGCTTGGTTGCATGGGGAAAGGAGGAAGCATGCAGAGGATTGCTCTGAATTCTCAACAAGAAGTTTGAGGGCTTAACTACATTTCAGCAGACACTTAGGGAGGCTTAATTCCAGTGAGAGGGCCAAGCCTGAAGACAAAAGATAGTGCTGGAAGGATGTTGGAAAAAGAAGCAGGCAGCATGCATCCTCTTAGGATGGCTTCTCTCCTGCAGCTGTTCTTATTCTTGTGTAAAAGTCACGCTCTTTGCACGCAATACATAAAGGAGAAGTAAAGTTAGCTCAGGACACACAAGACACGAAGAGGGTCCTTGGTAAAGACATCCAGTTACATATGCCCCACTCTGTTTAGGGGCAGTTCTCCATAATCTGTGTTCAAACTCCCTTTACCTTCTGCCACGTTGTTCTCCTCGGTTGTCTGGTGCATGTTCTTCCTTCTACTGCCCTATCTCAACTCCAGCTGTGCCCTGTGTACCCTCTGTGCTCTCTGGATGTCCTGTGAGCATCTCATTCTGCTCTGCCTTAAGGGAATTCCAGCTAGCCAAACTAACCAGCTTCTTCCTTCTGGTTGTTTTGGGGACCTCGTTGCGGCTTTTCAGTACTTAGAGGGGGCTTATAAGAAAGATGGAGAGAGGCCTTTTAACAGCACCTGTAGTGGTAGGATAAGGGGTGATGGGTTTAAACTGAAAAAAACAGTTCTAGATTAGATATGAGGACGAAATTCTTTACAATGAGGGTGCTGAGACACTGGAACAGGTTGCCCAGAGAAGCTGCAGATTCCCCTTAACTGAAAATGTTTAGGGCCAGGTTGGAAGGGGCTTTGAGAAGCCTGACGTAGTGAAAGATGTCCTTGCCCATGGCAGGTGGGCTGGAGAAGATAGTCTTTGAAGGTCCCTTCTACCCAAACCTGTGTCCTATCTGCTGATTGAACCCCTCTTACCCTGCCTGACTTATAGGCATCTGTTCTCAGAAGTCTGATTTAGAATGTACCTCAGCAGCCCTTTCCCTTGTCTCCTTTCAAGATCTGCTTCAGCTTGAAATCAGACTAAACACTGACTCTTTGCCCAAGGTAATATCAGAGGTCTTTACCAGAAAGCAGAAAAGGGAGATAAATGACAGTGTTGGAGAAGTAAAATGTAAACCATCCCTTTTCAGCCTCTGAAGTGGAGCCTGAAGCAAGCACTGCTCTGAACTTCCACAGGCTGTGAATCAGGTTTTAATAGAAAACTTTCTGTGTGTACTCTTCCCAATAATCTCTCGGACCATCAACATAATTTTTTTTAAAATTCCACTTTGTTTGTTGTCCTCCCTGACCCCAGCCTGATCCTTGTGTTTCTTCTTGGATATATCAACCTTCTGATTATTTTTATTGCTCTGTCTAAGGCTGCAACTCCCCAGTCTCACTTCAACAGAAACATTTCCTAGTCTGAGATTTGTTCTAGTGCTAGCTTCCAGCTGGGACTAACTTGGAAGAATGAGACATAGCCGTGACATTTGATGTAGTAAATGCAGCTTAACCACAAGGGACAAGCAGGGCAGAATGCATTTTGTACTGCACTGTAGGTTAAACTGGGCTAGGACGCGTGGCAGCTGCAAGCGTTGAGAGCAATGGTAGAATTACTAACAGACAAAGAAAGGCATGAAAATATGGGAAGGGGAGATAGTTAAGTAAAAAGTTAAAAAGAGGAAAAAAACCCAACCCTACAAATGTTTTGAAAAGGAAGCCTATCAGCTGAGAATCTGATATGGGGAAGGAGTGCAACTTCCTTTTTAGTTGTTTAGTTCTCATTTTTCTTTTATGTCTCAAGAGCTTCCATAGTGCCAGGACTGATTTCCTGGGCTAAGAAATTGAAAGTCTCTTTGGAACATTTCTGAGCTCCCAGGAATTCTCAGGTTATCGCCAGTGCTTCCAGTGTTCAGCAGAGCCTTCTTTGATGGGCAGAGGGTGAATAAACAGATGGGAAAGGCTCAGTAACCTATTGTCATCACCCTCTGGAAACAAGGACCTAAAAGGACCACCTTTTACGTGGCAAAACTAAGGACAGGGTCACACTGTGATTAAATGGCATCAGAAATCACCTATGCTGAGGTGAAGTTCAAAAATGAATCACCAGCTCCAGTGGTCAAAGGTAAGGAATGAATGGGTTATTTGGGAGAAAGGGAGCTGGAGGGAGTGGGGCTGAAGAAAAGGAATGGAGATTTTTCCTTCTATATCTCTGGTTCCTACCTGATCTTGATGGATTGGTGAGAAAAAGGAGCTAAATGATCAGGAGACTGAAGGAGTTTTGAAATAGGAGTCTTGAGGAATGTCTCCAAGAGGAGAGGTGAATTAGAGTTGCAATATGAACAAGGATGACTACCGGGAGCACAAACAGTAGAGCAGAATGTTCAAGTGAGCATTCATTAAGGAATGTATTTTGGCTCCCTCAGTCCCCTACATGTTATGTAGTCTTGAAAGAGACGTTTTTGGACCATGCTGAGTACCAACAGTAGAGACTGTGGTTTATTACAAACAATCTGGTCTGTCACAAAGGTGGAAGGACTCCCAAAGCAGCAAATGGCAGCAAGTAAGCCCAAGCCCTGGCTGCTCTTGCCTCTGAGTGAGACTACAGATTGCTGCTTGAGGAGAGGGTAGGAGCAGAGAATCAACATGCCTGCTTACAGTAAAGCAGTCAGTTGTACTCTGCAGCTTCATGAGAACTGGTACTGGCTGCAGAAACATAACCCCATTGTCCATGGCTGATTGAGAAATGGTCCTTGGAGAAGAGAGACCCAAAACTTGAACACTGTTGAATACATAGAAGAAAAATTATTTAAGATCTGAAGGGAGATCCAACTCTCTAACTGATGTCTTCCACTCCTGAAAAACAGTTAACAGAGCAAGCAAACAATTTTTTTTCCTATTAAAAATTACAGTGGTAGAATGGTTCTTTTACTAGACTTTGTGCAAATTTAAGGCATATTCTGATTAGTATGTACTCTATAGTCATTATGCCACAAGTAGGAACCCACAGAGATGTTCTATGTAAGGCTCACTGCTTCTGCCCTGACATCCAGGACCCTACACAACAGCAGGTTCCAGGGCAGTAAAAGTGTGTGTGCATAAATCAATGAACAATAATTTGTTAAAAATGAAATAAATAATTACTGCTGCCTAAGGATATTAGCTTGCCTATTTACAGCTTTACCTCAGTTTTACAATCCCAAACAGAGCAGGCATCAGCTCCAGGTTATTCCTTGCTTGCTCTGAGGCATGAATCATGGAAATAAAGAGTGTACATAGTCCTGTCTGACTTGAAAGCTCACTGTTTTCAGTGCACCAAGATTAGTTGGTTCTGGATGTAGTCAGCATTTCCACTGTGGTGAGGTGGGGGTGGTGGAAGTTCCCCATTGTGTTCCAAATGATTATTCCAAAGACATCAAGTCTGTTGTGCTGGGATCATGCTGGACACATTACAGAGCACAGACCAGCTGTGGGAAGTATTTTGCAGGGAGCTCAACCCACCGAGTGTGCACAAGAGTACTGCACTTCAGTTGTGTTGCTGAGGTGCACAGCATGCAGTGCTCCCTGTGCCACCTGGGTGAGTGTGGGATGCTCAGGTCTGACTGGGCACGGATTGAACAGTCAATCTCTGGATGTGCTGCATACCAAAAAAATCGTTTGGACTGGTTAGAGCTATTGTCTGCAGGAGGTGGCTGGACTCTAGATCATGAGCCAGTTCCTTGTTTTCACCAAGGCAAAAGCTCTGGCTAGAAAAACATGATTTGACCAGGGAAACCTGGATCTTGTCTACCTACTCATGTTTTCTCTTCAGCTAATGAAAGATGGCGCCTTTTGCCCTGCTGTAGCAGTCTCTCCCAAGCCTTTGGGAAGTAGTCAGAAGGCTTCCACAAAGAGCAGGTTTCTGACAGTCTTGCTTACTAGGCATGTCTGGCATGCATAAACTGCTGCTGACAGACCTGGGAGTTTCATGCTGAACAAGGAATGAAGGCTCTCTAAACCTTGTCATTAATATCAGTCTCTCCCAAAACTTCTTTACACCTGTCCTGCAGTGAGTGCTGGTGTCTCTTTATCCTCCCGTTTGCCCTGGCTTGTGTACCTGCCACAAGCTAGAACAATCCCCTAACAAGTGTTTGCTTCTCCTTCCCTATGACCCACTCTCCTGCCTGCTCCCAAACCTCTTCAGTACTGGCAATAGCCCTCTAGACAAAAGTCAGGTCCTGGCAAATCTTAATCTGAGTACTTTACTCAGGCTGCTGGACACAGCCCTCTGTTCTCCCCAAATATCCAGCCTAGCACAATCTAGTTTTATTACAGCAAATCTCTGAAGCCTGACTTGGAAAGCAGAGATGGAAGGGAAACTTTATCTTTTAATCTCCCAATGATGATGTGCCATCACAGCCTTGCACATTTTTTGTCTCCCATCCTCACTCAGATTACACCAACCTTCTGCACAGGAAGTCCAAAAAACTAAGAAGGAACTGAAGCAGGCAGAAAAAGTTTTCTGGGAAGAAGTCTGCAGAGATGAAATCTTCCCATGCATATCTCAAGTATCATGGTTTGAGCAATGTTGCATTTGGCAGCTTTGGGCTCAATCTAGAAAGACATTGTTTCACTGCAGATTTTGAGGCCCTGTGAAAGATCCCCAAACACCAACAATTAGCATTGCTGGCTCACTGGCTGGGCTGGGAACACATTCACTGAATCTGACCTTCTCCAGAAACCAGAGACATCCCCTGCTCTGTCCCAGTCTGCCCTTCTTCCAAATCATGTAACTTCACACGTCAGAAATGAAACTTCTTTTGTTTTCTTTTGAGGACCTCTCCCTTGAGTAGTACATCCTTGGTACGTGGACTGTGGACTGACAGACCCATAGTTGACTGTGGTGTTTTGTTTGGTGTGTTCCTTCACTTTTAGTACCTCCTGAGACAAAGAAGCCTGAGCACCATCCCCAGAAATACCCACTCTGGCTGCCATGGCTGATCTCACTGCTGCTCCTCTTGGTGTGCATTGCCCTTGTTGTCGTCCTCCTCGGTGAGTATGTGCAGGAGGTTACAAGGGAGAGGTTTGGGGGGAGTGCTGGGAGAAAAGCAGAGAAATCTGAGCTCAGAGGGGAATATCTTCCAACCAGAGAGGGCTTTTACTAGCACCAACACCTGGGCACAGAAAACCCAAATGTTGAACATTTGAAAGGTATGTTTAGGAACAAAATCTTTCCTGACTACTTAAATATTGGGGATGTAAGAGCACAGCTGCAACATGACACAAACATCTCTCTTGCAGGCCAGCCAAACCAGATGTTATGGGGAGCTAGAGCTACCCCAGCACTGTGTCAGGTGGTTCTGTTACACCCATCCTCTTTCTTAGAATGACAGAAAGAGTTAGGTGGGAAGGGGCTTCTGGAAGTCTCTGGTCTATTGCCCTACTTAAAGCATGGCAGTTTTCAGAAGTCCAGAATGGTTGTCTGGGCTTTGTGTAAGGTCTCAGGTTTTCCTGCCCTAACTTTCTATATGTCTGCGTACGTCCCCCAAATCTTCCACTGTTTACCTTGAGGCCTTGTCAGTGTGCCCAGATTGTGCATTCCAATCTTGCATGGCCTTTTTGGAGCTGTGGAACAATTCTCTACCTTCATTCCCCACAAAAAGAACTCAGTTACATTTGGCAGATGGGAAAAAGTGGAGACAGAAGCACAAGTGTCTATACAGGCAGCTGAATCTGCACTTAGGCTCTCTAAATGCTCAGATATGCTTTGTGTCCTAGTGGAAAAAATGGTTTCTCACAGTCCTGGCATCTCCAGGATTAACTGCACAGTGCAGTTAATTCACTCTCACAATTTTTTAGGATTGATTGCAGAATAATTCAATGAAAGTTATTCCTGGACATGGTGTTTGTGCAGATTGTGATCACTGTTTCAATACACATTTTCTATTAAAGATAATTCACGGCATGTTTGCACAAATTGTCAATAACCATGATGGATTCTGGAAGAGGCATCTTATTACAATAAATCACTGCTTTTCCTTTTGCTGCCATTAGGGTCTGTGTCCCAGAAGTTTGTATTGCTTTGTTCCCAAATGTATAACCTTTCACAGTACTCAGCTAAATGGTTGGGGAGTTTTAGGCTGGGATGTTAGCATCTGATACCTTCTGATACACATGCAAGGTTTAATTTTTTTAATGAAAATTTCCTTATCCAAGTTAATTGATGCTACACAGGATTTTGTTTTAGCAGAGCGATAGAGCATTTAAATGAAACACCAGTACAAACTGCACGTAGCAGAGAGCGGCCACTGCAATGCACAGATGGATCACAATACAAACATGATTTTAACTGCTGGTCATACAAGCATGGAATCATAGAACCATTAATTTTGGAGAAGACTGTTATTGTTTTCTACCCGGTTCCATGGGGTCCCACGAGCTCCCACAGACACCAGGGCAGGTTCAGCACCAGAGTCAGTAGCAAAGAGGCTGGGAAGGGAATTTGCTGTGGCCTTTATTCCGACAGGTGAGTTTACCAGCTCTTCACGCACGAAGGAAAGGCAAGCAAAACCGGGGTACAAATGGCTAACACAGGTTTTTCTCGGGGCTAGGGGAAGGCGGGGTCAGGGAGCAGGGACCAATGGGAGAGTCCCAGGGGAGGGACAAGGGGCCAAGGCCATCAGCCAACCGCATAGTTCAAACTGCAATATATTAACTTCACAAAAACCTGTAACCTGGGGAAAGCCTCATGGTGGCTTTAACATACAGTTATGTTCACTGATGACCACAAAAGACAGCTCGGGTCATGTAGTTAAACCATTAATCAGCCACTGCCAAGCCCACCACTAAACTATGTCTCCAAGTGCCACATCTACACGTCTTTTGAACACTACCAGGAGTGGTGACTCCACCACTTCTCTGGGCAGCCTGTTCCAATGCCTGGCCACCTTTCAGTGAAGAAGCTTTTACTAATATCGAAACTAAATCTTCCCTGGCACAACTTCAGACCATTTCCTCTTGTCCTGTTGGTTGTTTCCTGGGAGAAGAGGCTGACCCCCACCTGGCTTCAACCTCGTTTCAGGGAGTTATAGAGAGTGATAAGGTCATCCCTGAGCCTCCTTTTCTTCAGGATAAACACCCCCATCTCCCTCAGCAGCTCTTCACAGGACTTGTGCTCCAGAGCCTTCCCCAGCTCCATTGCCCTTCTCTGGACATGCTCCAACACCTCAATATCCTTCTTGCAGTGAGGGGCCAAACACTGGACATAGTCCTACAGTATGCTTGACATCAAGACATTGAGTGTCCCCAAATACCAAGACAAAATAGGGGAGTTAAAGCCAGCTCAGGCCCATTGCTTTATTCAGGTATGTTTTTGTTAGTCATTCAGTTTCTTGCACTATTTTGGACTAAGGTATACACTGGCCTTCTGCTGGTTTGGCTAACTGAGGAAGACATTGCACTCTTTTTGATCTCTGCAA
>VZRS01010758.1:483442-544773 GCA_013398055.1 Ifrita kowaldi | reverse complement strand
GGAGTTAGCATTTTTGCTGACTGTGCCTCCCACTGGAGCTGATTGAGCTGGTATTTCTGTTCTCTAAGCCTTCTGTTTGTGGTTTCCATAAAGTTGAAAGTAGTTCTTGGTGCTGATTATGTTTTTTTTCTGGCCTAAAATTTCATCCCAATTTCATCTGTACCAGATAACCCTTCTTAGGTTTATTGAATCTTTTTCAAAATTAAAGAGAAAGCATTCTCTGAAGTTTTCTTAATTTGAAATGGTCTGTGATATTTCTGCTAGAGTAAACACCTTCTGCTCTACATGTAGTCATTTTTTTGGAGTGAGTTTGATATGGGACTCAGGGCATCAAAACCATTTGCCTTATTGAACTGTAAGATGGGAGTACTCTTTTTCTGTCAGGCCTTTGAGCTCCCTCCTGGTAAGCTGTAGTAAACTCTTAAAAATTAGTATTGAAATTTTTCATGCCATCTGCCTTTTTATTTGATGTCTCATCAAAATGTTTGGGGTTATTTTTAAAAATGAATGTGTGGGAAAACATGCATTGTTTTGTCACTTGCAAAAGCCCTTTCTGTCATGGGCTTTGCAGGGTAGGTTTGGCAGAAGTCGGCATTTTTAGAGGAAAATGCTCTGCTGCTTTTATTTAATTCTTGCCAAGTTCAGAACTCTCTGAAAAATATGTGTCAGTAATAAAATTCTGAAAGCTTACCTGTCATCTCTGTGCAATTAAGCAGTGGATGTCCCATCCTCGCTGAGCAAGCAAGAATGCTGCAGCCCAGGGTTATTGTGTGTTTGAGCAGACCTCCCTAAGCAGTTCCTTGTTGCTGCAGGCTGAGGTTAAACTGCATCCTGAAACAGAAAAGGAGCTTCTGTTTCCAAAGTACCTAGTGACCAGCAGGTTATTTAAATGTGGATGAAATACAAGCCAGGCTGTGTCAGGAGGTAGAAAGAGGGGGAAGGAAGGTGGCAGGAGGGATGTGTACCTGGGCCCTGGTGACTCAGGGTGGGAAAGGGAGGGAAGTTGCCTTGGAAGATAGGAGTTCTACTGGAAGATGCTGTGGCTGCTCAGAGCTGTCTCTGAACCTCTTTTCAGGTCCTCAACCCTTATCCTTCCCTGGTTTCTATACAGAGCTACAGAAGCATGAGAAAAGGATCCCTGTGAGAGCCTAAAGTCTGCCTTTGGAGCAGGGCTTGGGTACCGGGTTTTGCACATTGATTTCTGCTGGTTTGCATCACATAAGCACTGCCACCACAGTTGCACTTTTAAGTTCCGTCATGCAGAGATTAGTGTCTGTTGGCACTGAGATTGAGACAGTATTTACACATTTTGTGTTGTAAAATGTTCATGTGTACCTTATTTGAGCTTTGATTTTATATATATTTACTCCATTCTTTCATTGTTTTGGGAAAGTGTTGTTATTAGTAGATGTAAACCTGAGACATGATTTAAATAGGATGAAAGTTATTCAAAATAGGAATTGTCTTGAGGTTTTTTTTCTTACGTCTTCAAATATTAATTCTTTGATTAATATTTTATGTGATTGAGTTTGTAGTATGAATTTTACCAGTTCCATACAGGAGGCAGCAAATACAAATTGTGTGATGCAGCAGCTCAACAGATCTAACAGCTTTAAATTCCCCCTGCGCTGCTGTGTTAGACATCAGTTTCACAGACTGTCCTCATGGATCCTGCCCACCTGCTAAGCCTCACTGCTTTATCCACGGCTGCATCATTTCCTGCCATGTCTGGTAAAGCCTTGAGGCTTCACTGGGGCTCCTGTCAGGAGCCATATGTACACCTAATAAGTCACAGTCACAGTCCTGGAGGGCTTGCCATCTGAATGGAGAAAGACACAGCAGGTAAGTGACACACTCAAGCAGAGGAAAAAGAAGAGGCAAGAGTGGGATGGCTTGGTCAGGTGTGGCTTGGTTTGGTGTTGAAGTTGGTGGGCAGTTCTGCCCCATCACCATGTTCAGTCTCTGCCGACACTGTCAGGTGCAACATACAGACCTCTGCAGGCGAAGCTTCTCCCCAGAAACAGCTCCATCCTCACATCAGTCAAACGATTCCCCATGGGTCCTTTTACTGAAAAGCTGCTCTAGAACCAAACCCTTTAGCAGTCAAATCCCTTTCATGTTGGATTTAAATTTGTTCCCATATTAGCAAATGGCCATGCAATCCTCATTGTTCTCTGGTTTGAAGGACTGTTTTTTGTTTTCCATTTTGGCTTAGACAAATCACAGTGTTTTTTACATGAAAAGGCATGACTTTTACCTTATGGCCATGTTTAGAGTGGAGTTGTTGCTGCAAGTGTGCCTCTGTAGACACACCTGACACACCTTTGAGCTTCCTCATTGACAGACTGCTAGCAACACAGTTGCCACAGTGCAAAGGTCAGTACCAGGTGACCAGATTCAGTGTGAGTATTCTAGCTTTTGGGATTTTTTTATAGAACCTAGATTTCTGGAGATTGAAGACCTGAGTCTGCTGCAGAAAACTGGTGGTCTTCTTTAGAAGGCTCAGTATAGTGCTTCAAGCATCTGACCAGTGTCAGGGCCCTTCTCCAAAACGGTTCTGAAAGCAACAACAGTTCCCTTGGCTGCACTTTCCTGGTCTCATGATGGAACCACACATAGTTTGGAATCATCCTGCACTCAGTTCCTACAGGCACTGCATCTTGCACTGCTAAATCTTGTTTTGGGTTCATTGTCATGCTTTTCTTCCCTTCTGTTGCTCAACTCTGTCCTTAAAGACTATTTTGAAGGAACTTCCGTAATAATGAGCTTTCTGCCTGGTAATTTCCCCTTGCTCTTGTTTATCCTTTAAGTAGTTTATCTGATTTATACATCTTATACTTTTGCTGACTATTCCCACTTTTTCCAGTTTAGCCTATGTAGTAGTTTGCCAAACGATTTATTAAAATCCAAACAGATTGCATTCACATTTTTTGTGGGAATAAAATAGAAAAGAGACATTTTGGACTAGTGTGCCATGATCAGTCTTCTGTAATGCATTTGATCTGCTTTTGTTTTCCATTCTTTTGTCAAGATTTGTGTGCTGTCTGTAGGTGACTGATGTGTCTGTGCTACCAAAATGACTTTTTTCCCTCTTTCCTCCCAAGAATAGGCACCATATTTGGCTTTCTTCAGTCATGTGGTACTACCTCATTTGATGGATTTATTTAATATCTGTGCTATCAGACTTAAAATTTCATGTACCAGTTCTTTCGGTGCTCTGTGATTAAGATTGTTCTGCCACCCAAACTTGACAGCAATAAGCTCTTTGGATTTTGCTTCTATCTCAGTAATTTCTATCCCTGAGAACTCATTCTTATTAGCTGTCATGTGTCCGCTCCACTGTTCAGCATCAGTTTGGGTTTTTTTTGAAAATGAGTGGCGATAGTAATTACTTTTGGGAGCTATGTGTACGTTTCACATGAAGTCTACCCTACTCCAGTGAAGAACTTCATGCTTCTTTCATGTGCTTACTGTGGTCATTTCTTTGTTGTTGCAGGTTTGTTTGTTTGTTTTTGTGTGATTTTTTTGTTTGTTTCTTTTTGTAATTAAAATGTGGCTGAAGGACTGTCTCATTATCTATATTCTCTTTGCAGTCTGTCTGGTTCATGTTCAGCAACGCTGCTGTTATCTGTTACCTGTCTCATGAACTCTGAGGACACATGTGCTTGTGAGTTTTAGGACAGCAGAACACATTCAGCAGTTACCCTTTTCCATGTGTATGATCTCTCTTTACTGTTTCTCCTTGAAGTTATCTTGTGCTGGACCCTTCTCTTACCAGACTTTCTTCCCTTGGGGTAAAAGCTGGTATAATAGCTATGTCACTGCTTCCTTCAAGAAATTCAACATCACTGCACACATGTCATGAAGGGTCTCTGCTTCTTTAGTGACTTTGTGGAAGTAAAGAAAATTATTGTGGGAGAGCAGTAGGATGGTGTGGGTTGTCTTTCAAATAACAAAGAGAAGACAATGAAAGCATGTATGTCTGTAAAAAGTACTACAGACTGCAGGTAGAGCATCTAATTAATCTGAAGCTAGATACTTTTTAGTATTGGGCTTTCTCTCACATACTGAAGAAGAGGCTCAATATTTCTGAAATATTCCAGAGCAATTCCATTGCCAGTGGTGCAGATCACAAAATAAACCCCAGAGTTTTACAGTGGTTTTTTGGGGAAGAATTGAAATGCATTGATCTATCTTTCTGTTTGGTTTTTTTTTTAAGAAGTCTAGCAATTAGTAGCTTTGCAGACTTTCAATGTCATCTTTTTCTTTCTGAAGATAGTTCACATAGTTAAGAGTGACCCAGTCTTGGAGTGGGTGCAGAAGCAGCATGGGTTTTGAAAAATTGTAGCCAGCTCTAATTGCTCCATGCCAAGGACATAACTATACAGTGAGTTTTGAATTAATCTAAACTGCACCAGTCTAATTCTGTGTGGACAATTCATAGACTCTTTGTTATCTTCTGAAAACAAATTGAAACTGCAAAGCAGCAGGGAGGTATTTTTAGTTTTCTTCTAGTGCTTCTGTGGAAGCATAGAAATTAAATAAGGATACCTTGCTTAAAAGGGCACAGATAAAATTGTATGTGGTATGCTGCCATTGCTAGCATTACTCAAATATCCATGTCTGCTGCCACATGTAAGATGCACTCACTGTGAACCATCCACCTGACAAACTGTAGCACTCTGGAAGCTGAAGCAGTTTGTGACTTGAGGAGATAGTGCTGAGGGGTGGAGGAAGATGTCCACATCTTTTGTCCTGGTGCAGGGATTCCAGCTGTCAGTGTGCAATCAGACAACAAAACACTAAGCAGAGCTGGCCAGAACCTGCTCAGTTCTGGCAGGGTTTGGTCGCACCAGTACTGTGAGATTGAGACTGAACTAAGCTGTTCTGGAGTCATCTCAGTAGTACTGCTGCTTCTGCACATTGCCTGACCATGTGAGTCCTGATAGGACCAGGCTGGCTTCACAAAGAGCTGCTTGGCTTTCTAGGGTGTTTATCAGGTTGGAGCACTAGACTTGAAATGAATCCAGATTTTCATGCTATGCTAATGCCAAGTTAGCCAGTCTTCCCAAAACTGGAGTGCTGAAGTATTCAGTGCAGATCCACTGGTGTCTTTGTAGGCATCAGAACCAACCTGTTAGGACTAAATCAGGGCAGGAGACAAGTGGCTGTGAACCTGAGCTGACTCCATGTGCCTTGTGGTTTAGCTCAGAAAGCCACAGGTTTTTTTTCCATAAAGGTCTGGTAGTTTGGCACCCTGGTACTGCAATCTCAAGTTTTTTTAAAAATTAATTCCCAAAGTAACCAGCTGGGGAAAGCAGCACTCCCAGGGCAAACTGCAGGCACTGTAACACAGAGGTAGATTGGGTTAGCTGTAACTGCAGTAGGTGGCTGTTTCCCCTTACCAAGGCTGCTGTATGTGGTTGTGTGATGGCATTTTTTAAGATGACATTCAGTATGTTCTGGCAGGTAGGGGGGAGCCTATAGCCAGAGCTTTAAGCTACATGGTTTTAGCTATCTGTTTACTTAGTGTTTGGGAAAGGAATAAATGTTTTATTACATGTGTCTGTACCATGTTAATATTATAGAAGTTCTAGCTAGGCTCCAAGCATTCTTCCGCTTGCTTACTGGGAGCCAGCAGGACTAAATAAGATTTCACCTTTTTTTCCACCACAGATGCAATCCTAGATTTGCTTTCTATATTCAGAATCATCACAGAAAGCAAATCTAACTAGCTCCCTGCTATTGCAGGTCCTCCATGCCCATGTGACTGTGCCCTTGATCTCTGATCCTTTTTGTTCCTCACCAGATTTCTGTCTTCCATTGTTCTGCTCTACAACTGGACATTTTTGCAGGGAGTTGGGAAGTTTTAAATATGTGCTAAATGTGAGCATTAAGAGTAGATGATTGTGGATGCAGAAAGAATGCAGTTAATTGTTTTCCATTTGAGTATCAAAACACAGTCTCAGCATGTATGCACACTGGAGTCATACCATACTCCTTTAGGCATGAGTTACTAAGCTTCTACTTTTGTTTTCTTATGTCCATATTGCCTCAGTTTCAGGTGGACTAAATTTCAGCCACTCTTCTTAGCCAAAACTATAAAATAAATTAGCTGTCCCTCTGGATGATTAGGCCAGACGTGTTAGGGAAACATGATGAGAAATTGTCACTGTGAGCGCTGTAACACTCATCATCCTCGTGTATACATTGACAGAAGTGGATGTCCAGGAAAAACAATCCCTGTAAGAGCTCTCAGTTGAAAATGTTACTTTTACAGGTGCCTGTAACTGCCTCTTGCTGTGAAGAAACAGATTTGAAGCAACTGCAATTCTTCCAATTTCAGACACTGAAAGCATGGAAGAGAACTAGATTTTATGCTCTTTATAGCTGGCTTATTTTTTTTCCCCTGTTAGCAGGAGAAAATGGTGCAGCAGTTTTGTAAACACTGCTAATGCTCAGTCTCTGTAGTGGCACTGGATTTGATAAAAAACCTTATCAGAAATCCTGCAGTTTAACTCTACAGAAATCAATAGGACTATGAGGTTGATTATGTAAAATGTATTTGAAAGGTTGGAGAGGATGAACAACGTTTGCTCTCTTTCATTAAAGAAGAATCAACAGCAGGATGCAGAACTTAATGTTTTACAATTCAGAAGTTTCAGGCTATGGTAATAAATTAGAAGATCAAATTACAGCAGTGCTTCAATTTAAAAAACAAAACAAAAAACCCACCCAAAACATATGGAAAGAGGGTACTATTGGATATTATAATTTCTTTTGCCTGAAAAATATCACTTTGATATATAAACAGTATCATTTATGAAAGAGAAGTTGCTGAGTTGTATTTATATTAGTGTGAAAATTTAATTTCTCTTCCAGTTTGTTTACTGGAGGCCATCACAGTTTGTACAAGCAGCTATATGTGTGTGATAATGACTAATAGTGTGGCTGTTGACGATATCAAATGTTTTAAAGCTATTAGTTCAAATGCTTTAGGTTTATTATTAAAAATGAGGAACTAGATTCTTAAATAGATAACATACATAACCTCAATAAAAATAAAATATAACATATTGGAGTCTTATGGAAGCTTAAACTAAAACTGTTTGCCAGCAATTTTTTTTAAATCAGATTAGCTCTTAGTTGAAGTCTCTGCTCTATAATGTTTAGATTGCCAGAGACCACGGGGAATATCTCTTTCCATTGTAATTAAATTGAACAGAGTCATGTTTATGTTACATCTTTGAAAGCCCCTCTTTGAAGGCATATAAGAGAGCCCCCTTAAGCAAGGGAAATGCTGTAGGCAAATGTAGTGGATATTGATACAAGCATATGCTGTTTAATGAAGAAATCTTAGAGACCAAAGTTTGATAACAGCAGAGGTGAAATGAGAAACACTTGGGCAAATGCACCAACCTAAACCCTGTATAATTGATCATGATATGAGCACAATAAAATAAAGGTTAAGAATCACAAAATCTCATAAAGCAATGGCTCTGAAGAGACTGGAGCAGAGTGGGTAATTATTCACGGACCTGTGATCTCTCCAGCACAAACAGTTCTGTGCTGCTACTGAGGTCAGCACTGCTTGGCCTTCTGCAGTGCTACTGCTGTAAACGCAGCTGAGAAATTGTGGTTATATTGTGAAGATGAGTGGAGTTTAAGTTCAGTAAACTTTCTCCCTCATCCCTAAGAGCTAAAATGAAGTGGCTTTCTTTATGGTCCTATTTCGAGAGAGGTAATTCTCTTCTGCTGTTCCTTAACATCCCCCGAGCTTTATGTTGTATCACAAGGGTTGTTTTCCTCTCTTGTCCCACTCTAATCTGTAATTCCTTGTGGATGATGCCACAGTATTTTATTTCTGGCTGAGATTTGAGACTTTGATATGCTGTTCAATCTGTGTCTCTTTCCAAGAACTTCCAGGTGTTTGGCATTGCACTGGGTGTCCCTGGAGAGTTTTGAGGGTGGTGAGCTGCAGTGGTGGCCTCTGTGAGAAGGTGCCAGAGGCTGCCCCAAGCTGGACATGGCCAGCTCCAGTGGACCCACCACAGGACACAGTAGCCCATCAGCCATGAGTGTTGCACCTCTGTGAAAAACTATGTAAAAAGGGGGCAAAAAATGCTGGGCAGGAAAAGGAGGAGGGGGAAAAGTGTGACAAACAGTAGAGGGAAACAGAGGTCAGAGAAGAAGAAGGTGGAGGGGGAGGAAAAGATACTTCATGGTACCTTGGCAGATACTGTAGCCTGAGGAGGAGCCCACACTGCAGACAAATTCTTCCCTTAAGAACAGCAGCCTTTGGGAAGAGACCCTTGCGGAACTGCTGTGCACTGACCGTAATGTCCCTGTTTCCCCCGTGCTGCTCACGGATTGGAGGGTAGAGCAGTGTGAGGAGTGAAATTGAGTCTGGAAGGGAAAGGAGACAGGATGTTGCTTTAATGTTTGTCTGTGTTTCTCTTGACAATAAATTGAAGGAGTTTTCATCTGTCAAATCTGTCTTGCCTGTGAAGGTAATTGGTAAGCAATATCTCTGCCTTTATCTCCACCCACAAGCTTTGTCATCCTATTTTCTCCCCCTTTCCTGCTGAAGAGGAGTGAGCAGCAGCTAGGTGGGCATTTGGCTGTTTGCTGAGGTTTCTCCAGCACTTTATGCTTGTGGTGGGTCGAGAGGTACATACTAGTCTACCTTCCAATGACAATAAACTTTAGCTGTGTATTATACCACTGTTTTGCATGTTAGGCACAAATATTCTGTGAAAAGCAATAGGAGCAGAGAACTAGTTGATTCTTTAAAAATTACATAATGAAATAGACTTGTAGCATTTTTAATTTCAATACATTTTATTTTATCTGGAATTCTGATTATCTGTATTATCTCTTATCTTCCCGCCTTACTGGGTAGTTAGTCCATTGGTCAGGCAGGGAAGGGCATTGGGGTGAAAAAAATTAATTCTATTGTAAAGTCTCACTGACTTCAGTGATCTTTTGGAGGCATTAATCCTACAAGAATCTCTTTGCATGGTTTGATCCTTGATTTTAAGAACTATTTCTCTAGAATTCAGTATCAAGCTGTGTGGGACATTTAGGGGAGTTTGCAACACGAAACAGATGGCATTTTCTTAGGAGGAAGCTAGTCTGAGAATTGAAACCCAGTCTAATTAAGCAGTTGACAGGTTGAGTCTCTCATCTTTTCTGAGCAGTCTGCAGCAAAATTAAAAATGCGAATCCTGGAAATAGTTAATTAAAAGCATCATTTTGGCCATGCATGTTGCTTCATTGAACTGAATGGGATTTCTCCAGCGATCAGTCACCTGTGCTGAAGTGTTTCCAGGGTTTGCATCTTTCATCCGTGAAGGTTTAGAGTAAGGTTTTTCAAGCTCGGGCATGTCAAAGCTCGGGGAGTCTAATTTTTGTTGACTTTGTGATATTGAAAGCCCTAAAGTCACAGTGCTGAGAAATACATAAACATTTTCTTCACCCCCACAGACTTCAGCAGCCTAAGCCTGTTTTTAAGTACTCAGCTGTTGAGGTTCTACCCTTAATTCCCTCCTACCCTTAGATCCTGGGTGTGTAGGTTTTTCAAAAGCATCTTTGTTTTTAGCAGGATTTTCAGAGGCACCAGGACAGATGAATTTTCTGGCCACAAGGTATTTCAAAGGAGGATAGTTTCAACTACTAGAAGTGGGTTATAAACCCTGGTGGATTTATAATATCCACCAGGTGCCTCTATATCTTCTGAGCTCAGGGAAAAGTTTGAAACAAGATAAAACCCAAATAATTTTAAGTATTTTGTGGAGATCTGATTTTGAAACACACCTGAAAATGTTTGTTGAGGCAGAATAATTGTTGCTACACTTTTGGGCAAGGGTAGGCAGTTTGCCTATAGCAGGAAGTAGTTACAGTACAGAAGGAGGATGGAAAGCACATGAACTTGTCTTTTCTGTTCTTCTTTGCCTTTGAAAAGCCCATGTGTATCCATTAAAATACATCAGGTTTTATGTTCCTCATTTTGAAATCTACGAATTTAAAGTAGAGGCACTTGAACCTTTTGCTCCTACTTTCAGTCCTAGAAATACCTGTTGGAAGGACCATGTACTTGTATCTCTTTCTCCTTCATGTTGCTGAAAACAGAACGATAGTAGCACTTAACATTTTCTATCTACCTGAGGAAACTTCAGCGTTTCTCCCTCTCATATTATGGACGATTGTCATGAGTAAAGTGGGGACTGAGGTTTGCTGAATTATAAAATGCAGCTGTTTGATCTTGTATGTAGTGGATCAAAAAAGAGCCATTTCTCATTATTTTGTTCTTTTCTCAACATATTTTGGTGCAGCTGAAATGTGCCATTACTATGAGAAGTATGGAAAAGACATAGGTTTTCTGTCCTCTGGCAGTATGTGTAAAATAAAAATGAAGCATTAAAATTAGGATGTGGTGGTATATATTCAAATCTCTGTGAAGGTTTTGTTTTGAATAGGTGCATTTCAAATTATCTCTAAGAACAGAAAGACATTTTAAAATGTGGTTTCTATTTACCTGTGCTCATTTCTTTTATTAAAGGTTGTTGCTTAACACTGTAATTCATAGTTTGTTGATATAACACTTTAAAATGTTCTGCAGTGCTTTCCACAGTTTAACAAAACAAAATTTAAGACATTACTAAAGGACTGGTATCTGTCTCTAGAGTAATGAGGCGAGAATTGCTGCAAAGGCATGCCTTGTCAAAGTACCCAGCCTTCTTGGTGAAGTGCTTATATATCTGATAAAGTTCTGATTAATTTCTTTGTCTTACTTTTGTTTTTATGAATGTCTGTGTCTTGGTGTTTAGTTCTTCCAAATGTGAGATGTAGGAAATGGAACAGATGTTTGTATAACTACTTATTGAGCTCATGGAAGAAATGCGTAAAGTGGTATTTTCATTGTTATAATGAAACTATAATTACATTTGCTTGTGAGGTTTGAATTGGGTTCTTAACAGGAGCATGTTCAACAGGCAAAAAAATATTAAATGGCATAAAACATCATGTGATATTCGAATAATGAAAAATGTATCACTTAACAGTGTTTGCATTATTCAGACTTATACACATACAAGTGTCTGCTCTAATCCCTTGCCAGTGTGTTGTCTTGGTAACCAGCTACCTGCACACCTGCTCGGCTTCTGCAAGTGAGGGAAAATGGATGGTTATTGGCCACAAATATATTGAAATGGAATATAAAAATCCAGCAGAATATTAATATTTAATAAGGCTGTGCCTTCAAACTTCGGTGTTCTAGCTAGTCTCTAGCAGGAAGTTTTATACCTGAACAAAAAGAGATTTGACATCACTTGTGTTCTTTCTGTAAAGCAGGGAGAAGTCAAATTCAAATTCGTACCCGAAGATCCTGTAAAACAAAGAAGAATATCAGCAGTGTGTATATTAAAAATAGTGTTATTCTAGTGAGATACTATTGCCTATTGAGTAACTGCTTTGGAGTACTTAATAACTGTTGAGGAATTAATCACTTTTCAGAACACTGTTTGTCACTGAACTGAACTATCAGCTCCATAGAGGTACATGGACCTGAGCATCAGAATCTGGTGGCAGGGGATTGGAGGCAGTAGGGCAGGTAGATAAAATGCTGTTAGGATTGGACCTGAAAATAACTTATGCTTTGGCTGAACTTCATTGGGAGAGTTTTACCTTAACTTCAAATAATTTCTCCTGCTTGCTTTATAATTACAACCTTCTACTGAACCTGAAGAACTTAACGCAGGGATTTTAAGAGCTGGTAAAGAAGGCTCGTTATGTGCATTTTTTAATTTCAACTCCAACTTAATGAATAATTGTTAGAAAAATGGGATTTTTGACTCAGTAGTATTTCATAACTATATCTGGAAAAATCTAAAGAAAGCAAAAATGTGAGTAAAATACCTAAAACTTGAGAATAGGTACCAAAACAGTTTTGTGGCACTGAGGTGCCTGGTGCACAATTGGGGCCAGAAATAAGCCAGAACAGGTATGGGATTGGGGTATGTATGATGCTGTGTGCAAACTGATGGTACCCCACTAAGAAATGTCTTCCCAATGCATGGACAGAGTGAGCTTGCACTTGCCTACTGCTGTAGTTGTAAACCTTTGCTGAGAGATATCTATCCATACAGACATACAGATAGTCAGAGATGACAAAGAAAAAGTTATAATCCCAAAAAGGGCAACTACTCGATGTTAACTAGATGCATATTTAGCAGATTGTCTCCTGGGCAGGATAATGCACGTCACTCCAGGATTTCTTGTCGGGGATATTCTAGGCATACATTTGTATAGTGCTATATACAGTCCTGAAAGTATCGATTTTGAATCACAGAATGGGACTACATTACTTTAAAAGGGTTTCTCCTTGTAGTATAAAAACTGGATGTGTTTTGCCTTTCTTATTTTTTTTAAGTCCTTTTTTAAAATACTGAGCATTAGGAAATAAAAAGTTATATGGAGTCAGAAGTCCAGCTTTTTTTAAAAAGCCAGGCTGAACCTGTATTCATGTTAAGGTGCAAGTGTGTTTGTTCTAATAACTACCCTGGTGCTCTTTTAAAAATGCCCTTTACCTCAGTTATTCTTGTAATGCGGGGTCTTACACAAATTTGTGCTACGAAGAGTTGAACTGTGATCTGATAAGGTGGAGTTCAGCTTCCAAAAAAAAAAAAGGCAGGAAGTCTATATTCTAAGTTACATGTAAAATATCTTGCATTCAAAAGCTGGTTTTAGTATTTTTGTTTCTGCTCGTGTTTCAGTAGCCTTGACAGCACGCTAGGTTCTGCCCACGCAGAGGAAGGCTGTTTCGTTGTCCTAATGTATAGATCCCATTGCACAAGACACATGGCAAAAACAAATGAATCACCACAGGAATAATTTCAAACTTAAGCTATATTTACTCCTGTGCTTACTCAGAAATTGATCTAAGATGAACTGGGTCTTTTTTTAGAATCATATGTATGGATATGTGTGTAATTTATATACATACAATATAAAAATGGAGTCCTGTAGATTTCTCATTAGCTACTAATATTATTAGCTATTAGGTTAGCTATTAGTAAAAGTCTCTAAGGGTAAATTTGATGCTATTATATTGGCAATTCTGAAGGCTGGAGGTCATATTAGTTTTACATGAATTATGATTTTATTTCCTTTTGTAATTCTCTGATACTGTAGAAATACACTTTCCCAAGCATACTGCTTTTGGCATCAGCGTGACAAGCTTGGGCAAGTGAAAGGACAATTATGATTGTATTTTACTTTATAGGTTATGTAACAAGCCCAACGATTTTGCTAATTCAGATTTACATCTCAGGATGAAAGTGGTTGTACTTTCATAGCTGTGTGAACTTAATAAATTGACAACATTTTGAAGTATAAATTCAAGTTCTGTAGTTCGGAAGTATGAAAAAGCATTGCTCTCTCTTTTAGACTGGTTATTCCTTCTCAGCTGTGTGGGAAGGGTGTGTGCAACACCGAATCTAGTTAAAATTACATGCTCACTTATGCTGCTCCCCTCTGCTCAGCCCTGGTGAGACACAGCAGGAGGGTTGCGTCTACTGCTGTCTATCTCACTACAAGATAGCAGAGTGTGTCCAGCAAAGCATCCTGGAGAAGATCAAAGGGCTTGGAGCATCTGACATACAATGAGAGGCTGAGAGAGCTGGGAGTGTTCAGCCTGGAGAAGGGAAGCNGCTACTAATATTATTAGCTATTAGGTTAGCTATTAGTAAAAGTCTCTAAGGGTAAATTTGATGCTATTATATTGGCAATTCTGAAGGCTGGAGGTCATATTAGTTTTACATGAATTATGATTTTATTTCCTTTTGTAATTCTCTGATACTGTAGAAATACACTTTCCCAAGCATACTGCTTTTGGCATCAGCGTGACAAGCTTGGGCAAGTGAAAGGACAATTATGATTGTATTTTACTTTATAGGTTATGTAACAAGCCCAACGATTTTGCTAATTCAGATTTACATCTCAGGATGAAAGTGGTTGTACTTTCATAGCTGTGTGAACTTAATAAATTGACAACATTTTGAAGTATAAATTCAAGTTCTGTAGTTCGGAAGTATGAAAAAGCATTGCTCTCTCTTTTAGACTGGTTATTCCTTCTCAGCTGTGTGGGAAGGGTGTGTGCAACACCGAATCTAGTTAAAATTACATGCTCACTTATGCTGCTCCCCTCTGCTCAGCCCTGGTGAGACACAGCAGGAGGGTTGCGTCTACTGCTGTCTATCTCACTACAAGATAGCAGAGTGTGTCCAGCAAAGCATCCTGGAGAAGATCAAAGGGCTTGGAGCATCTGACATACAATGAGAGGCTGAGAGAGCTGGGAGTGTTCAGCCTGGAGAAGGGAAGCTCAGGGGGATCTTATCCATGTGTGTAATGGCCTGATGGGGAGGTGAGTAAAGAAGATGAAGCCAGGTTCTTCTCAGTGTGCCCAGAGAAGCAACGGACACTAACTGAAATATGGGAAAATCTGTTTGAATGCAGTAAAGATTTACTGTTTTTAGGGTGGCTGAGTACTGGACCAGGCTGCCCAGAATTTGTGACATCTCCGTCCTTGGAGATATTCAAAACCTGATTGGGTGCAGCACTGAGCAACCTGCTGTAGTTGGCCCTGCTTTGAGTAGGGGGTTGGACCAGATGACTTCCAGAGCTCCCCTCCAACATGAATGCTTTTGTTAAATTAATCAGAAAGAAATTGCTAATTGTTTATCAGTCCTGTTTACTCTTTCATCCTGACTGATGGTGGACACTGTTAATGTAACACTGGTGCCCAGAGGTTATGTTTAAAGACAAGCATATGCATTAAACAAATGCCTTTTTCCAACACGTGTGTGGATGATGCACTTAAAACTCTAGGATCCTTTCATTCCTAAAAGCTGGGTATATGCTTGCTTCATTGCAAGGTAAGAGCTTCAGAAATGAGTCTGTCGTGCATGCTGAAGTGCTCCACAGGCACACAGCCCTGTGCAGAAAGCGCGGCAGTGTTGCACGGGGTGACTTCGGGCACAGGTGTGTCTAATCTTGGGAAATTCTAGTTATTATCACCAGAGGACATGATAAATTCCCATCCAACAGCACTCTGCCTGTTGCTGGGTGAAGTAGGCAGGCAGGGTTTCAGAGACTGCCAGCCCCATGCTGAGTGCAAAGGTCTTTTTTTCCTATGTTCTGTTGAACTATTTCTGCCACTATCTGTAATTAAAATATAAAAGCTTTTGGAAAGGTTTGTTGATTATACACTGCAGATGCCAAGAGTCAGATCAGAAGGTAAACAGTTAAATAAAAGGGTAATATTTAAGGTCTGTATTTCCGAACTAGCTAATGTCTCATCTTGAGCCTGTAATCAGCAGCAGCTGTGAGAGACAGGGAATATGAACATTATTATTTCAGTGTAAAAACCTGGTTCTGAATAAACCCTTTCTTGCAGATGTGTTTCTGGGTACCAACAGAAAATCTCGTTGTGAAGACTTAGCACCATTTTAGTATGCAGGACTGTCACTGACAGAGCACTATGGAAAGGAGTGATTTGCTTTAGTAAGGGTAAAGTGCCTTTCAAGCTAAAAACAACAAAAACCCTTCAATCAACAAAACAAAAGCCATAACAGAAGTCATAGGTATAGTGTCTGAAATGCTGCTCAGGACAGAGAATAAGTTTTTCTAAGATGGATGTTAGGTGTGCATCTTCAAGTGGAATGTATATTTTCACTGTGGTGCTCTTTGAAGTTCCAGTGTAAATGTAGAAATGACTAGCAGCTCCAGGTGGGTATCTTTGGAAAATTAAAATTATTTTGCTTCCCACATCTCAGTGCATTGTTGGGTATTCCTGTGCAGCTTTGCTCATATTTTAAAGTACTTTTTTATTGTGATTATTTGAGCATTTTGATGGATCCCTTTCTGGACTTGTGAACATAAAACCTCTAGAAGTAATTTCGGATGCACTTTGTTCCAGAAGAGAACTTCCGAAGTGATGCATAATGGAGGAAAGGTTATGGGTATTATTTTGACTTCTTATTATATCTTTGGTCTTCAGCTGCTTCAGAGACATGAGAAGGTACTAGTGATTATTCATAGGTTCTGTATGCACTGTGTAGGGACAGCTTTACCTGTAATGCCGTTGTAAACCTTGCTGTAACACAGAGCCTTTATGAAACAGTTAAGTCTAAACTACTTTCCTTAAATACATTTTAATTCATGTGATAATACTTTATTAATCAAAACTCCAAAGAAGAAATTTGGTGGCTGTGCATGGAAAATTGAGGTATGGGAAGGAGTGGAACAGTCTGTATGCTGTAATTTTGGTCAGTGGTTGCAGACAGTGATGCGGCTGCAAAGGTCAGGCTCAACAGAGCTGCCTCTATACCAATTTTCTATTGGAGGTATTGATGTAAAGGAAGTAAGATTAGCCTCCAACTTTTGTGTGATGTGGACAGCATATTTAAGCACATATTTACGTTTCTTCCTGTTACCAAGATATTAGAAAAATAGACGATAACCACCAAATTAGAGCAATTTTCAGTGGTGGCTGTACATCAGCTGATTGCTGCGCTGGGGCTGGGTATTGGAGTGACACATCCCATTAGCTGTGCAGCTGTCCTCTGCTCCCTTCTGACTGAATGCTCCTCTGGTGTTGGGATCTGCCATCCCACATCCAACAGTCAAGGGTGAGGCTGGTTTGGCTGTTATTAATCTCCTAATCTTATGGATACATCAGATATGCTGACCTTATTTCTTCTCTATTTCCAGTTACTTAAATTTGACATTACTGCCTGAAGAATGTTTATTTTCTTTAAGGAGAAATGCTTTTGAAAAAGTTTTTTTTTTTCAAAGATGAGGTCATGAGTGAAAATAGCACTGCAGCTATTTTACTGCTGATTGTACTGATAAGCTTTCTATCTTTTCTTTGGTCATCACTGCAGTAAATTTGTTAGGATTAAAAGTGAAATGATCAGTACAATCTGTAAAAAAAAAAAAAGATAGTTATGAGGTTGTGTGAGTCCATGGGCAAAGTCTGAGTGAAATGTTGAAGGTAAAAAAGTTTTTATACTGCTGATTCTGGAAGGTCTTTGGTTTGAGTTTGAGACCAAGCTAGACTTTGATTTTAATGCTGTATCTTGGAACCACACAGCACAGGTGAAGCCTTTATGAGTTGGTCTACTTATTTTACTGTAGTTATGTTCTTCTCTGCACTGCTTTTCTCTACATGTCTGTTTGGAAAATGGTTGGTATAAATCACTGGTCATGCCATGGAAGCAAAAATGGTACTTTCGAATGAAATTTAAAAGTTTCAAAAAGGCCATAATCTGTAGAAGCTCTGCACCTTAAGCCACACGGATATGCTCAGTTATAAAAGTTAGTTATATTGATCTCAATTAGTATTTTTGTGGGATGTGCAGTCTTTATTAGCAGACCTTGAGAAAGCATGAAACAATCTCCCTGCCCCCCCTTCCAGATTAGCATATAGTTAAAATCTAATTAAGGCAGTACCCATTATACAGGGTTATAATTTACAATTTAAAACAATTGCCTTGTAAAACAACTAAATATGCATTAAAAGAAACAAAAAAACCGTAGCAATTCATGACCTTTTAAAATCGGAGTAATCAATCCAGGCTTGTTTTCCACTTTAATGAATCCTGGCACCTCAAGTTTAAATGCCAAATGGTGTTTCTTTTCTCTCCTGTGGGTCTGAGGACATTTGTTGTAGAAGTTAAGCAGAATGACAGCTGGCTTTGTCTGATGGGCAGAGTCCTTGACTATCCTGTTTTTACTTTCCTCCATAAGAAGTCGCTAACAGAAATTCACTTGGCTGCAGGGTAGAGTTAATTTGTCACAAGCATTGGGTTGATATAACAGCAATGGAAGGCAGTAGAACAATAGGGAGGGATTTTTCGTATGTACGCTCTTTTTGACTTGGTGATGTCAAACATTTTCCAATAAAGAAGTTCTGTCTTAATGCAGTGAAATTTTAAGTAATCGTGCTGTGTTTGAAAAAGCATGTTCACAGCTAAATATTTGAACAAAGAGAAAATTTGAGATTTTTTTTTCCTTATGTGCCTGTATTTGAACAGTCAAATATTTCAATGCTATTGAAAATACTTTTGCTTGTGAAATAGTGTATCATAAAATCTACTATTAATAAAGTAATATTCTGAGAGGAAATACCAAACTTGGGGTTTCAGTTGTATCCCAGATAGACAATGTGATTTTCTTTTTCAGGATGCAAATTACCCAGGTTACACCCTCAAGGTGCTTTTTTCCTCAATTTGAGTAATCTAATACCATGGTCAAAATTTCCTTGTGAATGTTTGCAGTTGGCACTGCATTTTTGGGGATCTCAGCATAAGGAGGCAGCAAAAGGAAAAATGAACAGTAAATTTTACTTCAGAATAGACAAAGCAAATTACGTAGTTTGATACTGGCTTGCATGTATATAGAATCACTATACACCTCAATTAGAAGAGAAAATCTTTCTTTCCAAGAAGTATCTCAAAGAGCAAGATGTTCAGAAAATACGTCTAGCACTGGAGTAACCTTTACAAGTTTTGGTAGCGCATGAAATATTCCCCTAACTTTGCTTTTACTTTTTGCTTCTTATAATCTCTGTTACTGATGGTAATTCTGTAAGACAGAACCAGAAGCTGACATGCCTTCCCACAGCTTGATATAAATCTCCTCTGATACAAAATGAGTTAAACTGCAGTGAACTTAAATGCTAATGCTGAAGACATGAGGCAACCTGCTGTTTAGTATCAGAAAGTTTTAACTTTGGCTTACTCCCACATTTTCCTTGTTCCAGTGGAAGTTAATCTGGTGCTTTACCATGGCTAATGACAAAAAACTGTGCCTATTTGCAAGTAAAGAAGTTGTATGATCAAAAGAGTCACTAATAACAAGCATTGCACAAGGTCAGTGTACGTACTACAGTGTTTCAGTCAGCTAATGAATAATCCCAGTCCTACTAAAAGGAAAAATTATCAAATAGGTTTGATTATATGAATATGAAATTCTGTCTTTAGAAGAAACTGTATTTTCCTCAGGCTCATAACCTGTATACTGGCAGAATGTATTTATTCACAATTATTTTCTACAATACATACTATTCTTTTCATGAATTACTTTTAAAATAATGGCCCTTCATTGATAAGGTATCACAACTTCCTTCCTTTCTCCACTATATGAACTTTCATGTAACAAACTGAATGAAGTAAGTTACAATAAGTCTTTCATTTAAGCTTTTTAGAAGCTTAAATGTTCTAAGTTGTTCTCCCATACATCTAATCAGCAAAAGAAAATTTTGATGTCTACCTTTCTGCTACAAATCCGATCCTGCTGAATAGTCCTGCTTCTCAAACTTTGAAGGATGTAGATGATTGGCTATGTCTGGGAGGACACATGAGAAATATTTCTTAGTTGGGGTAGGTGTAGCTCATCCATAGTGGGCTGCCTTGTGTCCCTTCCACCTGTGGAAATGTGGGGATGTAATCCAGGTCTGTCTCCACAGTAACTGAAAGAAAATGCTGAAACCAGGCACTGCATCTGGTGAAGGTCCGACCTCGTAATGGAGAAGATGAAGGGCTAAGGAAACATGAAGCTCTGCCTTGTAGCCAGTGGGGTGTTTTGCAGTTCTTGGTTTGAAGCTGTCATTTCTTGCTTTACTGCACAAAGCAGGTATAGTCTGACCCCAAAAAATATTGCCTGCTTGCATGCCCTCAGTCTGTATTACTTTGTCTTCTTTGTCATTTGAGATACTAATTCTTCTCTAAGACTGAAATAATTAGGTCTTAAGTCTGCCATCCCCTCTTCCCTACAGCAAATTTTTCATCCACTATTTCTAAATCCCATTGTTTAGAGCCTATGTGTTTGTTGTTTAAATTTGTGTGGGGTTGTGTGTTGGGCAGAGCCCATCATATTATGATCATGTGCTTGAAGGTAATGTGGCTCAAATCTAACTCTGAGCAGGGTGAAGAAAGTCCATCTCTTGCAAGAAGGAGATTCTTTAAACGCATTGAGAATTCTGTGGTGTTCTTCATAGTTCATTTAGAAAAGTTACTTATAGCCCTGGGCTAAACTAGTTGCAAGGCTGATTTATTTATATTTCTGTTATTCATCTGCTAGGGCACTAATTTTATATTAAAATTAAATCCTTGGTTTACAACAGGAGATTGAAAAATGAAAAGTTTTGAAAGTATAATGAGAATCTCCTAGTCTGTTCCTTTTTTCCTACTTTTTTGGATATTACACTAGTGAGCTGTGTTGACTGCTAATATTTTTCGATTATTTTGATTATTGTTCTGGTTGTAGTTCTCTGAAGGTGGTCCTACATCCTGTACAGCTGTAATTTTAGCTAAGGTTTTCTGATATCTCGGTAGTTGTCTCCTATCAAAAGTCTCACCTTGGGGAAAAAAAGTCTTTTCCACTTTGTTCTGATTTTAATCACAGAATAAGCTGAGTTGGAAGGGACCCACAAGGATCATCTAGTCCAACTCCTCGCCCTGCACAGGACCCTCCATGTCATGCGGCCAAGAGCAGCCACTGTTCTGAACTATTACAGGAAGGGTAAGAGAGTTTCTCAGTCAAAATCTCATTAAAGCACCTTGTTCTGTGATTGGAAATTTCTTGCAAATAAGAAGTGTTTAGGTGTCCTTTTATGTTGTGTATATTAGTGTATTGCTATCAATTTTTTGAACCAAGATGGGTTTTATGGTTGAAATTTTAAATGTTTAAGTGTGCTATACACATAGACGGTGTCATGGGGCATTGGCATCATAGTTTAAACAAATTATGGTAGTTACTGTGGTTTAATAAATTGATTTGAGCAAATTGGTTTGTTTGGACTTTGTGGACCTGCTTTCAGCATGTGGGATAACACAATGCAGCTTCATGTTTTGTTGTTACAAGACTGGAAACAGTTTCAAGAAACTGCAGTGTGGATATGATGAACAAGATTTAAAGAAAAGTATCTGTGCAGTTTTCTAATTCCAGATGTAAGGGTTTTGCTAATTTGTCTGCACAGATTACTAGATTGGATGGTTGGCATGGAACTGTTGCCTATTTTCATTTCCTCTTCGATGTTATCTGCAAAATGGGAGATACAGCAAACTTTTTTTATTTTTAATAAATAATATTTGTGTTCTTTCTCTGGCAAGGTTCCATATTAGTTGTTAATGTGCCAATTTAGCTATTTTAAAATAGTTTTCCTTATGTTGGAAATGATGGATATGTGATGCATTTGAATATTCAAACAGTGGTATTTTCCTTCTATTTATAACCTTTCTTTGGTCATTGGATCCTTGATCTGAATATATTTATTTATTTTTGAGATGTTTGTAAAGAACACCTCCAGAGATTGTTAACATTTGTCAGCTCTTGGAATGACAGCTCCAGTCAGTATAGAAGACAAGTAATTTTCCTCTTGAAGAAAAGGGATGCTAATCTCCACCTACAGTAACATGTTTTGAGAAACATAATGCACTAAGAAAATGTACCAATTACTTGGCTGAAAATTGCTTCCCTTCTGCAAGATAGACAATCATAACATTTTTGGACTTTTTTTTTTACTAGTTTCATAACATAACTCCTTCTTCTGCAAAGTTGGAAACATGAAGTTTTAGAGCAGAGTAGTATTCTATCTGGTATTGGAGCAGCATTTTACTGCAGCATAGCACTTCAGATTTCAGTCCAGGTTCTGAATCTTGTCCAGGCTCTTTAGCTGGGAAAAAAAAAAAAATAGGATCTGATTTATTAAGAGAATGATTAAGTAATGAGCCAATATGGCACATTTATGCTCCCATGTGTTTTGCTTACACAGCTGAAGGGTGATTCATGACTGTCCAGGATGGGAAGTTATTTTTTATGTGTGGTTTCTTAACTGGCTTTCAGAAGCACATTACTGATTTTTACCTGCAAGAAATGTAGAGGTTGTAGGTGGAAATTATACGTATGTGCATGAATGAGTGTGTATCTCAGTATAATTACTGGCATATACTAAACCAAAACAGTGAGGAAAATGGCAATTACATTAATGAAGTTGCTTAATTGCACATAACGAAATTTTTAATTTACTGCAACCTATTGAAACTATCACTGACCTAATAAAGATTATACCCTTTTACTTCTGTTGTTTCCTGTTTAAATCAGCAGGAGTGTATTAAAGCAAACTGCCTAATTGTTGAGAAATTAGATTATTTGGGATGTAGAAGGAAAACAAAAAGATAGTAATATAAAAATTGACTCTATTTAATAAGCAGTTAGACAAAACTATCTTTTTTGAGATGTTTTGTGCCACAGGCTTATGACATTAGCAAATGAGTCAGATCAAGTCACTTTACTTGAAAAGATTTCTAATATTTCAGCTGGAAGCCATTTGCAGTTATGTCTTCTGAAAATAAAGAACTCTGGTGGTGTCATTCCCAGCCTCATGGGATTCCAGTGGGGCAGAAAGACATGCAATAAATGGCCTTTAAGGGCAAGGAGGGGTAAAGGAGAAAAAAGGCTTAATTACAGCTCATTCTGAACATCTGTTCTTAAACTGTGACAGTGGATTTCTGTTGAGGGACTAAATGTAAACAGGATAGTTGGAGTTGTGTCCGGCCCCTTTCTGCTCAGTGCTGCATCCCATCCCACCACTGTGCTTCCCTGGTGCTCAGACCCACCTGTGAAAAATGTTCCTCCTTCTCCTGCTGCTGTCACTTTTGTGCCTTGTCTCTTCATCTCCTTGTGAGACCTCACTCTGTTAGCAGCACAGGTGTTAGCTGCTGCTGCCCTCAGCGAGGGAATTGGCAGAAGGGTTTGCAGAGGTGGAAGGAGATCAGAAAAGTTTCAGATGAAGTTCAAGTCCTGTGCAGAGTTGCCAGAACAACAGGTTTCTGGTAGGATGTAACAGAGGCAATTAGGAAAAAAGTCATGCTAGCATAAAGGCTGGAACATCTGTTCAATGGTTTAGAAAAAGTTTAATGTTCGACTTCACTAATGGCCCTAAAACTTGCTATCGCTAATGTGAATGATAAACAGTGACTCACCCTGATGTCTGATGAGTTTTGAGAGGGATGATTCCAGCTGGAGCTCTGCAACTGTTGCACTTGAAGTCATAGCACTTTGCTGGAGAATTCCAGCAGGACAAAACCTATTTTGAGGTGTGTTGTTATGTGTGTTTTTGGAATCTGACTAATCCAGTTCTATTTTTTGTTACTGGCCCTGGTTATTGCCTGTATTGGTATTGTGTACTAGCACTTAGCTCCATCATAAGAACTGAAACGTCTCAAATGTTAAAGTTTTATTTAAATCCTCTTGTACTTGGCTTGTACATGGGGAAATACACAGCCTAAGTAAAGACTTTGTGTAAGGAGGATTGTTGTATTAAATGTAAGCCTGGCAATCCAATTAACTGCTTAACAATTCGAATATTTTTTTTCCAGAAACACTCTGGATTTTGTTTTTTTGGTTTTTTTTTCCCCTCTGAGCTATTTTCATCATCCCTCTCTTACTTTCAAGCTAGTTGTATCTTTGAAAAAGTAATAAAAGCTTATTTCCTTTGTAACTTCGTTTGTATACTCATGGCTGTCACATTAATCTGGTGTTAGTATTAGATTTTAATAAAAGGCTCTACATAGTAAGAAGAAAGAGCCTTGCTGATATTATAGTGTATTTCATATAATTTAATTTTTTATTTCTAATATTTATGCTTTTGGTATATTGTGAGTGATATTGGACTTTGCCAAACGTCTCTTATGAAAAACAACCAAACAAAATCCCAAATACAGGAGTTACATTGAAGCAATACTAAGGCAGTGACAAAGGAAAAAATCTGAAAGGGTACAAATCTGCAAAGCGCTTATCTTTTACCTGGCTTTGAGGTTCAGGGGAAAGGAAGAGAATATTAACAGTGAACTAATGTTTCTTATTAGCAACTACATTTTCCATTAACAGTTTCAATGAAATTTTGTGTATTTTTTGGAGTTAGCATAAAACAGCATTTGAGAATGGATTGTGGGGGTGTGGGTGTTAGAATCCCCTTGGAGGTTTATATAGGGCATGTTTGTATAATTAATTACTACAGGTGGGCTAGAGGCAATCCAATGGCTTTCCACATCTTGGTAAACAAATTAATCAGTTCAGGTTGCTTCCCACCTATGGGGCTAAGTTTTGGCTGGTCTCATGTTTAAAATGACAGGTACATCTTGAATGGGTCAGGCAATCACGGAAAAGAATATGGCTGAGACAGTACTACTTCAAACAAACAAGAAATTCACATATGCCCTGCTCTTGCAGCAAGAAAAATGTGCCTATTAGTAATTCCTAAAAGTTATTGCCATTGCCTTATTTGTTATTCATCATATAATTTCTCATGGCTTTTTTTCTAAATTACAATATTATAGTTTTCATGAGAACCAGGGGGAACCCTTTCTCCCTTCCTAAAGAAATGTTAGAAGCAGTATCTTTATATGTAAACTTGATTTAATATCTATTACTGGGGAAGGAGAGAAAGGAAGGGGAAAAACAAGAAGAAATTCAGTTTTCTGTAGGATTTCCTGTGCCCATCAGTTCACAAATTTTCTAAACCCTGCCAGTACTGGATATTCAAATTTAATATGGCTCTTTAAGATCCTTGTTTTAACACTGCTCCTTATACTTGCCACCCCAAATTCCAAGCCTTATTTTTTCAGTACAGCACCTCTGGAAATTGAGATAAAAGTGTTAGGAAAACTTAGGTGATATGCAGAGCAATGGGCTTGTGATACCCTGAGACTGGATACTACAATTAGTGCTTTTTTCCTGATCTCTAAACTGGACCTTGATCTAGTACAGGTTTACAGAAGAATGAGTTTGGACATGCACCAAAGATACCCAATAGCCTACAGGAGAGAACAATGACCTTTGCTATGAATTCCCAATGATTTAGTTCATTGCTAAGAAAAAGAGATGTGGACCTGTGTGTGCACATCCATATGTGTACTCTGTCTAGTTAGTGTGAGGTTAATGGATACTTGTAAAGTCTATATGCTCTTTTTCTGTTAAAAAAAGTTTTTTATGATATCTCTCGCTGCTTATAGGCTCTTGTCACTGTCTGTATAGACACTGGTTTCTCACCTTGGGAAATTTGCTGTAATTTATTTTGTAGATGTAGTGTGTGAAGTACTGTAGACAAAAAAACTTACTAAGTTATAATTAACTACAGCCTCAATAAGCTCTACATCATGTTTCTAAAAGTCAATAGCAGAAATAAAATCTAGGGCTGTGATGCTTTTTTTTTTTAAACAGAATTAAAGGTATTTGAGCAAGGTTTCTTGGGATGTGACTTCTTGGAAGTGTCAAGGTTAAAAAAAACAGCAACAACAAAAAACCTTCAAATTTTATTTCCTTTTATCTTTTTCTGACAGCAAGAATAGAAGACTCATGGTGTAGTTTTTCCAACATACTTTCATAAGACTTAAAATCCAAATACAATTAAACATATTCTTGAGAGAGATTTACTTTAGAGTTATGTTTTCTACTTTGGAGGTCTCAATACTCTTTGCAAAGTGACTACTGTTAATCTGTTCCAATTTCAATGAAAAAATGTTTCTAGTTGCTTACATTTGAGAGAGTGCACCACATGTAGTTTGTTTGCCTGGGAGCCTTAAAAGAAAAGTGAAGTTCTCGTATGTCAGGGAGGAAAGACAGGGTGAAAGTGTCACAGATATGGTTTGTGTGTGTTCTTTCTTGGAGATGATAAACTGCTTTGGTTTATCAGACATGCCCTGCTTGAGTGGGGAGACACTGCTGTTATAGCCAAGATTGACATTTGCATTGTCCAGTTGTCTTTTTGTTTCTGGGGTTCTTATTGTTAAAATTTAGTTTGGTAGGTGAGCCAGAGTAAAGCTGGTTAGGACACTTTGATTTAGTGGTTGTTGGGCTAGGAATGCGGCTTTTATATCTTCTGGAAACTTGATATGAGAGTCAATGTAGTGTTGTAAAAAATGGCATAATGATGTTAAAATATTTATCTTTGGTAACATTAGGACATATTGAAATCTACTTCATGATTGCTGGGCTAATGGGGGAGAGAAGAGAAAAAAGCTGCCCATCCTAAATTTCTAAATGCCATACAAGATATGCAAGAAATAGAGGAAGAACTGTCAAAGTTACACGCTATAAAAAATCTAGTGAAGTGATTCAGAGGCTTGAATATTTATATTGCCTTATTAACAGGAGTGACATTGGTTTGTCAAGGTTGTACATGCTTTGAGGTCCAGACTGACGCTTAATTTGAGCATGGAAATCTATGGGTAATCATTACAGGTGTAAGAGGGAATTAATGGTGATCTTCTCACGTAGCTAGCATGATTACTGTCAATGATGTAGGTGTAGAAAGAGGAAGAAAGAGATTACTGTTGTATTGGCTGAGCCTGATGAATGTCATCCCATTTAGGGAAATATGTAAAATATTCCTGTTCAAGAAAACATTGACAGAAGGTGAATTTTCAGAAAGACAGAAAAAAGTAAGAGAATGGAAGAGGAGGATCAGACAACTGCAGACAATTTACCCAAATTAAGTTCAAGTAAAGTGCTGGAGCTTACAATCTTTGGCAAATACTTTGGAAAACCTAAGCTGTGCAGGGCATCTTGATTGAGAGCAACTCTTTTCAAACCAGTCTAATTTAATTTTATAAAAGTGGCAGGCCTTTTAGAGTCAGAGAGACTGAAGATGACATGCACCTTGCTTTTAACACCTGGACTTCCTTATTTTTTTGGCATGCTGCACTTTTAAGCAAGAAAAAGAAATACATGGTAGATGAAACAGCTGCAAACTGAATCAGGCAGTAGTTAGGAAACTCTGCAGACTAATTGTGTGAAGCATCTGCTATTGAATAGGGGACTGAATGTGTTTCTGGAGGATTTAGTTTGGGTCTGCTCAGCATACTTGTTTACCTTGCCATGAGGAGGAAGCAGCAAGAAATTTGGAGGACACAATTAGGATAAACATGCTGGAGCAATAGTCTATAAAAAGTTGGGTGAAATTTAGTAAGGACTTCTGCAGTGTGCTACCCTTTGGACTAATTAGCTGCACAATTGCAATTTGAAGGAATTCTTGCTTAGACAAAACCGAAGAAAAGCTTAGGGTAACTGTATTGCATACGACACTAAATACAAACCCACACAATTCTGCCATTTAGAAATAATTTATAAATAGCATTACATTATGTTATGTATAATAGGATGTTGGCAGAACTGATATATCATGTTTGGGCCACCAAATTTAAAGAAAAATGGGATAAACAGCAGAATCAAGGAGGTAAGAAAAAACAGAGGGAAGGCCTACTGAGAGCAGGAGAAGAGGAAAGTTAATTTGCATTGAGAGAGATTCAGGTTAGATGTTAGGAAATTACTTTTTTTAAAGTGGGTGAAATAGGTAACCTCACCTAATGCTCGGGGAGGGTTGTGGAGATCTCTGCTGCTGGAAGCTGTGGTTAGAGAAGTTATGTAGATGTCTGTAGCAGAAGTGATTGATCTTACCAGACATTATATGACCTGTTGAGATCTTCTTAATGTATTGTCTTGCTTTCTGGAAAGTTTTATTTGAAGAAAAAGTCCTCCAAACAACGCAGAGCAAAAAAACCCTCTATGAGTCAACCAAAATTGTTATAGAGCAGTATTCCTTAGTAACACCTAGTGTGGCCTTTTAATATGAGATTGCTTCTGGGATTTCTCACTCATCTGTTTACCAATTACTATCATTATTCTGATCATTTTTTCCTAGCAAAAAGCAGAACAAAAAACTACCGTACATCATGAACTTTCTAAAGGGAAATGTCAAAAACGTCATTCAGTTGGGAAATTTAAATGCCGAGTCCTTTCCTTGGACTTCTCCGCAGTGTGTCATACAGTGTTTTACTCTAGTCTTTCAGAAAACAATGCAACATAAAAAAAGTGTTTGAAGTGTCAGCTTTTCCATTATCTCTATTGTTAACTGCATATTCTGTTTATAGGGACTTGCTGCAACTCAGCACAGTCCAAATATTTATTATTCAGGAAGCAGCATTTTAGCTCATTTACATGACAGGAAACATTTTTAAAAATCTTTTATGTTGATTTACTGTCAAGGCGGCAAAGCATATCATTGGTAATCTTATTGCTGTTATCTAGCTAAATATTACAAATTTTATTTATTTATTTAAACTAGCTGCATAATGTTGGGATGTGTACCACTATGCCCAAGAAATTTTTGGGGTATTTTTTATATTTGCATTCTTCCCTTTCTGCCATTTTCAAATGAATGTGCATTAGGTGATAAGTTACAAATTCAAAAATTTTAGATGGCACACAGAGTGACACAAACATTTTCTGTAAAATGCATCCTTTCACCTAATCTGTTGCCTGCCCACTTAAGGAAATGAGGCATATACCATTACTCCATCTCTATCTATGCTCCAATACCTAATGGATCTTTTTGCCAATTTAAAGCAAGATCTTAAACATTTTAAAGTTTTAGAGGTTGCATGAAAATCGGTGTTGACATGGAGTAGAAACTCATGTTTATGCCCCCACTGTGAAGAAGGAAGGGAGACTTTTGCTCTTATGACCTTTATTTTCAGTATGTGTTGTTAGAAGAAGCTCCATGCATCTCTGGGGGAAAAGGAAACAAGAGTCCTAGAGGAGTGTAGGAATAAACTTGAATAGATGGTGCTGCGTGCAGGAGTGTTTTGGGCAAGAATTGAGCAAATGCATATCAACTGGCCTAGTCTGAAACAAGAAACCTAAGTAAACTTGGTGTGGCTCTGGGCATGTTGGGCAGATACGGGCTGTTACAATGACAGATCTCAGGAATATGAAGAAAAACTGGGGTTTGTGAGGGACGTGGGAGACACCAGGCTAATTAGTTTAGCTGCTCAAAGAACAGTTAGTCTAAGGTCCTTTACTTGTTCTTCTGTTCCTGAAATTGTTCTTCTTGTTGACTGAAATCCAGTCACAGATAACCACACATGGACTGCAAATTAATCCAAAAAGACTACAATATTCTGATTATTCCTTGGTTGAACTAAAGAAACTCCTACAATACAGTACAGAAAATTTTGTGTCCTACGTTCCATTTCCCTTCCAAAATAGTTCCAGGCCACTATGGCACTTCTGTGGTTGCATTTACCTTTTTTTACCCTTTCCTTTAAGAAATGTTAGTAATCAGTTGCTCATCCGTAGCAAGCATTGAAGAACATCTGGGGGGCAGGAGGGCAGGGGAAAGGTTAAGGCAAATGTTTGCAATCACTTCACTCACAGAAAAGTTCAGCCTTAAAAATCCACAGACAAAATTAAAACAAGAAATAGAGCATAACACATCATTATCTGTGTCCAACACATGGTATTAGGCAGATCGCTTATCTGATCTCAATGGCTAGCTGTCATGGGTTGAGTGGAAGCTTCAGACAGGCCCTGCTTTAGCCTCAGAACTTGACCACGCTTAAAATGAAGGAATCACTCTGCAAGTTGTAATGATGGCAAATCAGATCTCTTTATAAAAATGAATGTTAAGCAGACAAGAGATAACAGATGAAAGATCTTAATCAGAATTACTTACTACACAGTATAAAACCAAAGAACTCTAAGTAGATTACAGTATGACATAAAGCAGTACACTATATCAAGGTTCCTATATTAAAGCTAGCAAAAGAAATAGTATTGATTAGGAGTTGAATATAACTCACCACCAAAGCAATGATAATGTACACAGATTCCTACACGTAAGCCCTTGGGAGTAACAGGGAAACAGGTGTCCCTACTCAAGGGAGAAACCGCACAAGTTTTCAGGAAAATGTTTGGAAGAGTCCTGCTTCGTGAAAGTTTGGTGTAGCTTTTGTAGTTTGTAAAGTCTGATGTTACACCATTCACTAGAACTCTTTGTGCTCAATCTGTGAGCCAGTTGCTCACCCAATCGCCTAACACGGTTATCCAGCTGTGAGCTGGACATCTTGTCCAGAATGATACTGTGAGTGTATCAAAAGCTTTGCAGAAGTCCAAAGGGATTGCATTTACTGGCTTGCCTAGATCAACTAGGTGGGTTCCCCTGCCATAAAAGGAAATCAATTTCCATAGGCAAGACTTTCCCTTCATGAAGCCATTCCGGCTGTAACCGATGTCAGGAGACGTTAATTGCTATAGCCAGGATTATGGATTCTTACATGGTCTGCATTCCAGCTGAATCTTAAGTGTTTGTTATAGCTGGGTGCAGAATTGTTTCAGGCCAGGATTAAGCAAAAGCATACCAACTGTCTTAGCTGAAAAAATCTAATAGTGTCAAAGTTTATATTTTTGTTTCCTCCAACTAAAAGAGTTAACTTTTTTTTCCTTTAAGAATAAAAGGCGAAGAGCTAGACAGAATGCTACTGTTACAAATTCCTGAAAAATGTAATTCATCTAGAAAGTGTTATACCTTCTGAATAATACCGGAAAATCATAAAGTCTTTTGTTTGAGAAAGGTCTGAAATTCTAGAGGGCTGGAGATGAGATCTTCATTCCACAGGAGTATCTCCATTGTATCTTCCACTTACAGTAAATTACTTGCCATATGCTCTGACTCACTTTCAGGTGTTCTCAAGGTGAATTGTGTTACCACTGCTCTTCATAGTGCAAACTGTCATAAAAGCATCTCTCTTGCAAGATGCATAATTCATACTTACGATCTCATGATTTACATAAAATGAAGTCAAGGACCCAAGTAGTTTATCTTGAAGATATCTGCTCTCTAAACAAATACAGGACTGTGAATAAGATTAGTAGCTACCCAGGTGATGGACATCCATGAATCCTTGAGTCCTTGAGACCCTTGAGTCTTGGATGACAAAAACCCACATTATTTCCATTTCACAATGCCGATCTATATGTTTGTAACATTAAAAGATATCACTTGCACTGGTATAATAATATAGTTGATCAGTAGTTCGCATATTGAAGGTCAGTCACAGTAAGTTTTTGGATTGTTCAGAAATCTCATAGAATATGATAGCATTCTTTCTGTTCAACTTTCCAAATCACTGCTTTGAAATTTCACAGTAAAATTGAAATCAGTGAGACAACTGAAGTCTCATCTTATATTCTACCACAGATCATGCTGGTATTGCCATGAGGTTAATTAAATTGCATAACCACAGAAGCCAAACACTAAATAAACATTATTGTTTCTATGCTCGGAAGATATGACCTCTGTTTCTCTTCTCATCAAAATATCCATGAAATCTATTTCGAGTGGCCATCATTCAGAATTGCTGAGACCAAGACTCCTCAAAGAATATGAGAAGGCAGTAATCCAGTCCTATCGAAATTCTGGTTCATTGAACTCTGCCAGCCTTCAGAGACAGTATGATATAATAAGGATTTTTATTGTTTCTCTATGTTCCAGTGTGAACCACTAACCCTCAGTCAGATAGTTTATCTTGTGCTTCTTTTATGTTTTCTTCACTTCTAGAAGAAATTGTTCCTACAAGTGCTCATACTGGGTCTCAGCTCTGAATTTGTTCCTGGAGAAGGCTTTCCTTCTCTGTTGAGTATTGAGGAGCCACAGGATACTAGCTGCCTATGTAAGCACCTTAATTTCAGCGGTGTGAGTATCCACCCCCTCTGGAAACCTGAAAAAACTTTGATTTCATGATAGGATTGTTGCAAAAATAACCTTATTTTGCCTTTTTTTCTTGTGTGCACCTGGGTGATTTTTGTTAATATGCTTATATTTTGAAGTAGTATCTGTGCAGTGTCAGTACAGTCCTACTATAGTGTGAAAGTGATACTAGGAGTAGAAATACTGTAAATTATTTCCTGTGATATTGTACTGAGAAATACTGGTTTACACATGTAGCTGAATGAGGTTTGTTGCAGACAGGTTATTGCAGGCAGGAGTTAACACAAGAAGCATTTGTAAAAGAGAGGTTCTGGGCAGGTCGCAAAGTTACTGCTTAGATTTAGTTGCTCCAACATGCCTGTATAAAGGCTGTGGTGGTTTGAAATCTCAATCGAAACCTGTTGAGTAAGACCATGAGTGATCCTTAATGAATTATTTTTAATGCTTTAGCTATCTGATTACCCAGTATTAAACTGGAGGAGCCTTTCAGAAACTTGTTTATCTCTGATTAAATAACAGAAAAGCTGTTACGTGAAAGGGAAACTTGAAGTCAGCAGCTAAATAAATCATTAGAAAGAGCATTCTTGGCTCTATCGATATGCTGTACTCAGGGAATTTATTATGTGAACAGTAACAATTTCCTATATGGGCGCTGAGGAACCACGATTGTTGAGGAAGCCTCAGCTTTGTTTCCAGCTGTATGAAAAGTCAGCAGGCGAAAACATTTTGGACAGACAACAAGAAACCCAAAGTAAAATGATATAGATCCCATAGGGAATTAGTCCCATGATAGTAATGTAAAGCTGCAGAATAAATCTGCTCTGTCAGTACTGAAATACAGTGGAATCCAAAAGAAGAGATCATGCAGCAAATTGATACCATAGTCATGAGCACAAGCCTGTCTTAAGGCATCCAGCCTGGAGCATAACTTGAATAGATCATGCTGTCTTGCTTTCAGTAAACTCACAGCAAGCCTGAAGGCTATTTGTGTGAAGATCTAAGTGTACTTCAGCATTGTCTGGTTTTACTACATTTCAAGCTATTGGCCTGACCTTTAATCCTCAGTTGGCCTGTCATTCAGCATTTGAAATACCTGAATGCTTGGTTCAGATTCATCTGGGGTGATAACTTTGATCATAGATCAAAGATACAAGCACAAAACTGTTTTCATTAAGATGTTGTGGTGTATTTCAGAGATAGGTTGGTAGAGTTTTCCAACTTGCCTGATTTTGTCAGATTGTAGAAGAAAAGTCTTGAAAGTTAATGCTCTTTCCCCAGACTGCTGTTTACCAGTGCTGAAAATTGTTCAAATGCAACTTTCTTTGAACATATCCTAGGGGATGGAGCTGGGAAAAGACTATCTTACTTAATGTCTAATTAAAGTCTTGCAGTTTTTTTAAAGCTCTGCCTTTTGCTGCAGTGGAAAACTCCCAAAGTTTCTGAATTCTGAAGTTTGCAAGCAAAAGTTGAACAAGTTTCTGGGACCCTGACTTAAGGGACTAAGTTTCCATGAAGTTTGGTCATTTTCAATTTTTTTCCCTCTGCTTCCCAAATAAATTAAACAGTAAAAATTGTTAGGTGGTTGTAAGTGGGGTGGGGTTTTTGTTGTTGTTGTTGGGGGTTTTTTTGTTTGTTTTTTTTGTTGTTTTTTTGTTGTTGTTGCTGTTGTGTTTGTTCGTGTGTGCTGTATGTTGGGTTTTGGTCTGTTTTGGTTAGGTTTTTCTTTTCTTTTTTTTTTTTTTCTTTTCCTCAGGATCCTGCTTTTTCTGAAAACAAATAGTATTTTCCTTGGCATACAATACTTGAGCTTATGAGAGAAACTTTAATGCCAATATTCCTCATTAGAAAAAAGACTCATGAACTCCCAGAAATAAGGTGTCCCATCTGGAACGCTATGCATCACAGGTTAATGTCAGCCTCTGTCGAATATGTGAATGTCAGTAAGTTGTCAAATCAATGGCTCATGGGAGTGTGGTACTGAATTGGTGTTGTCAGCACAAGTGAGGCTCAGTATTGTGCCTTGGGAACTAGAAGGGTGTTACTCCTATAAAAATAAGGTGGTTTTAGCCATGGAACTGGTAGAAGACGACTGTGGCTGTGCTTTGGTATTTATAGCTTCCAATGCACTCTGTTGGGGTGGAATTTAATGGAAAGAGTGCCTACAGTGAAAAGAAAGCAATGGTCTTCAGTGGAAGCCAGAAGGTAAGAGTTGAGAAAGATGGTTCCATACTTGCCTTATTTGTTACGTTCCCTCTCCAAGTATGACCTCTTTTCTGCTGGTTCAGATGGCCTCTTGGTCTGACCTAGAAGAGAAAGTGGCCTGGATGATGTTTGGGAGGTTCATCACTTATGCCGGGTCTGCTGTCTTGACAGAACCTGATCTGGACTGTTGGATCTCAAAGGTGTAGGACCCTGATAAATTACAGGGACATCACTGCTGCTGCTTTTCCTGGTCAGGCACTAACCTGCTTTGAGGCTGGGCTTCCAGCCCTTTTCATCTTGGACCCTTGGAGTATGGCCTCTGAGTTGGGAATGGATCTCTGTAACACTCAGTTCTGTACTACCACTGGGACCTTGTTGGTCTGACTTTAGCACATCACCATTTTCGAGCTGTAGTGTGACTGCAGTCCTGGAGCTTGTCGGCACTGAAGTTTGCATGCATTGGGTAGGTAAACTGATGGAGTGCTTGGGACTGGGCAGCGTATGCTTCCAGAGACAAGGTGGTGTGGTAGCCAGTTAGCCTGTGATACAAGGAACAGAGAGAGTTCTCAGTAAGACAATCCCTAGTACCAGAGACTCCTGCAGGTTACGGTGAGAAAAAATGCCTCTCCCAGAGTGCTTTGTTCTGTTATGGTAATCTATCCCAGTTCTGTGTTCCTGGTTGGCCATTGGCCGCCCCCTTGCTACCTTATATGTCCCATGCCCTGGAAAGTTCTCCACTCCAGGTTCCCCCATTGGCCTCTGCCCCTCACCACTCCCCCAGAGCTTCCCCACTGGCTCCCATTCCCCAGTCCCGCCTGTGTACCGCCCCTGTGCCCTCAGATCATTGGTCCCTGGTGCTTGCCAGCTCCCATACTTAAACCTAGACCCTCCATTGTTTCTTGTCTTCACCTGTTGACTCCTTCGTGGTGTGGCTGTAATAAACCTCCATCCTTGGAACTCTGTACGGAGACCCTTCCTGCCTTTTTGCTGTCGACCCATATTACTGAAGCTGTCCATGCATTTGTGTGTGCATGCGTGTGTGTGGCTGATCCTGCCAAGCGGCTTACGAGATGCTTTTGGAAGATCGCAGCACCTTGCGTTCCGGCACAGGAGCCGAGCTAGCAATAGGTTGGGTGAGTCTGTTACATGTACGTTATCCAGTCCAGAACCTTTGTCATTAAACATGGGGCTGGTCGTATCACCCTGTCTTTCTTTTCCATCGTGTCGTAGTAGCAACTTGCTCAAAGGAAATTAGCTTTATTGTTTCACTTGCTAAGGCTGAAGCTCTGAGTCAGGGAGAATTAGTTTCTCAGACTCAAGTAGAGTCACCTTTATTGCAGTCCAGTGGCTGTACTCAGGTTGCAGGAGCTGTGCATCCAGAAGCTATCCTGGGGTGTACTTGGTAGCTGTGCCTCTTGGAATTCACAATTGCTCCACCTCAGGTGGGCAGGGATGACCACAGGGTCTCCTCAGCAATTTCTCACATTGGAGATTGTATAGCACAGAAAATATTTGAAGAAATTGAATTCAAAACAGGAGCAAGACAAATGTCTCCCCTTTGATATTGTTTCATCAAAGAAGTAGTAAAAGTTAGTGGACTTTGCCTCAGGAAATTGGTTCAAAATGCTCATCTTCAAGTGTAATATGTAATACTCAGGCTGCAGGAGAGACTCACCATCTGCATGGGCTTCCTAATACGGGTTTTTGTCTGAAGTAGAGGGTCTCTTATGACACTGAAGTAGTTATTCCTGGGTTCAGCTTGATCGCTTTTTTATTTATGCTTTTTTTTTTTTTTTTTTTTTGTCAGGGATAGAACATCTATAATTCAGTGGATATTTATTTGAATCTTGTTGTGTTTGTCAGTTATTGTGCAAAACTGAATGTATGACAGTGAGCATGAGGGCAGAATTTTTTATTAGCAGTTTAAGTCCTGTGAACCTCTCTGGATAATCCCTCTCCTTACTGACTTTGTGGGGAAGAGAAATAAGATAAGTGTGCTTTCAGTGGTATCAGTAGAATTATTTTGGAATTTAGATGAAGAACAGTTGAAACTTACTCTGTTATAGGTCTACGCTTATTCTGCTTTGTTTTCTGTAACTAAAGGAATCTCTTAAGGTTTCCCTCTGCTATTCTCTCTCCCCAACAGCTTTTTCTTTTTCTCTGGGTCTTTTCTGGGTAATACATGTTTTTGTTAGTTTTACTTTTCAAATGGCATTACAGGTTTGGTGATATCCATTGAACATGTAATTAAAAGAAACCCTACAGTGGCTAGGCTTTGTGTATCACCTTATGCAAGCAGTCTAAAAAGATCACCAGTTATCTAAAACATCTGTGAAGTAGTCATCTGAAATGGAAAGGTTACTTAAAAATACGTTTCTATGATTAAGTCTTTTAAATTGGTACATCCTACAATCGCATGATAATGTTAGCAGGAGTTGGGATTCAAGGTCAGGTTAGGTGGGGTTCTGAGCAACCTGATCAGGTTGAAGATGTCCCTGGTCATAGGAGGGGAGGCTGGACTAGATGACTTTTAAAGCTCCCTTCCAACACAAACCGTTCAAAAATTTGTCAGTGGATTGTCATGCTCGTCTGCATCTCAACTGTTTTTATTTTACAGCATAACACATTTGAGTATCACTTTGAAGTTATGGTAGCAAGATGCATCCTTTTCCACTGGGTAACTTTTGGAGTAGGCCATGGCACACAAAGATAAGGTATAAGCAGGAGCTGACAAATTTCAGTAGTTGGTACCTTTCCCCCTGCTATTTAAATATTTTCATAGCACTCCCTCAAAATATTGGCTGATTATTCTTTCTCTGTAAACAAGTGCATAGATAGAACTTTATAATGCTCTTCCTTTTGTAGGTAACAACGTATATAAAAATGGGCATTCAGACAAAATGTGCTTGAATTTTAATTAAATTCAAAGGGTTCTGTCTTTCTCTAATAGTACTTCTTGTTAATGAGATAGATGAGTCTGCTTGGAGTCACAAATCTGTTTAGGAGCAGTGGGAAGTTTCAGACATAAAAGTAGCTCATTCTCAGTACTCAGCAGGTTACTGTACTTGCTTTTAACAACAGCTTTTCCAGAAAATTCTGCTTCACAGAGATACGAAGAAGTAGAAAAAGAAGCATTGTTAGAACATATGGTAAAAGGGTAACATACATCCTTAACTCATTTCATAATTAAACCACCTATAGTTGTTGTCTTTCTGTAATTTCAGTAGCTCATCACAAGAGCAGTCATGCATCTTGTACACCTTTGGAGTTCTGTGGTTTTTGCTGATCTGTTCTTCAAAAATATGAACATAAATGAATGTCTTCCTAATGTGAGGATCATCCTCAGGGAAGAATGCTTCACATATGATCTTAAGCTTGAATAGCTGTCTAAAAAGCTTTGATTAAGTTGCATGACCAGTTTTTAGAACTGTCCTTTCAGGTAATTTCCAGGTTCAAGTAGCATTGCACCAACATGGGTTGGAATCACATTGTCCAAGGTATTCTTTCTGACTGTAGGAGTGAAGGAAAGTGAGCAACCTGGCTGGAAGGTGGTAGGGTTATTGTTCTCTTACACATGCATGCGTTTTTGTTTATCTATGGAGACTAGTTTGAGCCTTGGTTAGGATATCGCCACTTTCAATTAATCTTCAATTTTAAAGAGTATTCATTTCAGGAAATGAAGACTGAAACACAAAGAGAAGTCCTTAAATGGCAGAATTATCAGCAAACCTTTCATGATTTCCCTGGTTGCCCATCTACCTGTACAGAAACACACACTGCATAGGAAGCAACAAGGAATATGAAGTCTAGCTACCATCACAACACTTCTTTGGGGGGCACAGAAATGTAGTGTGGGATGGCTCACACAAATGGTGTGTGGTAGTGGAGAAATGCAGGCTCTTTTGGAAGTACCAGCTGGTAAGATGAAAGAAAGGCTTGTGCTCCAATGGGGGCTTAAATTTGCAGATCCAGATTTGCTTTAGAAGGAGTAACAAGCTGGTCAAGATCAAAGGAGAGTCCAACATGAATTCTTCTTGGCAAACATCTACGACAGACTGAGTGAAGAAAGGAATCGGCTGAAACCTTTAGAGAAGTGGAGGAAGCTTGATTGAAAACCTTGTTTCTTGTGAGCAACTTGGATCCGTCAACCTCTGCTGGATGGAGTAGCATCGTGTGGCACACGTAATCAAGGAGGACTCTGGGATGTGTTGAGGATGTGTTTCAATGCAAGTGCTGCCCCATTGGTCACAGAAGGTGATCTGCTGCACATCAGTAAAGAGGACCTGGTGACGAGTGGGAAGGTCAGAGGTAGTTCCAGCTACCCACCTGTGGGGTGGTGGTGAGGAAGGTAAATAGCAAGATTAGAATCATGGAGTTCAGAGTTTGGTAATACCTTGGTGGCTAAACTTATGAGATGCTGATTAGGCAGACTGAAATAGTTGGAAGACAAGCTTGACTGCTGGACCCAAAGGCTTAGGGTCACTGTGGTCTGAAGTCAGCTGATTGCCAGTTGCTGGTGACCTAGAAGTTCCATAGGACTCAGCACTGGAACCAATACTATGTAGCTCCTTCATAATAACCTGTATGATTCTATTGCTAGCAATCTCAGTAAGTTTGCTCAGTGTTGCTCTTTTGGAGGGATGTGGTTGATTTGCTGGAGCCCAGGGCTGCTCTTCAGAGTGCTCTCAACAGGGTGAAGAAATGGGCTTGGAGGAACCTTGCCTTCAGCAAAGGCAAATGCAAATTGCTGCAGTTAGGATGGAACAACTGCATGCAACACTACACAGTGAGGGCTGTCTGGCTAGAAAGCAGCTTTGCATAACACCAAGCTAAAAAGGGAGCAAAAAAATCTGAGGACTGGATTGGCTAAACCAATTGACTAGAGAATAGAAGACTGAAGGGGAAGTTTGAGGCACAACTCTAGTTGTTGTTTTCAACTGTCTAAAAGGAGTTTATAGAGAATTTGGAGCAGGACCTCTTGGAGGTCATTATTAAAAGGAGACGAGAAGGCAACAAAAAGCAGCAGCAAAAGAAATTCAGAAAGATTAGGAAGAAAATAAAAAATGATGGGGATCCCCATCAGAAAAGGCTATGGTACCTCCACTCTTAATTTGTTAAGAATTTGGTAAGACTCTTAACAAATTCATTGAGCGTCTGGGTTGTCTTTTTTTGGAGTGGGGAGTTGTACTTTCATGAAATCCCTTTCAACCCAAATTTTTCTGTTCATCAACTAGTCCCAATCTAAGAATTAATTATTAGGGGTTTGGGTTTCAAGTTTGTTTGGTTCTTTCTGTTTCTTTTGGGAAACTGGTTCATGCAGATATTCTGCATTAGGCCGGACCAGAGATGTGAAAAGATCAATCTGTGCGTGGCCTGTTGGAGATGCTTACAGCAGAGTGAACATTCACATGCCTTTATTTGTATTTCCCCAGGACAGTCTCTTAGCCTTCTGTAGTTTGCAGCTCAAGGTTGTCCTGTGCTAGAGGAGAATGTATCTTCATAGCACAATTTCACAGAATCATAGACCCATGGAATATCAGATTGGGAGGGATCTCAAGGATTATTTGGTCCAACTTTTCTTGGCAAAATCATGGTCTAGACTAAATGGTCCAGTACCTTGTCCAGCTGAATCTTAGATGTGCCCAGTAGTGGGGAATCCACCATTTCCCTGGGGAGGTTATTCCAATGGCTGGTTGTTCTCATTGTGAAAAACTTCATTCCTCTGTCCAACGAGAATCTTCCCAGAAGTAACTTGTTCCCATTACTCCTTGTCTTTTCCACAGGACTCCTTGTAAAAAGGGAGTCTCCCTTTAAATACTGGAACATGGCGATAATGCCTCCCCTAAGGCTTTTCTCTAAGATTTTCCTGTTTCAAGGTGAACAAACCCGTCCTTTCAGCCTCTCCCTTCGTGGCAGGCTTCCTAGTCCTCTGATCATCTTTGTGGCCCTTCTATGGGCCCTCTTCAGCCTGCGTGTGTCTATTTTGTATAGCGGTTACCAAAACTGAACATGGTATTCCAGGTGTGGCCTGACAAGTGCTGAAGTGCTCTACACAGACATTTTCTTCTTGTAGTTCTTAATACTTTGTCAACACCTATAAATTTAGCATATCCAAAGAAAGCCAAAATCAAGTTGTGACAGCAAAGGCATGGATAAAATTTGGGACTGACAATCTTGCAGACGCACAATTCCTTTTAAAAAATGAAATCTGTTAAAGAAATTGAGAATATCATATTCATTAATCAGCATTGTGTTGTCACTCTCCATATTTATTATGAAACACATTTTTATAACCATGAAATAAATGAGTAAATGAATAAATAAAAAAGAACTTGGCTTTGAACTAGTAATCAAAGCAATTCAGCCAGCTGATCCATACCAGATGTCAGCAGATTTTTATTTCAAACCATGAACGAGGTGTCTTGAAATTTATTTTTACTTTTCAGATACTCTGGGTGAATATTTCTGCTTTTACTGCTGCTGCTTTTTTTGCCAAGGATCTGATTCAATATTATAAAAATAGTAAAAAGAATACCAAGGATTTCCATTTCTCTTGTGCTAACATATTAGCATGTACTGGAAGTGGGCACAGCCAGGGCTAGTGTTGAATCTGAGTTAAAGGACAGCGCTGTGAGCCATTATTGCTCATTCCTGCATTGCTTAAAGACTTACGATTTTCTGATGTTGGATAACAGGCATCTGAAAATACAGACCATACCGGCTCCTAGCAGATATTCTGTTTCAGAAGAAGGATTCTCAGGAAGTGTCTGCATTTTGAAGATATTTGAGATGCTGCATTGTATGTCTGTATGTCCAAAGATGATTATCTCCTTCCTTCATCTGTTACTTGGGCAGGTTTGAAAACGGAAAAAGGTAGAGACTATACTTTCACTGTTGCCTATGCTAAGATATACTGAACATGCCGTGCTTCCAGGTAAATTTTGTTTTTTTAAGTCCTGTTAGTTGATAGATTTGGGACAATAACACAGCTATAGTTATTTTTGCTGGGGATGTAGGGATTCCTGCTCTATCTCAAAGCACTTCAGGCATACGGAGTGCTCTGAGGGCAAAACCTACTGGTCTTGTGCCAAAGTGTGCAACTTAGCAAGTGTGCTTTGTGTGTGTTAGCTCTAGTGATCACAGATGCCCATCTCCAAAGGGGGGAACCTGCTGCTTGTGAGGTGCTGACTGCACTGTTAGTACTGCTGAGGGCTTCAAGGTCTTCGTGCTGGCCTGTGAACGCAGATAACTGGTTCAGTGGAGGGTGAGAATGGATGATAACAATGCAAGTCCAGTGGCATTTCAATGATGTTGAGTTTATCTCCTTTTTATGTAAACTAAACAGGTGAATTTAGGGAGCTTTTTTCCCCTACCATCGTTTGGTGTGCTTGGACATTGCTCTCTCTTGTTAGCTGTTGTCTTTGACAGTCTTGGGAAGATTGATGTGATATCTTTTTGAAAGATTGTGCCAGAGGTTTTTCCAGCCTGCTTTGTACTTCCCTCAAAGTGCTGCAGGGGTTTTGGCTGCCAGATTTCTGGCAGAAGGGTATTTTCAGGCAGATGAAGCCACTCTTGAGGGATAATGGACCAAAAGAGGGGGAGCAGTTACAGAAGAGATTTTTGAAGGTAGTTATTAAATGCTAATTCCCTTTGAGTGTTTGTGGAGAATTGTACCCCAAATTACTTGATACAGAAGTCCTCAGTGTTGCAAAAAATTGGAAAGCTGTTTCTTTAAATGAAAATACCTGGATTTTTCAGTCATTACTAAATGCTAAAACTTGTAGTAGATCTTTACAGCTTGCAGTAGATCCTTGTGGAAAATACCTGAAATGCCATGGAAGGGACATAATAGGACTTGGACAAAATCAGAATATACGATTGATACAGGTGAAGATGGTGAAGACGTCTCTTAAATTTAGTCTCAAAGAATTCAAGTTTTTCACTTTCTTAGCATTTTACTATTTAGATTTAAGAAGAGATTAATTCCAAACATGGTTTTACTCAAATGTCCTATCTACTTTTGAACTTACAAAAAAAAAAAATCGCTTTCCAAATTGATTCCTGAAGACCAGATGTGAGCTTGATGCATTCACAAAGATCCAGACTCCTGTTTTACTGACATAGAGCACCAAGGCATTGCTTTCTAGGGAGCGCATGTTCAGTCTGCCTTAGCTGACAGAACTGGTCATGGAGTCACTAATGATGGATGATATTTTTAAGGTGTTGTCTTATGTACCTCACTTGGCTTAATAATAAACTTTCTCACTTCTCAAATGTGTTTTAGAGGACAAGAGTCAAAGAATTTTGGTTTGGTTTTGGTTTTTTTCACCTTTTCTCCCCAGATTTGTATGAGCTGGGACCTGAAGCTGTACTGCGGAATTGCTTGAGTGCACACTTGCAAGTGCTTGTGGATGTGCTTCCTAACTTGACGTCCTTTTGGCCCACACCTGGAATATCAAGTGATAGACAAGGAAAATTTTGTTTGTAAACTGAAGGTATCAGACTTTTATAAACGGTAATTTGGGATTAGCATTTCTTAGTTTGAATACAGACATGCTAATTATTATTTAGGCAACACTGAAAACGCACATACAATACTGTAACCAAACAGAAATATCCCCATTAAGATGGCCTCCCAAAGTCTGTTAGGTTGTTGTGTTAAGTCAGTTACTCTTAACTCATTATTAATTCTAGCTATGGTGCCAATTCTATTTCGTTGTAAGGCTTGGTTTTTGAGAGCAGATATGTGGTAAAACTATGCTGAGAACTTCTCTGCTTATAGGGAACACTTTTCCTGCTGAATTTGATTTGCATTTCTGTTTATCTGTTCTGGCTCTTGACATACGTTTTTAAGAAGGTATAAATCAGCACTGCTGCTTCCAAAAAGACTTAGTGAATGCTTTTGTAATTCTGCATGCTTCTGAGCAGCCACCTGCATTAATATTGAGGGTGTACTGGCTTGTGCATGAATTCAAGCTGATTAGTCAAGTAGAGAGTGCAGTTCTTGTTTCTATTCAGAAAATGGACTTTTTTATGAAGGGCAAAAAATTTATTTTGAAGCAGCAGCCAAGATGTGGATAATATTTTATATGTTTGAACATTTACACACCATAGTTTATAGGCTGCATGCAGCTCTCCCAACTCAAAATTGCAATGTCTTGTTGTGTTAGACATGAAGCCTTGCAATCCAAATACCCTCTCCTGAAAAGCTTTGTAGAGAATTACATTGAGTAGTAAAATTTAGTTTTTGTGATACTGTGCAAAGCTAATCTTGAAAACATAAATTAGCTAAACATTAGCTTTTCAATAGTTTTTTAACAAGAGCTTTTTCAGTTGAATGGTTTGTTAAATTTTGCAGCACTTCTGAAATGAAAACATCCATTGCGTTTTCTCAATTGATTATGGAAATTGAGTACAATTTAATGTTATGCTCAAAAGAAAACAAATCTAGAAGCAACAGCTCACCCCAAGCAGTGGTCTGATGGAAACCAAACATTTTGAAAACAATTTAGTGTTACGGGAAGTGAAATTATGCTCAACACAGTTTCTTTTGCCATGTTGACTGGCATCTTATCTGTGGGGAGCAATTTGCCTGTCCTGCCAAGGAGAGAAAAGTATGGTAATGCACTGGCAGCTGTTAACAGCAGTTGTCAGAGGGATATGGAGAGAACACACATCTTTTCTACAAGCAGAATTATGTAAAGGTTCCATTCCCCTTAGTTAAAGATCTTATCCTTTTCTGTCTCATAGTGCTAAGAATCAGAAGGCAGAGATAGGGATATTCTGCTATTGTTTTGTTGCTATCTCTGTTCCTGAGTCTATGTGGTTATTGCAAGCACAGCTAAAGAGCAAGATAGCTGACACTTAAGCAGAGCAGATATTCACCGCTAGTTTTCCTTCTGTGTTGTTGCTAAATGGAAGTATTGCTTGGCTGTATTGTGTGAGGCAAGGGATTGAAATACGAGTTCATATCATTCATGTCTTTGACCGCAAGTTTTCAAACTTGAAATTGAATTGATATCTTTTGGTAATTTTTATCTCTCTGACTTGTTTTTGAACACTGTGTGGCTGTAATGATGAGAAGGTGATTAGGCCATTGCCATGCAGACACCACCCCTGTGTGTTCAGCAGAGCTCAGATTTGATTCTGCTGCTGCTGGCATTACTGTGTCATTTTTTCTTTTGCTTTCCTCTCTTCCTCATCATTCCTCTGTGGCCTGCCATGGCTCAGGTGCTGCTGGCTGCTGTTAGTGTCCAGGATTTATGAGCCATCTTTCATAGCAGGTCTCACATTCCTGGCAAGAACTAGATGGATGAAGGGTCCCGGGTTATCACTCAATGCTGGTCTGGTCACGAAGAGCATGTGGTTGCATTGTAGGGCCTGATTATTTCTCAGGAAGTTCATTCACTAGCAAAGAAATACTGAGGAAACATTATAAAAAAAGTTAAAATATTAACAGTGGTGATTTTTCAGTTAAACTTCAGAGAAAGTATGGCAGTATGCTTCCACCCATATAAAAGAAAGTACCCTCAAGATAAATCCAGTGTTACAGTAGAGGATGAATTTTTATTGACTCCACTTTGAATTGTTGCCTGTTTATATCTGGCTAATCCTGGGGATCACCTGAGCAATGACAAAGAGAGCTCAACACAAAACAGCAGTAGTGTGTAGTTCCTTAAAATGATGTTTTCATCATGTGTTTTAGCCTGTGTTAAACTCTTGAATCATTCCACATTGTAACAAAAAGTAAAATATTCTTCTGGGTATTTACTCATGTGTTTGCATATGTTTTTAATTTGTTTTGTGACACAATAAAGTAGGCAATTTTCTGAGTATTTTGTGTAATGGCAGCGCAGAATGTTATGACTCTATCTACTTTGCAAAATGTCTTGCTGAGATATAAATAGATTTCTAATGGCTGTCAGGCTCTGTGCCCAAGAAATTTTCTTGTAGATATCTCATTACAGAAATAACATCATCAATAAAATAGCTGAAATATTTTGAAAACGCAGGAGTATTTTTACATCAGTAACTGCAAGGAAAATACCTACCATATGCATAATTTGAGGCTGATTTAAAAACTGTAATTTATCATAATTATCTGCATATTATAATGGCAAAACACGCTTAATTGCTTTTGACTGGACTGGTATTATGATGAGAAGGAAAGTTAACAGCAGATGGCCCTACTGTCAAAACTGTAGTCTCTTAACCCAAAATGAAGTAGCAGACTAACATAACATGTTTCTGGCTTCTTTTTCTGATTTTCAGCAGTAAGTATGAACTAGCATTTGGCAGGGTTGCGAATGTTTACAGACCAATAGAAATTGTCTTAGTTGGTGACAAAAATAGCAATGAAAACTTGACTAGGTAGGATTCCTCATTGCATTATGACTTAGGTTTTCTAAAGCATATGAAGTTGTTTAAAATATTAAACTGGTATGAAATTCTTTCCAAAATATTAGAACCTATTATAACACTATTTTCTGCCCTTTTACCACCATATGTGCATTTTCTACTTTCATACAGCAATGAAAAAAAGAAGTGCTTAATCTTCTATACCTGGCTGGCTGTGAAGAAATAAATTAACAGTTGAAGAAACAGATAATTTTGCAGTGCTTCAAATAAGTTCAGCTTTGCTGCATCAATTGCAATATGCCTGAAGGATTTGTCTTGTATTAATCACAATGTGCATGCACAGATGCGGTGCTGTAAAAATCCCAGCATCTCTACTCACAAAATGCCCGAGAGAATTGAAGAATTTAAGATTACATTTGTAGAAAGTTAAATTACAGAGTGGGAGAGAGAAAGGCTGGTTTGGTTTTGGGGTTTTTTTTAAATGTCTTAGCCAGAGAGAATCACAATAAGCAGGTGGTACATTATACTGCTGGATGGTCAATGAAAGTAAATTAGCTGCTTCAGCTGATAGAAAGAAATGCTGGCCTGATCAGCTTAAATAAAGGTGACATGTTATTTGTGAAATAATGCGAATACTGAGATGTGGTTTAACCCCAAAGTTTGTGTGTATATTTGTATGTACATTTTCTCTGTGCTTCATATTATAGATTTTATAACAGTTAATCTTCTAGACTAAAATAATGGGTGAATTTATTAGAAAGCAGAACTCATTACAGGGAGAGATTTATTATTTGCTTTGTGTCAGAACAGATCTTTCTCAGATGTGCTGATTGATGGGACAATGTAATTTGTTCATCATAGCAGCAATATGTAAAAAGAAACCAGTGGGACAAAGATATTTTGCACCTTAAACATTTTTCCCTTTTACAGTCCAAGCGTAACAGGAAGATTTTTAGAAGATACCCTATTTTTAAAGGGCTGACCAAAATAAATCAGTAGATTTGTTAGATCTAAATCAAATAGTAAGACATAAACAGTCTTGTAAAAAACCTTTCTGAAGGTATTTTTAACACTGAGATGATGCATATTTGTACATATCAATGTTTTAAACTTTTTTCAATATACCATCACTTAGTGGTGATGTTTCTGGAAACTGACAGCCAGTTGCCAGTTACAATCTGTTTTATGCCTATTTCAGGAGGCTGTTAGTTTTTAAATCTTTAAATTTGTTCCTTAGGCTGTATCATCTTGACCCTTCTTTCAGCTAATGCAGATACACAGCTTAATAACATTTCATGGTATAATGTAAGTATACAGGGACAAGGTGCTCACACTTTCTCTGCTCTTTCAAAACCTAAAAGGATACCCTTCGAATAGCTTGCTACACATAGTGATAAACTGTGTGCAATAAGCATATGATTTTTATTTTGCCTGCTATATCATAGTAGACACAAAGGTACTCTTAAATACTCAAAATCAGTTAAAAAAAAGCCTGTAAGAATTCTTCCATTCTTTGTTTTTCCTTGGAATGATCCTTGTCTTTGTAGCAGGCTCTCAAAGTAGGTTTTCTTTGAACATCTAGTAATGTGATATTTTGCTTTTACCCCATGCTGTTCTTCTGAGCATCCTCTAAGAAGGTTTCTGTGATGCAAAGTAAAGTTCAAAGTTCAAATTAATTAAAATATCTCATTATTTGAATCTGATTCATGTACTGTAGAGGTTTTTTTTTGGGAGGCTTTAATGAATCAAGTTTGAATTAAAATGAAAAAACTTGATGATTCACTTATCTTTTGCTAATTCTCTACATTCCCTTACAAAATATTAATGCAGTACACAGGAGGCTTGGAAATAAGTTGAAGAGAATAATCTCACAAAAGTTTTTAAGAGTTTACCTGCTAAGCTATATTTTTAAATGTATGCCTTATGCAATTCTGGCAAAATTCTGGTTGCTGTTGTAGAATCTTATTTCTTGTTCCTTCTGTGCAGTTTGCTACACTCTTTTGCACTCTGCAAAACCTAAGCAAAGAAGCAAAAACAATCCGCAAAAATGTATCAATTCTGATGATTTAAAATTTTGCCTATTGTTTCTCCTCTGCCTTCATTTTTTTGTATTACTTTTTAAAAAACATCTGTTAAACTAATTATTCACTTTATTTATTGTTTGTCAAAGTGTTTTGCTCTCATTATAAAGCCTATATTCCCTATCTTTTTTTGAGTCAGCAGAGGCGTGAATTGTAGAACATGTGGTAACTATCAAGATTCTGAAAGCCTTTCTGTAAAGGCTTTTTTTTGTTTGTAGCAGGTTGACAGCTGAAATCTTGAGAAGTGAAAGCAGAGCAGGATATCAGGAAAGGAGTGAAAGGCTAGATATAATAACACAATAATATTCCAAATGCAACAATAGAATCATTATAGAATACTAAAATAGTAAGGAAGGCACTTTGAAATAATGGCTTGACATTTTTAGTCCAGTAAAATGTTCTGACATGGGTTAAACAGTTTGATCTTGCCATGAAGCCTTAGGTCTAGAGCAAAAGGGTCGAAATCTTCATCAGTGTGCGTTTATAGTGAAGTCTTTCTTCTTCATGTAACTAATTGGAATCAAGTATCCTTGTGTAGGGCTTCTAAATGTATGTGTAATCACATTATCTCTGTTTCAGCCCTAAATAGTACTTATTTTTATTGCCCTATAGAATTATTGTTCTTGCTTCAAATATTAAATGATGATTTAGTTGTGTAAGAACTAACTGGCTGGTTTTTGCTACTGCCAGATTATTAAGTTGTGTATTTTTTTTCGAATTATTTATACCTGAACTCTAATACAGGAGAAAACCAAAAATGATATTTATTGAAAATGAGCCTTAAGTTGTTAAAGGCTTGAAGGGTGTCACTGTGGGGTTGCACATGTCAGCAAACCAGCAGATTCTGGCACTGCAGATGCAACACAATGCCTCTAACATTTTCCTTTTTCCTGCTGGAACAGGCAAGCTCCGAAGGCCCGCGTTGACAGGTAATGAGATCTAATAAGCAAGGGGAAAAGGGGTAGGTGGGAATGAAAGAGTAAGGGAATATCCACATTCATTATTTAATCAAGGAAAATTCTCTTGGTGAATTTTGGGAATACTCATTCCTTGCTTCAAAAGCTTCTCTGTGATAGCTGTAAACAAATTACCTCTATGAATAACTTCTTAATCAGGAAAGAGTAGAGCTGTTCTCTACTTGATCTCTCCCTTTGGGTGGTCCCAGTCAGAGAGCAGCAGCCTTCCTTCTGATGGCTTGGCTTCAGAGAAACTATATGATATTATGCTGACAGCTGTAGACCTCTTTTTGTTAGGGATAACAAACATCCTGTGCTGAGGACAGCATCAAGCCCAGCTTGCAGTATGCCCAATTAGAGAAGCTAAAATCTCATTTGTTTCACCATGGGAGTCTCTGAAAGCACACCGTTTTGGTCTCATTACAGTATTTTTAACTTTACAAAAACAATTTCATTATGGAAATTAAAGAAGCTCATTTAGTCTTAGCATTTATGCTTAACTTAATAAATTCCACAAGTGTATCAGTCACCCTAGTGTGCAGGCTTTTTGTTCTTTATCTAAGAAAAAATTTGTTTTAGAAACTACTTGCAGAGACTGTTTCTTAAAGGAATGTGCCATTGGAATGTGCTGGTTATTTGATATTAAAATGAACAAGTTTCTGGACTCCATTGTAGTAATTTTCCTTCGTTGAACATCTGAGCATTGACCAGCATTGTCTCTGCTGTACCCTGCTATGTAAGTCAGTGAAAAGATGTCAGACAATAATCTCTTTTAGTCCCTAGCAATGCAGGCTAAGGATAGGATACCTTACGGTACAGGTGAAATAGCTGTTTATCCCACTAACTACAGGTGAAATGCTTTAATCTTCTTGAAATCTTTCTTTAAGATAAAATAAATCAATAAAAGGAGACTGCTATAAACTGTGCAGTTACTATGTAGTTCTGAAAACAAACTAAATTGATTGTAAGCATCTGTTTTTATGTATTTTTCTCCTTGGAATATGTCCCAGTGGCTTTTTCTTTGTTGGAATGATCCAATTTACTTAATAAGCTATAAATATGTTGAGCTCAAGTCAACAAAGGTGTTTTCAACACACACAGCAGTACAAATAAATCAAACTTTTTTCTTACAACTCTTGTGGGCTGCAGTAGGAGAAAGGCAATCAGTATCAGTGGTGCACCTGAGGCTTTTCTGGTCTCAGGTGCCAAATTCTTTTTTCTTGCTGCTGGTGTTGGCACTGTCACCGCTGCTCCATTTTTACTTGCTGTTGTAGACAGGAGCTGGAAGGAAATAGGAGTGAATGAGACAGAGGCAGCCTCGTTCCACCACTCTTCATCTTACCTCTACTGTCACTGGAGCTACTCCATCAGCTTCCTCAAATTCCCTGTGTTAAGATTTATTTAGACTGGTGAGAGGTGTCTGCTTAAATCCAGCTTAAATAACTGAGTTGTTTTTCAGAGCAGTAGCTGTCTAGCTTGCTTCACAAGTGGGTTGTGTTTAGTGGCCATAATAATTTGTTTCTCCTATAGCTTGCTTTTTCAGTCAAGCTATGGCATTTTCCATAGTTAGAATGTGAGCTGTCTTTGTTTGCTTTTTTGTTTAACCAAGGTGAAGTAATGAAAACGTCTGTGAGAACATTCTGTTTCCCTTAAAATAATTGGACTTCAGTTCTTCAAAGATGGTTGTTTTCCTTTTTTTCTCTGCTGAAACCCCAAATCCTTGTATTACTGAGAGCTGAAGTGGTGATTCACCAGGTTTTCTCTTAAATTAGAGATGCACAGTCTCAGTCTCTGGTTCTCCTTTGAAGACATTCAAAACTTGACTGAACATGGCCCTTAGTGACCTGATGCAGCACAAAAGTTGGCCTGGCTTTGAGGGAGGACTTGGTCAAGATGACCTCCACAGGTCTATGTTATGGTTCTAAGTCTAGGAGGGAAGATCTAGAAGATGCTGGACATCCAGTTCCAGTGGATAGTTTTATTGGAAGCATAATTTTTCACCAAAACTTGCTCTAAACAGCTGTGTAAAGCATTGCAACAAATAAGTAGTTACCTGAAACTAATTCTGTGAATTCCTCAGGGTTGTAAGCTTGCACTGCCACCAAAATCACAGCAATGTGCTATTCCTTTTTCTCTCCACACTCTCTCTGTCTCTCTCTCTCTTGCTCTCTCTCTCCCCCTCTCTCTATCCCCTCTCCACTCCCCACTTCCCCCATTTCTTTCTCCTGCTCTTCTGCTTTTCTCTGCAGCCATCCCATATCCCTACCTGGTTAATGCACCAACCATTGTGTAGCTTCGTTGTGAAGAGAACAAGGGAGTGATCTATTTGAAAGGATTTATTTATTTTAATGGACTGAGTTTTAGTTAGTTTTTTTAAAAGCAAAAAACGCCTTGGCAGGACTGTAAATGTGTGTGAGAGCATGGATGTCTTGGGAACAAACTGGTCTGGGAAATTTGTAATATTTTGATTTTTTTACTATATGTGTAATAAAACAAGTTATACAAGGTGAATGGTAGTCTTGGAGATCTTTATTTATTCATGCAAATCCAAAGAAGAGAATGAGATTCCTGTTGAGCCTGAATAATGGCAATCTTCAGTCATTTGGTGTCCTCTGAGACTTACTTTTGTTCGCTATTTCAAATGTCATTTTGTGTGTTAGAAAATATCAGGACTCCATCTTGCATAAGCTGCATAAAAAATGCAGTTTCTCTACCTTTCTTTCAAAGCCAATTAAAGTGTAAAGCTGAAATAATACAATGTGGTTGAATTATAGATCAAGCAGTTGTGCAGATGTATCATTGAACGGTACTCAGTCCATTTTATGCTATTATAAACTACAGAATCGCTATGTTTACTTCCTTTATAAATCAAGCAAATCTTGTTTTTATTGCAGAGAGTGGGAGGTGAGGTAATAGTGGAGTGGGAGGATAATTTAGAGTAGAGGTACCTGCAACATGCAGATACAGTGCTCCAGAGTATTAGGATATGTTATGTTCCTTTTGAGAAGTTGTTTGTAATGATTGTTAATAGCATCCCTCAAGAGGAACCAGAATATAAGTATGCTGAAATCCAATGGAAGTTGAGATATAAAGTTCAGGATCATTTATATCAGATGAGAATCTTAATAGGAGGGCAATCAACAATTTTGTCAGGAGCTCAGTCTGTACTCCTTCAATTTATTGAAGTTGTGAGTGGTCTGACCTGTCTGTTTTCTGGAAGGACTGTATATTTAGTAGTTATCAGAAACTGAAAGGGCGATAATGCAGAAAAAATGTGGGAAAGAAGATAGTAATTCTAACTGGTAATGAGGCCATGTGTTACAGCCAGAATTTTTTTTTCCAGCTGACATATAACAAAATGAAGAAAAATGGAAAGTAAACATTCTATTTCCATCTAATTTTTTCCTTCTAGTTAGGATGTCCTATTGTGGTTTGACAAAGCTGCTATCCTTTAACTCAACTGTTTATTCAGTAAACAACAGGCTCTACCAGTGCCACTGCTTCTTCTACAGCAGTTATTTCATCCTCAGGAAAGAAAACTGCCTGCTTGGAACAGATTCCTTACTATGCATATATGCATTTGATCTGATACTGTAAATAACTACTCTTCACAGAGTCATATTTTTCTAGAGCAGAACAAACTGAGGGGAGCTTTGAAAATTTGAAAGGACATATTTTGGCAAGAGAGAGCTAATGGTAATAACAGAGCTATGTACTCTGAAAAAACATCTATTTACAGAAAGCTTTTCCTAGCAATCTGGTAGGAAATCTACCTATCAAAAAGGTGCTGGTTTTCAACAAATGGCTTCTAGACTCATCTTTGTTGTTTTTAAAATTGTTGCTTTGAGTGCTTCTGGTTTCATTAAGGAAAAAAGGTTAGCAGTGTTGCAGCAAAGTTTGTGGTGTCTTTGGGTTGAAATGTTGACATCAAAATTGGTGTGAGATTTATTATGAGTGTGTGTATATATATATCTCTATACACTTGCCTCTGTGTGTGTGTGTATGTATGCATATATATGTGACATCTGATGGCAACATCAATGAAGGAGGGAGTAATAAAAACTTGATATTTTAGGGAATTCTGGCGTTATTTCAGCAGGTGTCTGAAGAGCAGAGAGACAGAACTAAATGCTGTCTTGCCAGCTAGGCTCCCAGTTGACTGCTGAAAATGTGATGTTAGATATAATGAGCATTGTGATGGTGTTTAGATAAGGTAAATTTAGTGGCTTCTTAAAACAAAAGCCGTTCCTTAGAGCAGGTGTGTCCACCATCATATGGCTTTGGAAATTAATGGAAAAGTTTACCTTTTGTATTCTACTTAGTGAAAGTAATTGCAACCTTCATTTGATCATTTGCTCTGTCACAGGTCTCCTTACCTTTCCCTCTCCACCCGTGCAAGTTCAGGATCACTTTCATGTCTGTACCTAGAGTTGTAGTAAACTGTTTCTGTTGTGGTTATGCATTTAACAGTTGGGTTGCTTATGCCAGTTTAATCAACGCTTTTCTCCTCATCATAAAGCTCTCCCTTGGTTCTTATGTAACCAGATGTATATTAATCTGCCTTGAAGCAGTTAACATACTGAAAACCACTAAGTATCTATCTAGTTATCCCATGTGTACACAAAAGACAAACTAACTTTAGAGAAATCTGTTCTTTGTAAGTACTTTCCAAGTGGTGAAGCACTAGATTGCACTGTAATGAATATCATCAAATTGAAACAATTTTACTATCTAGGTCTTTGATTAGGACACTCAAAGATATGCATATTTCATGGGATATGCAGGTGTCATTGGATATGGTGAAAGGACATCCAGCAAGATATGTAAACATCTTTTGTACACAACACTGAAACCTCTTGCAAATAGAAATAAACAAGTTCAATAGAAACTTTGACCCAAATGGCTCGTTAGTTGCAGCCTACAGGTTCTTTTTCAAACCATTAACTGCATCTCACAGTGTCTTGCAAAGAAAGAAATGGAGGCTACTGCTTAATGAGTCTTTCTTTAAAATAGATCTGACAGCCAAGCTTCTTATGATTGGCCAATTTAGGAGTTAGAAAAGGATTTAATTTAATTCCACCACTAGGGCTTTGTAGATGAGTATATATGTACTACGCGCAATAGTAAAATTGTCAGATGTGTTATATACTTCATTTACCATAAACTCCCAGCTGCCCTGCCTGTATTTTTCCCATTAATCTGTCATGGACTTTAATACTTCAGACGCATGTTTCTGAAGAGCCCAAATAATTATTTTATATATCAAAATTAACTTGTCATATTAATAATTCTTCTGGGTTTTTTTTTTAAGAACCAGGGGTGAATTTTCCTCAGACTGTGTATTTTATTTTGCTGTTGTATATGCACAGTCAGACAAACATGGGTACACTGCTACTCCCACCTGTTGTCAAACCCAGGGTGATATTTTGTTCTGAGCTCGTGATGGATTTCTGGTTTGTATTTTTTGGTCTACCTGGTTTTAAAAACAAAAGATTTGTACTGCGTGTATGTAGAAATACACAGAAGTAGGCATATGCTGTAAATCAGTACCCGATTTTTTATATAAAACTGAAGATTAGTGAATTTGCCTCATCAATTAAATCGGCAGCATGAAGACCTTGTTGTAAGAATTGCTATTTTTTTTTCTTTCTCCCAAATAAATATCAGTAGAAATTTGTATTCCCATGTGTTTTCCTGACTTTCTTGGGATTTTTTAAAAAGTAAAATCCTTGAAAAATAGACAATATTTACTTTTTCACCATAAAGCCACAGATGACATTAACACGATCAAAGGAAAAATTAGGAAAAACCTGACTTTTCTTACTACTTAACTCACTGTAGAGATTTTCAGTGTGGCAAATCACACTTTGTTTTGGGAAAGCTATGAGGAGGAGATACGTTCAGGGGCATCCATGCCAGCCTCTCCCATGGTGCTCATGAAGGTAACACTTTATTGTTAATGTAAATCTTGGGGAAGAAGGAAGGAACTGGACCAGACAGGATTGTGACTCCTGTTGCTGCCAACATGACACACAGCTCTGCCCCGGCTCTGGGGTGTTGCTGGTGCTGAAGTTGCGTAGGACAAAAGGGTAACTGAGGTTCCAAGGTTCTGTGGGGCTGCATCTACCCTTTCTTTCCATAAGTTGGAGTGTGAGCAGACAGTAAGACAGCCCTGGCAGCACAGGTGTCAGCTTGTGCTGGGAGCTTCTGAGGGCAGTGGGTTGCAAGCAGCAATCTCTGCAGATTTGGAGTTACAAACAGGTTTTCATTTGGCATACTGTTACCTTTCTCTTCTTTCCTGTTCTCATCAAAAAGGAAGATGTCTCAGAGAGAAGAGCAAACTCTTTCACCCTAAAGTGATGTGAGAATGTCTGTACAGCTTTTAGGTTTATGCTATATCACATCTCCAGGAGAGATGAGTAGGAGATGCTTTGACAGAAAAAATCAGCAGAACAAACAGTCAAAAAATTTTTTCAATTTTTCTGTCCTCCCTTCTTTCACAAATTTGATAGGTTGTTAGCTTCAGAATGGTATTGCTAGCAGAAGAGAAGGAAGGTGGCAGTTGAGGGGTTTATTTATTTATTTATTTATTTATTTATTTATTTATTTATTTATTTATTTATTTATTTATTTATTTATTTATTTATTTATTTATTTATTTATTTATTTATTTATTTACTTTATATTTGACTTCCTTAAATGCTACCCTGATGATTGAGTCATCAGTTCTTTGAGACAGAGTTTTTCACAATTTATTTTGCATTTGTAGTTTATTTAATATATTAATTATAATAAAGGTGAGAGGAAGAAACTTTAAATGTGTATGTTTTGTTAGTTAATTTTCCCATTGAATAGTTAGATATTTTTGTCTCCTAGGTTTTTTAGAACCGCTTATTTAAATTTAAATAAGATATTATTACTGATTGTTCATTTGTGTAATTCTAACTCATATTTATTTGATGCTTTTAGTATGATATTGCTCATTCTCTCATATGATTATTAAACATGTGAGTTAAAATTGTAGAGAATTATTGAACAATGACTGTTAGAATGGAAGTTTTCCATGTAATCATTATTTTATATTCAGGCTTGAATTGACAGCAATATAAACCAGAAATATTTTGATATTTGATTGCTTTTTCCTTTTGCTGCCTGATTGAAATAGTTGTTTGCTTTGAGTGGCATTTCTGTACAAGTCCCTGGTATACCAACTCTACCAGCACTGATCAATTTTCAATTAAATTTTTTCAGGCATCTCTGAGTGAAGTTTTATTCACTTCAGTGATGACTGGGAGAGTAGAAGAACAGTTGCACCATCAACTTCACTGTCTCTTTCTGCCTGTAGAAACTAAAACAGTCAGTGGTTACCTTGAATGAGTGGTTGTCTTCCATCTCAAAAGCATCACCATCCCCTTTGTCATTTAAAATGTTAACTCATATAATGATTAGTTTCTCAGTCTGCAATAAAGGAATGATTTGGCACTGTGAGGAGATGATTCAGGTGTACATAAGCCCACAGGGGATGAAAAAGGGGGCCAGGCTTCTGGTATGACAGATGGGATGGAAGACTGGATGAACTTAGTATGAACTGGACAGAGGAGGAAATGTGGAATGGGGATTTTGAACTCTTCTCAGTACAGTGAGGGAAAAGCAATGGCACGTGCAGCTGGGAGGATTAAGGTTGCTCAGAGAGAGGGTGTGTCCTGCAGAAGGCAAGAAAGCAGAGAAATCCTGGGGCATTTAAACTGACAGCATCTAGTTTTATTTTAAACAAGGAGTGGGATACTACAAGGACTGGTGTAAGATAGGGGACTTCAAACTGGAATACTTCTGAAAAACAACTTACTGGCTTTTTTAGGTAGTTGAAGTAAACGAGTTTGGGCCATTTCTTAAAAACATGGATCTGGAAGTCTTTTACTTGTTGGTGTAAAAACAGATGATGCTGCTGAGATCCAGCAGTGGCAGTGCTAGTGAATAGAGACTGCTGCTATACTCATTGTTTATCTTTTTTTCCTGGAAGATTTGTCAAGAAGATTGTCTGGAAAATTTTCATCTAACTGGAACCTTAGTTGACTTGTTGCAACTCTTCCCTTAGGATTTGGTGATACTGCTCAACTCCAAAATATTTTGTAGCCCTACTTGAAGCTGGACTTTTTTTCCTGTATCAGCTTTTACGGAAGTCTTGTGGCTCTGCCTGATATTTGAGACCCACAGAGTTTGTGAGCACAGTGTTTGTCTTTGAGGAAACAGGTATTTCATCTTTTTGTTGCATGTTAGAGCTTTGTAGTTATATTTTATTATGAAGTATGAGTTTTCATTAATGCATTTTCTCCATCCAAAAACTGTCTGAAGCCAGAAAGTTACTTTTTATTGATTTCCTACACTTTTTAAAACTTCAGGTGGCCCTCACAGATTTCCTTTGTTTCTTTTTTCCCCCCTCTTTTAACCTGTACAAGATTCAGTAAATCAATGGGAAGCGTAATGTGTGAAGTCAGAGTTTACAAGGAAAGGAATATAGAAATATTTGATACTTTGGGGGTTAATATTGTGTCAGTGTAATTTTAAAGAGTTGGCAAACTTTAAAGAAATGTGTGCAGGCTCTTCCTAAGCATTATTATGTAACCTAAAATTTGTGTGCAGAATGTCTTTGTACTCTAAAGTTAAAAAGAGTAATTGAAGTTTGCAGGAAGGAATCAGGAAAACACTGTAACTGTAGATGCTTCTGGTGTCGGTTTTTGGGATGGTTTTAATGATCTGTAGCTTGCAAATAGTTGGAAAACTTTCTCTTTTACTTCACTGAAAAGAACAGCTTGCAGCAGTGGATACGTTTTACAGTTGCATCAAGTGCACAATTACTAAGCAAGGATGGGAAGCCTGACAGTTTTGCTTCTAGCAAAGCTGACCTCTGGAGGATTTTATTAAAGGAATTCCGTTTTTTTAACAACTGAACTGAAAAAAAGAAATCTCTCATGAAACAGAGCCCAACAGATTGTATTGCTAAACACATTCCTTCAAAACTTCAGGAACTTCAAGAAATCAATGTAGTTTAAGTTTCTATGTGGTGTTATTTGATAGTATGGAGTACAGTTCCCTTTGTTCTAAATGCAATATGAATTATCACCCTAGTCTCTCTCTAGGTTTATGGGTGCAGTGCTCTTTCTTACCTGGATGTAGCTATGACTTACGTATTAACCTGAGCAGTTCCATGGCTCCTCAGTCTTTACAGGTTGGCAAACGAGCGTCATTGCACAGGGAAAGATGTGTCTTTCTCTGAGCGTAGAGCCATGCTTATTTCACTGATACACATTCCTGTGACAGGATGAAGGAATACCATTAGGTTAGGAATAGAGTTTCTATCTAAAAACCAGAACAGCCCTTTCCTCTATTCCCCAAACAAATAAACAACCCCCTGAAAACCAAACAAAAAAACTCACTAAAATCTAAAGTGCTGAAAAAATGCTTCAGTGTTGTATTTGGGGTACATGTATAGGTGAAAACCAATAATTTTCAGTAATTATGTATTCTCAAGATATTTTTGTTTTTACTGGAAAATGTAAATATGAATACTGGAATATGTAAATATGTGTCTATCCAGTAAATACTACTGGATAGACACAAAGAATAAGAGTCAAAAGGAAGCTGAGATGATTTTTTGAGCAGACTCAAAAGAGATTTTCAATAAAATATGAAAGTTAGCTTTACTTAAACTTGGTTTTAAATTATTGAAATATCCTTTCTAGTCACTGAAAGGAGTGAAATTCTGTAATTGAGTACTGACTATTTCTGTCATACACATGGCACCTTTTACCTTACCTAGGAAGCCTACAAACTTTCTGGTTATATTGTATAGTATATGTAATATAAATTATATTTATAGATACATGTATTTTCCTGGAGAATGAAAAATGGTGTTTAAACACAAGTATGTGGAGGAAGGCATTTGTCTGCATGTTGTCCATACTTTGTGTGAGTCTAGTGTAGGTAGGCATGTTATAGTTCACAAATAGTGACTATTATTTCCAGATCCTCTGGTTCCCCCCAGCCCCACATGTGTGTTGGGTTAGGGGTAAAAAAGACTAAGAGAGGCTCTTCTCAGTGGTGCGCAGAGACAGGACAAGAGGCAAAGAGCACAAATTCAAATACAGGATATTAAATTTAAATGTAAGAAATTCTACTGCTGTTAAAGTGATCCAAGACTAGACTAGTCTGCCCAGAGACCTTATGGCATCTCCATCTTTGGAGACATTTAAAACCCAACTGCACATGGCCATGGTCAACATGCTGTAGTTGGCCCTGCTTTGAGCAGGGAGTTGGACTAGGTGACCTGCCAGCACCCCTTCCAACCTCAGCTATTCTGTGTACCATTTTCATTTTATTGCAAACAAAATTTTGGTTGCATTTCCTCTCTGATTCCCATGTTTCTACACTGTCTTTTCAGACAGACTTGAGACAGATTTCTGTGTATACTGAAAAGCTGGACCCTTGAGGGATTTAGAACTTCTTCGTTCATATAGAGTAGTTAAAGGTTGCCATTCATTGAGAAATATAATATAGCAGCAAAATACATGTGGGGATTGAACTATAATTTTTGGAAGCTCAGGAGTCATAGCTAGCCATTCATCTGTCCATTTCATATGTTATGCTACAAGCATGGCTAAGCTTTCACGTTAACATTTTGTACAGATCATATTTTTTCTCTATGAAGGGTTTGCTGGACTGTTAGCTGGCAACAGAATTTTAAAAAGTCTGCTCTCTTTGCTCAGCTAAAGAATACATTCACATTGACAGGGTCTACACTCCTTTCTAGAGAGTCTATACTTTAGCCATCCTTAAGGAAAGTACAACTCCACTGTTTAATCCATTATCATAAAAGAATGGGACCTCATTAATTTTTGGTATGGGGAAAGAGAGGCTCGTTATGATTAGGATAATAAGCTCTACCAAACGGATGCAATTGATACTGAATATTGTGCAAAAAGAAAATGCTGCTTAAAGAGTAGGATCCATTAGTGTTTATTGTAAAGGGTGTATTCTCTGGGCAATGCTGTATCATCTGGAAATATTTAAAATAGAGTCTTACTATGATCATAGTGAAGCCTCCAGAAGTTGGGAAGACTTTGAAATGATAATAGCTGCTAGGTAAAATACCCCACTGAATCAGAATTGAAATAACAAATGTATTATCAGATGTTTGAGGGAGATGAATGTAATTTTCTTAATATACATACCGAATATGTATACCTTCTGCTTTGTATTGCACTTTGAAGGGAGGTGGGGATAAGGCATGTGAAGTTTCTGTCCTTAGGCTGAGTACCACATCTATTGCATTTTCACAGGGGGAAATTGTATTACTGGCTTTTGTATCCTCAAATTCCCATCCTGACACCCTGTTCTGTGGCATTCACATATTATGAATATTTTGCTTTGGACTCTTACACTTCCTTATTCCATATGTTAGATAAAATTTTGTGTTCAGTCCTTCAGTCTGCAGTTCTAAAATTTGAAGTGCTGAATGAGTAATTGACAGTGGCACAAGCTGATAAATCCTCTTCCGTCGGTACTTTTCCATTGTTCAAATGGAACAACTTGCTGCAGTATTATAGAAGGAAGATCAGATATACTTCAGGTCAGATTCTGGATTTAGCTTGTTTAGTTAGGGACAGGGATGGACATGTGAAAGAAAAGACAGCTGCTGGGGTAGAGCATCCATCCACCTTTCTGCAGCAGAGCTCTTAAACTTCACATCAGTTTATCCTGAAGCAGTTTATCCTTTCTCTTTCAGGTCTTTGGCATGGGGAAAGCCATTGGTAAAGCTGTGGTGGCTTTACTCTTCCAGTGACTCATCCCATGCAACAGCACAGGGTGTGTAGGGGCAGTTTGGAGGACAGTTCTGCAGAAAAAGGCCTCGGCATTGTGTTGGACAAGATGAACACAAGTGCATCTGTGTCATGAAAACCAACCCCATTTTGGGTTGTAATAGGAAGAAAGTAGAGAGCAGGTTGAAGTTATTTTTTTTTCCATCTGTTGCTGTCACTTGTGAGTCTGTAGCTGCATAACTATGCGCGACTTTGGGCTCCCGGCACAAGAAAGGTGTTCAAAGGGAGTCCAGCATGTGGTTACCAAGGTGAGTGCTAGAGAAATGATACAAGAGGATTTGTTCAGTCTGCCCAAGAGAAGGCTTGGGGATGATCTTAGTGCTATCTTCTGTTATCTAATGGGAGGTTATAGATATGGCCTCCATTAGGAGTGTACAGTAATGGGTGAGAAGCAATGGGCACAAGTTACAAGAGAAAACTGATTAGTTATTAGAAGGAAATAATTTTTCACATGTGGTAATGATTAAGCATTTGAAAAAGTGCCCAGCAAGTGCATATCCATCAGTGGAAATGCTCAAAGCTTAACTGAATATTGCTCATACCTAATGACATGATCTAACTTGGAAGTTAGATTCAACAACAAATTTGAAGGAGGATTTGGGGCCAAATGACCTTCCAGTCTGAATTATTCTGTGATTCCATCAACCACCTAGGCCACCAATAGCAGGGAAGATTCTTATGGAATTAACCAGGAAGTATTTCCCTGTCACAGAGAGTATCACACATCCTGAATACATTTCAATCTCTTTCCTGTCAGTAGCTCCTGGGGTATTAAGAGATGGACTGCATGTTCTCCCAACAGTAAATAAGAAGCAAAACATTTTTGGTTGTTATTCAGTGGGTTTTTTTTCTTTATTGAATGCATAGAATTTTCAGACTTAGTGTTTATCATAGGTTGTCGCGACATGGGATGCTGGATGGTAAAGTGCCGCGGCCTTCCCAAAAGCGACTCCAGGAGGAAGCCGCTCAGCGAGGCCACCACACTTGCACACACATCCTCACATACACACACACGGATAGCTCCAGGACTGGATCAAAGGTAAAGAGCCAGGAAGGGTCTTTGTATGGGGTTCCACGAGAGGAGTTTAATGTAGCCATGCTCATGAAGGGTTCCAGGGACAAAGACAAGGAACATGATGGGGTCCAGGTTTATATAGGGGAGCGAGGAGAGCATCAGGGACCAAGGGTCTGAGAGCATGGGGGCGGTACACAGGTGGGACTAGGGAATGGAAGCCAATAGGGAAGCTCT
>VZRS01010758.1:396956-482497 GCA_013398055.1 Ifrita kowaldi | reverse complement strand
AAAGAGCCAGGAAGGGTCTTTGTATGGGGTTCCACGAGAGGAGTTTAATGTAGCCATGCTCATGAAGGGTTCCAGGGACAAAGACAAGGAACATGATGGGGTCCAGGTTTATATAGGGGAGCGAGGAGAGCATCAGGGACCAAGGGTCTGAGAGCATGGGGGCGGTACACAGGTGGGACTAGGGAATGGAAGCCAATAGGGAAGCTCTGGGGGAGGGGCAAGGGAGTAAGGGCCAGTGGGGGAAACAGGGAGGGGAGAGCCTTCTGGAGTGGGGACATATTAGGTAAAAAAAGGGCAGGGAGGCCAACGGGCCAACCGGGGAAGCAGAACTGGGGTACATTAGCACAGTAGAACAATGCATCCTGGGGGAAACCTTTCAGTCACCCTAACCTGGGGAGGCTCTCTGGTCTTAGGGGCGGTCCCACCAATGGACTCCCTTTGTCCCTTGGTCCCTAGGCCCACCGGCCTCCACAATAGGTAAGTTTTTAAATTCCATAATTTAAAAAAATAATGTGTAGAATAATGTATGTCAAATGCTTTTCAGTTTGTAGTGACATGGAAGTGAATTTAACTTCTTTCTTGCTATAGGAAGCCCTTCTTTTGGCTTATCAAGTACAGCTCATGCTCTTGTTTTTGACATTTCCTTGCACGTCTTCTTCGAAAATACGAAGGATGTCTGGCTATGTGCAGGAAACATTAATTGCTTCACTTTTTTGATAGTCATGTTCATCTTAGATCTGTGACTTTCCCGTTCTTTTTAGGGACACTACTTTATCCTGCTTTTCTGGACTGGTTCTGTCGCATCTGCTTTCAGATCAATTGCAAATAGGAAGGAAGACTCAATTGCTGTTATAATTTATACAGGAATAAATGTTAATCAATTCTTTTAGTATCCCAATGCTAATCAGAGGGACAAATCCTCACAATAATCCAACATATGAAAGTAGGTTTGAACTTTCTAGGCTAAGTCAGTTTAGAATGACTTTTAAAAGATAAACAGGTATTTCTCTTTCATCTGCTGCTGTCCTTCTTTCAGGGTGAAATATGTGTATATATTCCCAGATGCCTTGATGAATTTTTCTTAATTTACCTTATTTATTTTTCCCTTCTGGGAAAGCTGACAGCAGTGGCTGAACATGTCTGTGGGTTCATACAGTTCGCAGAATTGGTTTGATGGGGGGAAGCAACCTGTGTTTATTGGGAAAGACCTAATGTGTGCCCTCAGTAGTGGAGATAAATGCACACAGTACTCTTCACAGTTCTTGGAAAAATTAAGAATCTGAAATACGGCATCAGACATTTGCTGTCTTTGTACATGTCCCCATTTTTCTTTTTCTGCCTTGTCCTTAACTTTGTACAGAATTGGTGAAAGTTTGAAATATTTCCTATAAAATGAGAAATTATATTTTGAAGAGTTTGAAGTCTGCATTCACAAGCATTTTTAGTAAAAATTGAGCAGTGGGCTCACAAGCCTTTATCTTCTCTGCCTCAGCCTCAACAGGGGCACATGTACCAGCAGTAGGGGTTTGAATGAGGCAGAGGTGTTAAGGCAGCTGGAGGGAAGCTGTGAGGGTGACATGGGGCAGGTGGGCAGACCTTAGGTAGGGGCTGGTGGAGCTGCACTTTCTGTAACGGATATTAATAGTTTCTGGAGTCTGAAATTGCACGTAAAAGTGGGAATGTGCCTAGGAAAGAGGGAGAGGGAGCCTTTTCCTTTCTAGATGCGCCAGAGATAGAGGACGTGGCTGAGCTGTCAATTGACTTTTAATAGCTGAAAATGCCTAACTTACCAAGCTATTGCAATATGGACAGCGTTTTCTGTTTACTTGTGCTGTTAGCCCTTCAGTGCTCAGCTTCTGCTCTTAGTGTCTCTTACATTTTCTTTCACCATCTAATTCTAGCCTCTTCTAACTCCTGCACTGTCTGCTCTCTCCCTGCCCTGCATCCTCTCTTGGGTCCTTTGTGGCATGGGCTCTGTCAAACCAGGAGACATATATGGCTTGGAAAGCTGTTGGGTGGACAAGACCTTTATTTTATAAATTATTGCTTTAATTTGCACACCTTTGTTTCTTTTACTTGTTTCTTTTTGCCAGAAAAAGTCTGCAAGATGTTAAAACAAATTCTGTGTTTCTGTTTTATGTCTGCCCAAGAGAAATGTGGCTTGGGCTGTCAAGTGCTCTCCTAAAGCCAATGGTGAATCAGAAGCAGCACATCAAAGAGGTCTGGGGGAGGCTGTTCTCCACACCTGCTATGCAGGGCTCATTACCAACCACAGTATATTTTCTGAGTGCATACATTACCATCAGCCAGGCTCTCAAAGAGCCAGGTGAGTCTCCTGCAGGATGGCTGGTCCCAAAATAGTGGTCGCTCAGGAGGTATTCGGATAATTTTGAGAGTCACTGGGAAGCTGCGTGGAGAGGCACACCTGCAGGAGATGCAGGAGGTGCGTTGCTGAGGTGTCTCCTGCTGCCTCTGTAGGCTGAGAGTTGGGGAGATGGTAGGTTTGGCAGGGACAGCACAACAGAAAGATGTTATCTTCCCCAAGCATGCAGGTTGAGAAAAAAAAAGGAGCAACATGTAGTGGAATTAGTTATAACTTTAACATAGTCAGCATGAGTAGGTATTTAAAAATTGCATGAATTAAAATTAAGGTGCTAAAGACATTGTTGACCATGGACTCAAGAGGTCCATGAAGTTTCTGTGCAACCTTGTAAAATGTCTGTATTGCAAGTAAGCAATAGAATCTAGCAGTATAGTTTAAAAAACTGCATCCTAATCTAAACTCTTTAAATGTGTGCATAGGCAGATGCAGCTGGAAATTCTGTTTATTCTCTGAACATAAACTCTTTGTTTCAGTACTCCACCATCTGTCTTCGACTTTGATGTTCTTGTCTGTTTCAGTTAGAACTCTCGGAGCAGCAAGAGCTGGTAGATCCCAAGGGATGGGCAGTCAAGGGTGACCCTCACCCCTGTGGCACAGTCCCAAGGGTCCTGACAAAAATAAGCAACCCTACTTAGTAGGGACATTTTCTAAAGCTAATTATTGGCAGTGTTTTAGGCAGTTGGTTTATCCTGGTGTGAAACGGGGGCAGTTCTGAGGGCAGGCCGATTCCACCGTTCCCTTTCGACAGCTGTGCGCAGCCGTTCCTCGTCGGGACTTCATCAGCCACGGGCCTCAACAGGCACTTTAAAGAATTTGCATACACACGGTTTCCATATTTTCTCCCAAACATTTGTCATAATAATTTTCCCCCTCCTGGAATTTTGATTAGTTACATGAACAGAAGTGACTTTGGTATTAATGATGCCATTATATACTACACTGAGTCCATTAATAAATTAATAATGCTGTGTCTTGTTTGTTTATAAATGAGGCTTACTGAGGGCTGTTTCAAATGAAAAACACCACCAATTGCTTGTAATTTAATCTAGTGAGTTTTTTGCATGTGAGGCAAAGTCAATTAGCCCTAGCTGAGATATTTCTAATTTCCAAGTAGATTTCAATTCTAATGCAAATAATAGCAACCTGAAAAAATAGGGGAAAATGTTGCCAAAATTCTTTTGTTTTAAAAGTGTTTTTAGTAGTTATTTCTGTTTTGAAACATGGCTGTTTTTATGCCTTCTTCTTTTGTGTCTGAAAAGAGCATTTTACTTTGGTATGTAGTCCTACATTTGAAATTTATTTCTGTTGACCTGGTCTAGCACCAAAATCTGGAATTTTCCTGTAATGCAAGATAAAATTTCATTAGGCAGCACAATTTGTCAACAAAAGCCTGTAAACTGCAAAGTTGTTCAAGCCTTTATTTTCTTCTTTCTTTGTCAGCTTTTTGCATTGTTGATTGATTTGCTGTAGTGCTGCTGTCAGTAGTTTACCAATAGCCTGGTAGAATCTCATGACTGGCATTTTGCCTTTTTAAAAACCATCTCATTGCTGCAGTAAAGAATTTGAACCTCTAAATCAGCTATCAAAGCTGTTAGCCTTCTTTTAATATTATTAATGTGCTCTTGGGAAAGGAATATTGAACAATAACTAGGAGCAAGTAAAGTACTGGAATAAGCCTGAAAAGGTCAGTCCCTAGGCAAGAGGTCTTTCGTATGTTATCTCTATTTATTTCTATGTTCTAATATAGTAACATGAATGAATTTGTATTTTTAAATGGAGTTTAAAATGCTGCTAGAGATCAGACTCTAAAATACCAGTAATTATTTGCAAACCAAACCTCAGCAGCATGGGTGATATTCAAATTCCTAACCACTTTATTTTAATGTTTTTACATGTTTTTTGTTCAAAGAGGTGACAAATATTGTGAATATTTTTCCATATAATGATAGAAAAATACTGAATATTGAGAAAAATGTGACACTTTAATTTTATAAATACTGTTTTTAAAATATAGATTCAGTGCAATTTTATTTTATGCCTAAGAGACCTTAGGTGAAGAAAGGGATGACAGAATTTGAGGGAAACTTTGGAAAAGTTGGTGCTTCGCAGCAAGCAACTGCAATATGCACAGGAAATACTTCCGGAGGAAAACGCCTTGAAGCACTCCGTGATGCTGTGGGATATCAAATGTTTTGGGAGTAATTTTTAACCTCTTGCAGGTAGGTGAATTGTTATGACCAAGGACCAGGAAAGCTAATACAAATCTGCAGGAGTATTAAGTGATCATGTAAGAATTCTCTTTTTAGTCCTAAGTGGTAATAAAATAGTGAACTAGCTTTTCTGTAAAATATTTTGGTAGTTTATTGCTCTGTTATCTAATGGGCATTCTTTACTATGTTGCTCCACTGACTACTCGTATTCTAGAAGATCAGACAACATAAGATGCTTTAAAATTTTTCACTATTCAATCTTAAAAGTAGATTTTCCTTCTGGTAAGAATCTGCATATACATGTTACGTGTGCCTAAGATACCAGCTAGTAAGTTAGTTTAGAGGCTGTGCATTCCTCATGCGTTCAACCCTGAAGGTCACTGCTGATCTCTGTGTGTATGTGAAATAATGAAGTATAGAAGACACATCTGGTTTAAGCTTTTAAAAGCTAATTATCCCGTAAAGGAATCTATAACTAAGTGGGTTTTGTGAAATTATGGGAGGGGAGAAAGATTGCAGGAAGGAAGTTCTATGAGCTGAGAAGGTGGCAGTGAAAATAATTCTTCAACTGAATATTTTTTGTCAAAATTCTTAGATTTTTGTCAATATTTAAAAATTAAAGATCATCCCAGAGAACATATTTAACAAGGTAATGAACAGTTATTTTTAAAATCAAGATATATTTTAAACCCCCAAAATTACTAATTATAGAAATTTAGACTCCCTTTTTTGTCCCTGTATGTGTAAGTCACATGCATGTATTTACATTATCCAGGGGACAGCTGGTAGCATGTCTTGCTAGAAAATGGCAGCAAAGATCTTTTATTAGCACTGCTTAGAACTGAATAAATGCTTTCTACTATATTGTGACAACTGGAAAATATCTTACATTTACCAAGCTGAAGATGAAGCTCGTCTTCTTCATTAACCATTTAAAAGTAAATGTAAATGCTGAAATATTAAGTAGTATTTAGAGGTACTGCATGTTCTACATCTAATCTATAAGTCACAGATTCTAATGAGATTTCAGAAGAGCCATTCCTTTTTATTAAACTCTGTACTCTTTAGTATCATTTTTCCAAACAAACTAAGAAGTCTTATCTGCCAAAACTTTTAATTCAGCACAGTTTTTCTTTTCTAGCACCTAGCAGCATCACCTTGGGAAATCTGGGTTGACTGTGTAAATTGGAACAGTAAGTCTAGAGGAGGTGATTTTTCTTTAGCAGACTAACCAAGGAAGGTGCAGGAAAAAAATCTTTTGAACAGGTAATATTTTGGGAAGTCACTCCTCAGTGACCTCTCAATTCCTCTCTCTCTGGAGAGTAGTTTGTAGTAAAATTATTACTTGCAGAACAGCCCATTTCTCTTGGCTGCATTGCTTTTTTTATTGGCTTTTTGTGGTTTCCTTTCCCATGGGGGAGATGGAGAGAAGAAACTCTGGTGGAGAGGATTAACAGCAGGACCAATTTCCATAAGCTAGAATTCACAGATGGCAGAGGAAAGTGGTGGATAGCCCCACTTTCACTGCTGTACAGCACTTACGCGCTGTATTAGTGTATGTGTATCTCATGCCTGTATTGTACTGTGGGTGTACATGAGAGATTTGTTTGCCACTTATTCCATTTTCCTGTTTGAGCCGGGTACTCAGTGCTTTTCTGTCTTGATACCCCTACTTGGGATAAATGCTCTAAACTTCTCTTTAAAGGATATAAACCATTACAGGGCTGTTCCATATAAGAAGAAGAAAATACTTAGGATTAGTTTGGAGTAAAGCTTTAGCCAGTCTGTTGGGATTATTTGTAATCCTCTATGTGAGATTTGTGTTTAAGGATAATTCTTCTGTGTATTTGAAGTTTTTTATTGTTCAGCACTGCTTACTCTGGACTTCCGTGGTAACATTTTCAGGCAGGTGTCTTTGCAGAACCTTCCCACTCAAGTTTTCAGCTTTAATGCAGTTACCAGCCATTACCTGTCATAACTATTTTAAAAGCTAAAGGCCATATTTAGTCTTCAGTGATGTGAGTGTGATCAAACCTAAAAATGAGCAAAATTCATATAATGTACATTTTATGGAATATGTAAGGCTGTTTGTCATTGGAAAATTCTCTGTTGTTATAAATTTGGGGGAGTTACGTTGGTTCAAGGTGTCGTTGGGAATGATCCATGGGATCATGTTGCAAAAGTGGTGGAATGATTTTACCTCCATGTTAGTTAGCAAATTGAAATGGCTGATAAGAGCTGCAGTAGTTTGGCTTTTTAAAATTTATCACTCTTCTACTCAGAAACTTTGCAAGTCTTCCAGTCAATTCAGCGGGAAAATGGAAATCTCTATTTTTCAGTAATATTAAAGATACGCTTTACAGATCAGGAGAGCATCTGGCAGTTGGTCATGTTTAGAAAAGCTGAGATTAGCAAAATATATGTCCACACATTTGCACATTGCCAGCCAGTTCTAGACTATGCTGGTCCTGGGTTGGTTTTTTTTTTCAGTGAGGCTCCTTGTCTCTGGGATATCGGTAGTTCAGAATCATCTACGAATGTGGATCATGAGTGGGAAATGCAATGATACCCATTTCATTCCTTAAGATTGAATTAGTAGCTTTGAGCAACACATACATAGATACTTAGTGATTAAAAACACCTCCAAAGACCCCCAACCTAACAAAATACCCCCAAACCCCACCCAACAAAACCAAAAAGCATCCAAGCTCTTTTGACTCCAAAATGGCCATGTACTCAATCCCATTTGCTCTCTGGCTGGTGTGTTTGCTATTTCTTTTAGTACAAGGCTGTCTGCAAGTGGATAGAGAGAGAAACTGCATGTCTGGCAGCAGTTTCCATTTCCACACTCCCTTAGTTCTGGCATAAGCCTCACTAGTATTCAGACTGAGAGGGGAATTTTAGCTGTCTGCTAGTGATAATGTTTATTTCTTTGTTTGTTTTTAATAGTTTGATTCTTAATTGAGATACCAGTTGAGGTGGCCCAAGCACAAGAACCTCAAGCCTTGTAGTAGCTTCTTTGTCTTCTAAAGCAGGTTGAATTTAGCTTGTGAGTGGGACTGTGTGAAGCTCTGCTTGTCTTGTTTTCCCCAATGCAGTCCTATTTGTATTGGGTTAGAAAGGAGGCTCCCCCACAAAGGGAAGAAGGAGTCTGTTTATTTTGTAAAAATAAAGGTGTTGAATCTCTTTCATATGCATTGCATATGCCTTCTGCATACCAACCGTAGGACATTTCAGGCTTTCAAAAGTGAATTACGAAGATATCTTTGAAATTGGAAGATATTTAAAAGTCTTTTTAAAAATGCTTCTGTGTTCTGTATGTTGGCATCTTAATTCTTTTCTGCATTCCTCGTCCTGCATTCCTCTTTCCTTCACCAGTAGAGGGTTTTATAATGCATCTAGTCAAATGTCAGGGGGTGATGCACCACTGAAAGCGTGTCATGGAAATCTTTTATTAAAGGTCTATTGAAAAATACCTGGAACAGCTGCAGGGGAAGAAGCATTGTCTCATTCTCACTGTTTTTCTTGACTCATGAAAATCTTGTTTGGAGCTTTGGTGAGTTCAGAGAAATTCTGCCAAAACCTATAAATGGCACATAAAGCCACAAAAATTAAGGTTTCCCCTTTACTGAAATATGCTCCTGGTGTGAGAAGAATATGAAGACAGCTACGTGTGGCCTGGCCAGTGGTGGCATAGGGTCAGCCCAGAACCCAGGTCATCGGGCAGATTCATGGTTACAGGTACGGGCCAAGAGAGCTACACTTTGCATGTGTCATATTGTGGCCAACTGAAATGTCAAATCCCCTTCGAACAGAGCCCTTACCTCTCCAGTTTGGCTTTGCATGGGCACAGGCATTTATAATTAGCTCTGAAACCTGCCTCTCCTGTTGCTCAGAAGCTCAGCCATGTGTTTAAATACCGGATTTTAAACACCTACATTTAAAATACAACATACAAAATCAAATTAATGTGAAAATTGTAAGTGATGTTTGGGACAGGACCACGTGAATACTTTTCTAGATATTAATTCTGGAAGGTGTGAAGAGTGCATGCCTACAGAAGGTTATGAGGGCAGAAAACTCACAAAAGGTGTTGTGTCTTAGAAATTTGCCAAGCACCAACTTTTTCAGGCTCTTAGAAAGTGGAACAAAAGCTGTGCGTAACAAAAGCAAGAGCCCATCATTCTTCCTAATTCTTCTGTTTAATTTACAGTCCATTAAAAAAAAGGCTGGTCTGAAGCTCAGTAGTACTGTCATTTTCCTCATGGTTGCTTAATTTTGAGAAAATCTCAGGCCAATGCAGATAAAAAGAAGTACTTTCTTTTTGAAGCTTGTGGGAATATCTCCTGTTCCTTTTCTTTCCACCAGTTCCATCAAGTGAACTTGATACGTTTTCCCAAGGAACTAAATTCACTGAGAACTGGAATTTACTCTGGAAGAACTTCAGAACTTCCATTTTTTTGTTTCTCTAATGAAAAAATACTTGTTGCCTTTTTTTTTTTTTTCTTCCAGAGGCACTAAGGATCAAAAGGAGCCTTTTGTTAAAATAGGCGGTTGTCCTGATATTTTAACCAGATACTTTTTTCTCCTGCCCTGCTATTTACTATGACATTGGCTGGCCACACCTATCCATGCCCCTTGCTAAGAAATGCCAATTTTATACTTTCACTGTGATTTGTTTATAGTCTTCAGAGCATTTTAGACTCCCTCAGACTCCAAATAAAGTATTTATTTAAATATACCATATGCTATTATCTTGAACTCCTTGTAGCTTTACCAGATAAATCTGGCATTCTTTTGTCCTCTGTGTATTTAGATTTTATTATATTGCAAATCGTATTATCCTTATTACATATTACCGTGCACTGAGAATTCCTACTGTCTTTGCAGGTAGGGTTGTACTATCTCAAACTGTTGTAGCATAAATAATAGAAATACTGGCTTGCTTGTCGTCTCGATTCCTGTGCTTTTGACATTTAGTACCGATATACTACTGATTTTTCTTCACTTTTCCCTACTGATTAAATGAGTTTGTCTTTATGCTGGTGTTGTTGTGGGGTAGTAAGATCTGACTGCTCCACCAGTGAAGGTTGGCTGGGAACCCCGCATTGTAACAAGGCAGGTGACCATCACAACAAGGATCCAGGGTGCTGAGGGGTGAGTCAGGGCTGGGATTAGGTCTGAAGACAGTGGTCAGGGTCAGTGTCTCCTCAGTGATTTCCCAGCAAGTCCACAGTGAGCTGGGGCATGTCCAAAGGGCATGGGGCACCTGAGCCAGAAGGTCTGGGCCATGGTGACGCCCAGGGTGGTGGGAGAGCAGGCACAGACACAGTCACAGCCCACTTGCAGTGCAGCAGTGATGTGAGCCAGTGGTACAGCCCCAGCCAAAAAGCAGCTGGGCAAGAACCTCCCCTCTAGTTTTCTACATGATGATGCTTCTCAGCAGCATAGATGAGTTTGGACTCAGCTGCTAAGCTGGACCGGGCTTAAAACCCTCCAGAAAGACATCCTCGCAGTGGCACGTGTTTAGTTTCTTCTCGTTAGTGTGACTTCCTCATGACAGGATCATGGAAGGGCTGAGGTTGGAAGGGGTCTCTGAAGATCATCACGTCCAACACCCCCGCTCAAGCAGAGCCACCTAGAGCAAGCTGCCCAGGACTTTATCCAGATGGTTTTTGGGTGTCTCCAAGGATGGAGATACAGTGCAATTAAAAGCTGTGTTGGAGCCTGAATCATTGGTACCCAGGAGCTAGTTAGCTCACTTCCAGCAACCAGATGCTTATAAGTGATGCATCCATGTAGTTTTCTGTATTCAGTGTAGGGCAGTATTCTCCAGCCCTTAACCACAGCTGGAAATGCCAAGCAAGGAATACAGGAGACAGCAATGTATTTTTTCCTCCTCAGCCTAGTTTTTTTTATAGTTTCTTCTCTCGCTTAGCATTGGGGTTCAAACATGTAGTGTCTGAGTCTCTTTCACCTCCCGCCCTCTGTTAGAGACCACTAATGTGAGGTTTTATGTGCAATGATGAGCTATCTGTGCATATCCTTTCTTCGTAGCTGAGCTTAGAAACTCATGTGATCAAGAAAAATATCAAATATCAACTTTATAGTATGACACTAATCCTAAGTCTTGAATAAATAGCTTCTTAACTCTTAGGACACCAGGTCACCACACAGTCAGATGTATGTTTGTGGTTTTTCAGTTTTATTCTTTAGGAACTGAAAAGAAATATGTGTTTAGTTTCCTGTAGTCTCAAACAGATTCTGTTTGAGCTGTATCATGTTCTTTTACTGACCATGTGCAGTCTGTTCCCAATGCCATTTTATTTCTGCTTGCTGTCCCTCTTACAGTCCGCACATCAGCCTAAATCTTAACCCATATGCTTTCTTTGAGTAGAGTGGTTGACAACCTGTTAGATTTACCTTTGTAATTGGATGAAATGGGTCTTTATGTCAGTGTCAAACTTCATGTTTAGCCTACTTTTGTCTTTGAATTATGTTTTTCTTGAAGACTTAACAAAATGACTATCCAGTAACAGACAAAAATCAAACACTGAAAGCCACTGAGTGTGGTTCTCAGCACTGAAACTTGAGCATATTTCTTTTTTTGCTTCCTTTTCCAGCCTTCATCCAATATTACATAAGGAATTTGTTGGCTTAAAAATAATAATAACAGGAATTAGAGAATGGATGTGCATATGTTTTTGGGAGGAAGATTTTAAATACACTTGGGGTTTTTTTTATCTTTATACTTTTAATCAGGAAATCTATGAGTAAATAATTGCAATGAGTCACCAAAAAAAGTCTGAAGGAAAAAAACCAAGAAACAAAATGCATTCTAGATGCTAGAAAATTGTGCTGGTTCAGAATTTCCCTTGTTAAAAAGCTGTTTTCCTGAACTTTGTGGGGATGAATCCACAGTAGTCCTGTGCTATGAGAGTGTGATGGGTTATTGTGCTTGGAATTTAGCTACCATGGAATTTAAGTACCATTTCTTGTCCTGTATGGTCGTATTTTATAATTGTAATCCTAGGGATAATGTATGTACAAATTTTACTTCACAAACATGCTAGAAAAGTTCTCCCACAGCTGTGAAAAAGCTGTTTTAATCTTTATTATTTCAACAGGCTCAGATTTCCATAAAAATAATGGTTATATCTCTTACAAAACTAACCTAGGAGGGGTGAGAATTGCTGGTTTTTTTGTTTGTTTTACCAGCATTTCATGTCTAGAGGAAGCATGGCATACTACTGGAATTTAATTGTGGAAAGGATTAGGGCACTTACAGTGTTTTGCTTTTACTAGCACCTATTTAACTCCTGCATAAACTTGAAAAAAAATCAACTTGTTAAAAGCTCAACTCCTCTCCTTCCAGTAATGTATGACTTGCAGTATGAAAACCTTAAAATTGAGATTTGAGATTGAAATTTCAAATGCTTAAAAACTAAAAAAAAAAAAAAAAAAGGAAGAACTAAAACTAAGAGTTTTCCCTAAGTAAATAAAGAAAATGCTTTAGGCAAAAGTCCAATTTAAGAAAGGCAGCCAAAAATTGACAGTTCTCATTTAGGAAATGTTTTCTAGATGAGGAATTGATGTTCATTTAAACAAAGCCACAATTCCTTTGGAGACAAGGTTGTTTTGACAAACCATTTTAATGTTATGACAGCAAACTTTTAAAAATGAAATGCTTCTCAGATGGCATCCTTACAGATATCTGGCAATGATTTATGAAGCTATTGTGGTGTTGTTAGTTAACCAAAAATTAATACTTGTCTAGCAGTAAAAGAAAGAATTTGCATTGATTATCATTAATGCTGGTATAATTTTAAAATGGAAGAATGTTTGAATGGTTTTATTCCACACTGTTAAATCCAATCTCAGTATCTTGATTGTTTGTTTGTTTAATTATACTTAGATTAAATTCAAAACAGCCAGCTGATCTTAGCAGCTGGTAAATATTTACTGCTCATTTGCCAAATTCCTCCGAGCACAAAGTTTTGCTTTTTCTGTGTCCTAATACTTAATGGATAAGAAATCATTCCTCAAAAATTGCACTGTAGGAAGTAGCAGGGGTGGCAGGGAGCCCAGACATTCTAGATGCTGCTCTCACATATGAAAAACGTATGTGGAAATTTTAGGAACATTACAGGGCTGGATAATCTGTATGTTGAACATAAAACCTGTCTCCCTTGAATAAGCACCAAGACTTGAGTGAACAGGTGGTGGTTATTAGTGTTTTTACTGTGGTGTACCTGTGCCCATGCTTGTTACAGCTCTGCTTAGCACAGCTTCATCCAACAGGCTCGGTATTTAGGAAGCAATAGGAATATTGGAAGAGATGTGAAGCTGTATTTGTGTGCTGAACCAGTAGGAATCATACAACAGTGAAAGCCACCTGACATTTGCTTTAGAGAGTGCAGAGGAAAGACGTTTACTTTTTGAATCATCTGTCAGCCATTGGGGTGTATGGATGAATCTGTTCTAGGAAAATGTGATGGAGTGTTGTTAACCAGTAAAAGGTGTTACCTGTTCAGGAAGTGGCAAGAACTGTGGCTTGGGCTATTGCACAGCACAACTCCAGGCACATGTCCCATGAAGAAAAAGTATATTTGAGAGGTATGTGGCCTAGAAAGAACAATTTAGAAGAGAATGTAATTGATCATTGAAGTCCAGTAAACCATAAAACTTTAAGCATATGCAGAGGGATATACGTGCATATTTTTTTTTCTGTTCTGATAAAGAATAAAATTCATGTATGGAGTTTAAGGGGCAAAAACATTCTGTCAAGAAGTAAAATAGTCTGCTTGGTTCCTGAGCAGAAGGAATGTCTCATGAACTTGAAATTTATATTGCATTATTTATGGTTTGGTTTTGTTTTGTTTTTTCCCTTCCCAATTACTTTTTGAGTTGGAGAGCAGGTTTGGAACTTGATTAGGTGTTTTTCACAGAAAAAGAAAAAAAATACACTTATTTACAGTCAAGTTACCAATTATATGAAGTGAACAAACTGAAGAGTCTAGATAAACTTCTAAAAGTTTTAACAGTGTACCTCCTCTTACCTGCAGTAGTGTTAGATATTGCTTTCAACACTGCTAGTTGGCAATATATTAAAAAATCTAGCTTTCTTAACAAAGGGAACTTACACTTTACAGTATGTCTTGGAATTCAAGAGTCTATATTTAAGTGGGATAGATATTTTGGGGTCTTACTAATATCATCTGGAGTTGTACATTAAAAACAGGAAGGTAAACAGTTCCCAGACATTACGGCGTGATAAATAATGAACAGAGGGGACAACTGATCTCTCTCTCCTGTGGTATTTTCCTCAGTAAGGGAAACACAGGATATTTTGAATTATTCATGAACTCCTGTATGGTATTGACTGAGTCCAATCCCCTGTCTTGCAAACTTTTTTGGTTTATTTTACAACATGCATCTCCTTTCTTAACAAGGTTATTTACTTTTGCCACAGCTTGCTTAATTCTGGGTGAATCTGGCTATTTGCGAACTCAGAGGAATGGTCATAGGGAAATGGAGGGTTACTGCCTTGGCTTAATATTTCATAAAAGAGTGAATTGCATTGTGCCTCTGAGAGCATGAAATTTCAGATCCTGCCTCTAAAAACATGTCTACAAAGAAACTTACACTGAAGCATTCATTCAGAGGGTTTTTTTTCCATTTTCCCTTTTGCTGTTTCTTTCATAATGATATGTTAATGCTGATCCTGCTCTCCTGACTGGCACGTCAGTGCCTCAAGGCATTTGGGTATGGGTTGTAACACTAGTAAATTGCCACATGTATGGAAATTGCCCATTTGCCACCAACACTGTATCAGAGAGGCAGCAGGAGGTCCTCACTTCCCTTCATATGTGCTCTTAAGTTAATGTTTTTATTACCAGGGAACTGTGAAGAGGAATATCAGGTTTTGTTCTCAGGCTATTTTGCTGTGAGCTTTGCTGTCAACTTTTGCAGTGCTTTTTGGCACAGTCTCAACATTCAGTGATAACCGCTTAATTAGCGTCTGTTTAAAAACTAGTTTTGGAATCAGGGTACTGTATTTCATGGCCTATTTGAATTCATGTTGCTTGCAAACATAATGCTTTCAAAAATACATGTGCAAAAGGTCATCATGAAAACCGGGTGTGTTGATTTACCTGAAGTAAGGTATCTTTTACAAATGTTTTATATGTATTTAATACTTAAGTATTAAGTTCATGCTGTGCATTGACTTTTTAATGTAGTAACTAGACAGTACCAATGAGTTCATTTTTATAATTGGGTTTTATTCTTTTGTATGTCTTTCTGAGAAAAAGCTTCTTTGAAATGATAATTTACCAATGGCATAATTTCAAAATTATGTACAAAAAACACCTCAAAACTCTAACAAAATAGATGAGTAATTCGAATTGCCCCAGATTTTTATATAACTAGTGTGGTTTTACTGCTTCAGACAAGTAGTGAAGCAGAGGTCCTCCTAAAGCACTTCATTGCATAAAAACTGTAATTAAGCAGTGGCTAATGTTTCATGATATAATTTATTTTCTCCTATGAAACTCTTTTGTTTATCACACAGAAAATACGTGATTGTGTTGTGCTAATTATTTTCTAGGTAGCAAAAGAATATGCTGCTAGGGGGGAGAAGTTAAGTTACTATATACTGGCCTTACTGTCATCTTCTGGTGTAGTTTTCAGAATGAGTTTGGATTTTTAAACAGACGAAACAGCAGTGATGTACTTACTATGTAAACCATTGGGAGATAAATAACAGAATTTATCCATACCTATCTAATGGAGCAAAAAGGGACTTCCACTTGCAAAATACTGTTAGGATGGCTAGTCAGGAAATCACAAAGATCCAGAGGGAGAAATAAATGGTCAGAAATGTTGGAGACATTCTCATGGCAGATAAAAAACACAATAAAATAGAAAATTGGTAAAGATCCAGCCTGGAAAGAAGGCACAGTAATGTAGTATATAAAGGAAATGACAGCAGAAATTTAAAAAATGGGAGTTGGCTAAAGTCTCTTGTTAATCCGAGGCAATGTGAAAGCCTGGAATAATAAATTTTTTTCCTACATTTAAAAATCTTCCACATAAACAAAGATTAAAACTAATTTGGAATCAATAATAAATTGTAGTATCATCCCTTTTAAGTCCTTTACACACTCATATGTCGTCTAAAAAGTTTTCTCAGAATGTTTGAGAGGGTACTTCTGGAAAAGTTAATTATATTATTAGAAATATGATAAGCTATGATACATGGGACCTGGAGATCTCTGTATATTACTAATGTAGAAAGAAAGTTGTATCTAGGACAGCAGATTTTGTTTAATATTTTGGAGGATGAGAGCATAGCGATGGTGAAAAATCCTTGCTTAATGCTTAAAATGTCGGATTATCTGTAATCTGAAAAAACTGACATGCAACAAGAAGCAAAGTCTGTAAAGAGAGAAATATCTTTTGTCCCCTTGGAATTGCTGGAAGAGGAACAAGCAGGGATTTAGTGTGCATAGTACCTTTCACAGACCTCTAGCGCTGTGCACACTTGGCGGATGCTCTACTACTAATACAGAAAACAGAAAGAGAGTGGCTATTGTGGTTGGATGTTGAAGTACCATGTTTGCGTGTCAAGGCAGTGTCCCTTCAAATGTTTGGGCAGACACACTGTCTAATTATGATCTAATACAACAAAAATAACAAGGCAGGTAAATACTAGGTTTCCTCTGTAAACTGGTATTGACAACTTTGTGTGGCTCATTTTGATGTTTGCGTCCCTTCCTTTCTCATCATGTTTGAGTGTTGATACGCTTTGTCTTAGGAGAACAGCAGGCATTCCTGTGGAACTGGTTGCTTCAGGGAGGTGCAGAAGGCCACTTAGTGGCCAATACAGTTGCATTCACATAAACAGTATCTTTAGCATATCTGTAGAATAAACCAAAGATCTCTTCACATGACTTATTAACCGTGAACGGACCAGCCCTGGAAGTGTGGTATATGTCTCTGTTAACATGGGTCGTGACAAGTTTCTCACAGTTCCAAGAATGAGAATCTTCTTACATGATGCTGTTGCTGTTTGTGAAAATGTAATCCCAGCACACCAGCCATCTTCTTGCATTAGGCTTGCAAGTTTTGGTAAAACCAACAGCTGAATCATGCAGTCGGTGTTTTGCTTTTGCTTTTCAGGGTTTGTAATGTCACTGCTGCCAGTGAACTATAATCTGCCTGCATTAAATGCTGTAAAACATCTCTATTGCCCTCCATTGTCACCTTTCCATCAGCTGCAATAGCAAAACCAGGAGGCATTTATGCACCAGAGTCATAACATGGGTTCAGCAGAAAGAAATAGAAGGAATTTATCTAGGCAGAAATGTCCATTCTAAATGTGTCTGTGAGCTAAAAATATCTCCCCTCAAACAGGGCAAGCAAAGTTCTCTCTAAAAGCATCCTAAGTGAAATCATTGGCTTGAAAGAGTGAGGAGCACATCAAGAGAGATCCCTAGGAATCCTAGCAACAAGCCCGTTACCTAAGATATCTGCTTGATGCAATTACACAGGTGTGGGTTGAGTGCTTCTCTGCAATATATCTGTTCAGAGGTGAGCTTGCTAATTCTGGATGTTTATTCTCAGTTCAGTACGTATCCTCCTTAGGTATAACATCTGTGCATAATTTCCTTATCCGTAAATAAGGGATGTTAAAATATCTTTCAAAGTTTGCGCGCAAGTTTTTCCTCTGGTGCTTTCTTCTCAGTTGCTCAGAATTTTGACAACAGACTTGCCTGAAATTTTAGTTCTTGATCATGATTATTCTTACTTGTTTAATAGAGTCAATGTTATTGTTCAGGTAAAATCTTTATGTCCCTTTGTACTCGTACATTGCTGAACATTGATAAATCAAAGGTTTTGTTGTTGAAAAGGCTGTATTGCTGTTAGTTTTCTATACAGAACCAATTACTTTGGGCCTTTTAGTATGATGATGAACACAACAAAGTTATAGGCCATAGTATTGCAAATATTGGAGGCGTACAGAAATTTGAAATTATTTGAGTCTGTTCTGTCATATGAAGGAAGATAAATAAAAGCAACCTCCTCTCTTCCCTCTTCTCTCCATCACCAAAACAGACTAATGTTAGACTCCCCAAACTCCTTACAACTAGGAAGTCAAACAGAAGCTCATTTTGTGACTCAGCTATGTGTTATTTAGGCTACAGAAGCAAGATCGCTGCTTTATTTTAATAACAAACCAAAATAAACCCCCGCTTTAGAAATGCAAGTGGACAAAACCCTATGTGAGTGAAACACTAGGGCTAAACTATCACCACCTGAAAATAAACCACATCCTGTAACATAGAAATGATTTTCAATCAGCTTTTCAATATATTCCATTTTCATACAGAGCAATGGGAGATTTATCTCTAGTAGGCCTTGCAGGGAAAAAAAAAAGAATCAAAAAAACCTCTGTAAATGACTGAGAACTTTAATTGGAAGAAAAATGTGAAAGGTTTTTTTTTCCCCACTAAATCTCTGGTTTTGCGGGACTTTTGAGGTAAATAAAAGCTTTGTCTAGAAATGTTATGAAATAGTTTGAATGTTCTAGAAACCTGAAAATGTAAAATGAAGATATGGTAGAGTGTGATTTGTAGCTGAAATTTTTAGTAAATTTATTATGTTTATTCTAGTAGTTACTAAGAAGCAGCAACAGAATAGGTTCATACTGAGAGGATGAATGTATTGAATTAATGTATGAATCTGAGGAAATTAGTGGATATCATTATACAATTGGTTGCAATTTTTCATTTCCTAGTGGTCTTTAACAATAAAGATTTTTTTCAAACTATTCTTCATAATTTTATGATAATAGCCGAAAATTACTATTTAAGTTTTAGTTTTCCTATTTTTGTTTTCCACTCCAATCAATTTCCACTTTTCTAATAAAAAGAGAGAAAGGAAAAGAGTGACCTACAAAGGAAAAATTGTGACTTTTTGCTTATTAGCAATGGCAAATTTTTTTTTTTTTGGTTAACAGTTGTAATGCAGATAAGGTTGCATTTAGTCAGTTCTCTCTTTTGTCATCGACCAGAAAGATGAAATGAACCTTTCCTTTGTTTCTGAAATGAATGTGTATTCAAATCAGGAACGATATTCAAAGACGTGTGTTCTTCTGTAGTGTTTCTTTCTGTGTGTGTTTCAGTAAAATTCAAGAAGAAAATGTGCTTTGTCTTTAAAGGCTTCTAGGTTTTGTTTTGCATCTAGTAATGTTAGTATTAAGTGAATGCTCAATCTTCTATTAAGGTTTTGTATCCAAGTACAGTCGTGAGGAGAGTTTTGTCTGTGTAATGTGTCTGCTGGATTTTAGTGTCTGTGCATGGGCAAGGCAGTGGTGAGGATCAGGCTTGATTCCAGGTTAAGGGATGAGTGTTGGGTGCCTGTGGGTTGGGTGGTGGATTTCATTTTCTTCCCCCTAAGCTCCAGGCTGGCTCTTGTACTTCTTGTCAAATGCTGCACAGTACTGACAGTTTTGTCAGCAGCTTTTATGTTCTGGAGGCTTTTGCTCTTTGTTATTCATACTTCTCAAGACAGACTTTGAGCTATTTTTGAGTAGTATCAAAATGTTTGTACTGTTCTTCAGATGTTCATTTGTCAAAAATACACTGTCTGTCAAAAGCCTCTTTAGGATCCTGGATTCTTCCATTTTCATTGCTTGCCCAGCCTGGTGCAGATTGGAAGTGCATGAGGTTTTGGCATTAGATGGGCTGCTGTGCAAGAGAACACAAATTTTAAGTCACATCCTGTTTGTCACCTGTAGTCCACTGCAGACAGCACACCTGATATTATCCGAGTTCTCAGGGAAGAGTTACAGCCCAAAGCTGTAAAGGAAGCTATAAAAGAAGCAAATGGCACCTGCTTGTTGCAAGAGTCTGTCAAGTACCCAATCCCTCAATGACTCTGTATGTGATAACATTTCAGCAGCCTGAAGATAAACTTGCTTTCAAAGTTTGGAAGAGATTTTGTTGTCAACAGCTCCTGGACAGGGGAGAAAGCAGTCAAGGGGAAGTCTGTTGGCCACTTAAAATGTAATTACCTCATTCTGTTCCTGTGGAGGCTGGATACAAAGTTTTTGAAGACTGTTAAAGAACACAGGTACCAATTCAGCTCCTTTTAGGGTCCACTGTTTCCAGAGTTGCCAGCTGTCAAGCTCCAGGTGAGTGCTAGTGACCTTGGGCTACAGGATGTAGTAGGTGGTCAGGTTTATTGAGGAAGGCTTTTAGTACTGAAAATGAGACCAGAGATGAGATGTAGACAGCCCAGTTTAACTTAATTTGTGACAAACTCATCAGGAATACACGTAGTTCTTAGTCCAGTGGCTTTTTATTGCACAGAAATGGATAATGAATGAGGCCAGAGACATGCATTTTTACAAAGATCTTACAAAAATCTACTCAACTTTTAATTGTTTTCCTATTTATGATGCTTCCATTGACAGATCTTCAGCTGGCAGGATTTTCAAATGTGTTTTCATGACTCAGCTAAAGTAATCTGACTTAATCCAACCTGACAGTGAGGCAGTGTGTTAGTCCTATCCTCTTGTCTGGTCTCATATTCTAAACGAGCATGTGGCTTGTCTGATATAGCTTGCTGTTTGAAGAGGTTAAACTTGTGAGGGATGGCAGTGGTGGTGTTAATTTGGTTTTGTTTGGGCTTTTAAAAAACTGCTTAGTTTGCCGTGCCATGAACAGATAAATGTGCCGGTGCTGAGTGCACAGCTCACCATGGCTGTCTGTGGTCTTCAGACTCAGCTGGATGGTGAAGCTGCATGCATAGATACCTCTGTGTCAGGGAAGGGAGGTATAAGGTGTGAGATCTACACCACTGGTTTCTCAGGATGAAAAGCAAAATTCAGCTGTAATAATTGTTGCACAGGGGTTGATCATGATCTTTCTTCTTTGCTGGAGCAAGGGGTTCTATGTATGTGGTACTGTGAGCTAGAGAAAGTATAAAACTAGAAATGAAGAAAGTAAATGCTAAATCAATCACAGGCAGAAGATTTTTTCACATATTGCAGATGTTTTCTTTTTTACTTATCTTGTTTTTCTCTGTCTTTTGTTGTTGACTTGCTGTTTTTAACAGTTTTCCTTTTCATCTATGCAGCGTTATCATCTTGCTATCCTAATGTTCTGTGTTGCAGTTTATAATTATCAATCTGTTCCTTCATTGCCTGTCTTTCCTCCTTGGGATGCTAATTGACTTTTAATGATATTTCTGCATTGTTTTTTGCTATGTGGTCTACTTTTACTTTTCAGCTGCTTATTTTCACATGCATCTGGTCATATCTTAATCTGAATTCTAGTCTCCACCACCCCTTTTTCTGATGTAAGCACACTTCTCTTTTACAAGAAGAATTCATGGCTGGTAGGTTCATTCTTTTCGTTCTTTTTAAAATCTCTGGCTAAAGTGTATTGGTGAGGTTTGGTGGGGGTTTTTTGTTTGCTTTTTGTTTGTTTGTTTGTTTTGGGGGTTTTTTTGGGAGGGGGAGAGGGTTGGTTTGTTTTGCTTTGTTTTGGTTTTATTCAGGACTCCAGTGGATTTCTTGACTGACAAAACACCAATGGAGTCTTACAGCAAAATCTGCCCCCATCTCTCTGGCACCTGTTGCAGGATGGTAGAGGTGTGTACCCAGGCATTAATGCTGCCTGAAAATTATCCTCATCCAGGGTTTCAGTGGAAATCTTTAAGGCAAAGCAAGCAAAAAGTCTGCAACACTTTCTTGAGTCACCTCACCAAATTAAAGTACAAGTTGTTTCTTTTGTCAGTGAGATTTCCACCAGTGAGAACTTGGTGGATTAAATGTGGGCAAAGCTGGTTGTTACTTAGTTGTTTTCAATGTTTCCTGTGGGGTTTTCCTGCAGTCTCGGTAACAGTCAAGATGAGGACTGAGCTGCTGGTTGTGGAAGGGGCCCTCGGGGATGGCAGCACTTGGAGACTTCCCATTCCTCTGGAGCTGGGACTCTGGCCAGCCTGTGCTGGAGGGGCTGGTAGGGTGTGGGGGCACTGAGAAGGCTGTGTGGTACCTCGGTGGGGGACACTGGGTTCCACTTAACATCCTACAGAGTGAAATCACTGGACAGTTCTGTTACAGTTCTTGCAAATGATAGTGGCAGCAAGTTAGTTTTCAGCTGAACGATTTTGATTTTTTTTTCCCAAGCCATTTTAGAGTAGCTTTCTAAAAATTATCTCTTTCAGCTTGATTCACTGATTCTAGTGTTAGATCCTAAGCAGATAGTCATAGTTCTCATTGTGAGCAACAACAAAAATTCTGTGTTTTCTTCATAGTCAGAGAACATAATTTTCAAATAGTCTTTATGCTACAGTCAGCAAGTTCAGCAATGGGCCTTGATTTCTACCTTTCCACTGATAGATAATCATCTTTTCCAGTGGTATGTAGTTTTTGTTTTTGTTGTAGGGTAGTCTTTGGTATACTAAATCCATCTACTGCTAGTTCTACATCTTGGACTAAAGGGATTTTGTGAAGATGAGGGAATACAAGTGAATCTGGCAGGTTTTAATCTAGGAGAAATTTCCCTGTAATTGCTCAACCCCCCCCCCGCCCCCCCCCCAAAAAAAAAAGACAATGTTATGACTAAGGTAGCTATGAATAAGCCAGTCAAGGAAGCACCATCAGGACAATTAATTTTAATGTATGTGATTTATCAGTCTGTATATGTATCAAGATAAAATACTTGTATACAGAACAAAACTGTGACATGTTAGATTTAACAGTTTGTATGGAAACAGTTTTTAGCAGTAAATTTTCCTCCTAAATTTCTCTCTTCAGAAGGTGCTTTAAAATTCATTTCTCCCTTGAATGGGGACAAACTTGTTAAAAATTTTGTGAGGAGGTAGTTTTGTGTGTTTTAGTAGAAGCATAACATGTAAAACTGGAGGAAAGTCAGAGTAGCTTGTTATTTTAGCATGAGGCTTTGGGTAAGGTGCAGGATATCGAGCTGTGCTGAAACTCTGTAATCTAGTGGAGTAGAAGGCTAGTAATAGTTCAGATACTTCCTTTTTGTTTGTTTTGGATTGCATAGAGTTCACTTGGAGCTTCCATTAGCCCTTCACTGTTTTGTGAACACCGTGATCAAAATAACAATGACATTTGCAGGATAAGTGCTTCACTTAGAATGTTCAAAGAAGCAGTGTTTTCACATGTCAGCAGTCTACTTAAGCACCCTACCTGAATGACTGAATAGCTGAGCAAAATGCAATCGCACGAGCATTGTCACAGTGATCATGCTGTAACACTACCAAACTCTTGTATCCCTGTTACCTTTCAGACATTGTCATTACTCAGCAGGAACAGGCTGTGGGAGCTGTGAGAGACCTGTGATAATCTGATCAATTGCATTTTAATGTTTGCCAGATCATTTTGTTAACTCTGAAGCTCAAATTCAAGTTTTCTTTCATTATTGCATTATATCTTATACCTTTATTCACTAATAAATGGTTGAAAAGGAGAAAATTATCAGTATGAAGCTGATAGTGCCATCCTTACAGCGATGTTAATAAGAAAATCAAAATTCTCTCGAGGTAGTTCTAAGCTTAGTGATATATTTAAAGTTTAACATTTTGACAGCTGTCAAGGACTATCTGATCAAAGGAAGTGCATTTGATAAAATTTAATGGTTTGGGAGTCACTTTAGTAGTAATTAATCCTTCTAGTTTAAGCATTTCCTAAACCCTATAAATCCATTTGACTGCTTTAACAACAGTCCTGTTATCAACTTCTTGGGGAAGTTCAGATAAGTGTGCCTGTTCTGCACGTGTGCCCTGAACAACTTATCTTTAGGGACATTGTTTTTAAATGGGAGAAAAATTAGAATTTACTTGCTTGAAAAAGAGATCTTCTGTATTGTTTCTTCTCTCTGCATCACATTTGCTTTTCAAGTTGGCTGGAACAGTTTGAAGGGTAAACGCTGAGGGCAAGACTAGTTCACTTGCAGTTTATATAAGCAAAATGGTGCAAGCTTTTCTATAAAACTGTAAAGTAATTTAATGATGGTATTTATACAAATAAAAAACATTATATGTTCAATAAAGTTTTGAAGAGTTGTCTAGGTAAGTCAACAAGAAAGTAATTTTCTTCCACTCCAGTTAATTTGTTCGCAGGGAGCATATATTCTGAATAAACAAACAAATCTAATCACTATGACTTACAACACAATAATCAGTTTTTAATACAGAAGTGTGTAGGAATCTAGAGTTCTGAAAATAACACCACATATATCATCTTAGATTCAAGACTCAGTCTGAGAAGTCAAGTCTCTAAGTCTCATGTCTCCTATCCAGACTGAAGTAGATAGAGGGGAATGCACAGAAGGTTTTCAAAATGTTCAGACTAAGTGCTCACAGTCTCTTAAATTCACAGAACTTCTTGAATGGGGGGAAATACTTGAATTCAGTCTGACCCATTTGATTCTTACTTCTAAATGGGTTTGTTTTCATGTTGTTTAATAAAATAGAAAGACCTGCTTCAGAACCAAACCTTATGTTCTTATGGTTTAGATAAAGCATATTGCTAGAAACATGACCTGTTTGCTTCTCCCATGACTCTGAAAAATTATACTGATATTAATGACTTATCTAGAAGCTGTATCTCATTTCATAAGGTTTTTTTCTGCAGATGGTTCAGACCCATACACTTGGTTTGAGAGCAGAATTAAGTATGATACATATGCCATGTATTTCCACAGGGCCTTGGCCTTTATCAACTGAGGTAATGTGCCTGTCATGCTGCTTAAGTAGTATTGAGTGAAAAGAACATGTTATATCCAATCTAAAAGATACTGTTTAGGAGTATTTCATTGTAATTATGCTACAACAACTCTGATCTGTTTCAGCACTTGAAGCAAGCCCAAACTACTGCAAAATTTTCTCACTTTTCATAGTTTCCTTAAGAAACAAAACACATATTAAACAGTGGTCTTTGGCATATTTAGAGGTTTAAGATCTGGTATGTGTGAAGGTTTTAACAATAAATGAACTAATCTGCTAGGATTGACTGGAGAGGAGAAAGGCAGTAGTTAGTTACTGGGATAAGATGTTCAATTTAATGCTTTAATAAGTAACCTCTGTCTGACAGATGTGATATTTTAGAAGAGGTTGCCAAGTACAAAGTCTGTCTTTGATCAAATTTATACATTTTCTAATTTCCAATAAACATACTTGTCAGAGGAAACAGGAATTCAGGTTTAATGTGAGGACAACTGAATAGTCATGTGTCTTTAGCATGAAATCTGCAATATTCATTTTAGAAAGGCCTTCACTGACTAGGCGTGCTGGGAGTTTTTCCTATTTTTATCCCCCCGAAAAAGTGTTTACAACAACTTCTTTTTTTTTTAAGCCAATATAAGAAGAGGGACATATCTCCATTGCAGCAAACAAGAAAAAAAAACCCCAACAACCAAACCCCTCAAAATGATCTCTCTTTCCATGTATGTTCCTTACACTGGTTAGATTAAGAGTGATTGGGTGTTGAATTTTAATTTCAGGATAATTGGCAACTGTGCTGAAGTACTTGTTTGGGATTTTTTTAACTAATTGTTGGCTAACTGACATCCCCATCACTGAGTCTGATCTCAAGCACATCCTTGTTTGAACACAGAACTTTGCAGGTCCAAAATGGTGAAGTTTCTCCAGCATAGAGGAAATTGCAGAACAAAGAGACAACATAGTAATGTTAAATCACTTGCAAAGAAGCTTGTATTTAGTGGTGTAAGTCTGTTTGAGGTGTTTTGTAAATCTAGTGGTTGATTCGAACATTGTATCTGAAACTATTTTTTTTTCCTCATGAGTTTGAAGGTGCTTGGGTTTTTCCGAGTATGAAGTATGCATGTGGGCTTTTTTAAGAGGGCATTTGTTTGAAAACTTATCATCACTGACAATAATTCAGTGATTGCTCACTACAGGATTCTAAAAGCAGTAAAATAACAATTAGAGGTTGAATGTTCTCTAAGGTACTTCAGATGGAGTTTTATTGCAGGTGGTAGATAAGGAAAAAGCCATCTTTGACATTCAAAAAGTAGTAAAATTTTTCTTTGACTTGCAGTGGAATTTGATCTATTTTATAACCCATGACAATGCGTTAAGGTGAAGATCAGTTTGCTACATGAAACTGCCTTTACAGACTGGAATCTTCAGGTTGCCTTGAAATTTGTCCATGGAATTAACCTTATTCGGGACTACAAAAATACAAGTTTAAAGATTTGTTTGTTTTGAGAATTTACAACAGAATTACCCCTTCATGTATCCTAATTTAATCTTTTTTTTCTGGTAGCAATAGAGAAGTTCACTGAAACTTCTGTGTTAACGTTTGTCCATATTTAAAATTACTCTTATATGACTGATCAATAACTTACGTCTTGATTCTATGTTTTTAGACATGTATAATTATTACTCTGTGGTATCAAGTATGCAATCAAGTTAAAGTTGCTAAAAGTCATTGCAGTGAACAGCCTGTGCACACCCTGTTAACATGCAGCAGATCTGGAGTACTCTGACTGAATTACCTTTGCACTACAAACCTGGATAAGTGTAGGCTGTTCTTCAGGAGTAGTCAGCATGGATTCACCAAGGGAAAATGGTGTTTGATCACTGTGATAGCCTTCTATGATGGCATGGCAGGATGGATTGATGAGGGGAGGGTGGTGGATATTGTCTACCTTGACTTCAGCAAAGCTTTTGACATTGTCTCCCAAAAGATCCTTTCAGGTAAGCTCAGGAAATATGGGTTGGATGAATGGACAGTGAGGTGGATCAAGAACCAAGTGAATGGCAGAGCTCAGAGGGTCATGATCAGCAGAGTAGAATCCAGCTGGAGGCCTGTAGCCAGCGGCATTCCCCGGAGACCAACACTGGGACCAATCTTCTTCAACTTGTTTGTCAATGACCTGGACAAAGGGATAGAATGTACCCGTGGCAAGTTTGCTGATGATATGACACTGAGGCAGTGGCTCATACAGCTGAAGGCTGTGCTGCCAGTGATAGGCTGGAGAACTGAGCAGAGAGAAACCTAAAGAAGTTCAGCAAGAGCAAGTGTGAGGTCCTGCACCTGGGGAGGAATAATCCCAAGTACCAGTACAGGTTGGGGGCTGACCTACTAGAGAGCAGCTCTGCAAGAAGGGACCTGGGAGTCCTGATGGATGATGAACTGACCATGAGTCAGCAGTGCCCTTGCAGCCAGGGATGCCAGTGGTGTCCTAGGGTGCACTGGGAAGAGTGTGGCCAGCAGGTCACAGGACGTGATCCTTTCGCTCTTCTCCACCCTAGTGAGGCCGCTGCTGGAGTACTGTGTTCAGTTCTGGTCTCCACAGTTAAAGAAAAACAAGGAGTTCCTGGAGAGGGTCCAGTGGATTAGGGCTGATTAGGGGTCAGGAGCATCTCTTTTATGAGGAGTGACTGTGGGAGCTGGGCCTACTTAGTCGAGAGGAGAGAAGACTGAGAGAGGTTCTCATCAATACGTGTAAATATCTTAAAGGAAGGTGCCAGACTTTCTTCAGAGGTTCCGAGAAACCAGGTAATGAGTAACTGCCGTAAACTAAATCATAAGAAATTCCACTTGAACATGAGGAATAACATCTTTGAGAACTCTGGAACTGGCCTCCCAGGAAGGTTGTGGAGTCTTCCTGTCTGGAGACATTGCAAACCCACCTGGATCCTGTGTAACCTGCTCTAGGTGATCATGCCTTGGCAGGGAGGTTGGACTAGTAGATTTACAGAGGTCCTTTCCAACTCTCTTCTGTGATTCTGGGAAGTGCCTGTAAAAGCTTATAATGGCTCACCTCTCTGGTGATAACCCATTCAGATGTTCTCCTTGGCAGTGTTTCTTAACTCTAAGTCCTACTAGATTTCAATTAGAGTTTAGATCCTTTACATATGGATAAATTTTATCAAAATAGAAGTTTGACCTTTATATCATTGAAACACTGTTGAAATTGAAGGAGCGCTAGTTATCATACAAAACATGGGGGTTTTTTTATGTTGGCTTAATGAACAATACATGTCAGAGAACTCAGAAGAGATCCCAATACCAGTATGTGCCAAATGGCACATTTGTGTGCACCTATTACTTTGCCCTTCATTCCTGTTGGAAAAAGTCATTTTCACATAAGAGTATTCTGTGCATTTTTTGTCCTGAGCTTCTGCTTGTACAATGAAATGTAGGACTCTACTAGGTTTCATTCCACTGGGGATCTTTGGGCCCTTTAGAGTCAGTAGACAACAAGAAAAAAAGTGATGTTTGAAAGGCCTGGGGAACTGTAGCACCCAGAGTGCTGTTGGTTGAGGGACAATTTCTTGGAACAGTATCGTTCTGACAGACAAATGTATGATTGGTTTGGTAGTGCTCCAGTACTAATGATCTATCACTATCTAGGGAAAGTTTCAAAATGCTTAATCAGTAGGGCTGGAAATACTGAGTCATAAGAACAATAATCTATATTTAATGCCTTGGAAATTGGTGGAATGTCCAAAAAGGCCTTTTGTAGTTTGAATCTGATGCTTCCGTTCCTTCTGTGACCTTTGTGGGGCTCCCAGGACATGCAGAAGCATCACTGAAATAAAGTTCAGGGCAAATTTTGCCTTTTGACAGACTACCCAAGCAACTGTGCAGATTTTGCTCTGCAAGAACTTGCCATTAAAAATGCATTTAGTAGGCTGAGACATATGGAAGCTATAACACATCTGGTCCTTAAAGCCAAATTGTGTATAAAGCACTATTGGTCTTTTTTTCATTCCTAAATGTTCTCTACTCTGATGGTAGCTTAAATGGTTTGTAATGTTTCCCAATATGTTGACGTTCATGTAAATCAACACATAATCTATCAGCATTGTATCATTTTGTCTAGTGATATTTCTCACTATTGATTTTGGATAGCATTGAGTGCAGAATACTGGAGGAGTGATTACCTTAGTTACACCATTCTTGTATTTTTAAAACATGAGGTCATTCTGATACATTTTTATTTCTGATTTAAAAACTCCATTACCCAAAACAACAGCTGACAGTCGTCTTAATGAAGAATTAAGACTGAGGATATGAGCACTTGCACAAGCGTAAAAGATGCTTGATGATGTATTATAATGTTACCCAAGCAAAGCATTCCTAAGAAGTAAAAGGGAATCATAATGTAAAAGATAAATGTAAAAGACGGTGAAGAGAATCCGCAGACTTGATATACAGATACACACTTCCTCTCGCCTGAGGCAGCCTACCAAGCATAACACTGAGTAATTGTACTACTTCTGTTCTCAGAAAAGATTATATTAATAATCAGCTTAAATTTCAAAACCATATTTCTACCTCTCAGATAACTATGGAAAGCAGTTTTGAGGCTGCTCGGGACAGCAGTGGCACATTATAGGATCTTAGAATGGTTTGAGTTCGAAGGGACTTCAACGGTCATCGTGTTCCAGCCCCCTCGCCATGGGCAGGGACACCTTCCACTAGACCAGGTTGCTCCAAACCCCATCCAGCCTGGCCTTGAAAGCTTTCAGGTTTGTGGTGTCCACAAGTTCTCTGGGCGACCTGTGCCTGTGCCTCACCGCTCTTCCAGTAAAGAATTGCTTTCTAATATCGAGTCTAAACCTGCTCTCTTTCAGTTTTAGACCATTTCCCCTTGTCCTATCACTGCATGTTCACCCTGTACAAGAGAACATGTGCAGATCTCTCCTGAACTAGCAGTAATCACTTGGTTCCAGGCCTAAAAGGCCATGCAGCTACAGCAGGAAGATGGAGCACATGAAGTTTTTTTTCTTCACATCAGGCATTCTGAGGGCTTCAGATGCAGAGAGGTAAAGTGTTAGAAGCCCCCGTGACACTGACAGATTTTGACCTTGTTAAATACTACCATTTGCCTACAGTGTCTGCTCAAGAGCAGAGGTAGTACATTAGGATCCGAGTTGTCGTGAGTGTAGGATCTTATTGACAACATGGCTTTTTATCTCTGAAAGAGGACTGATTTAATTCACTTGTTAATTAAATCAAGGTTAATTAATTTAATGAAAAGACTGTAGTTTGATGTTGTAACATGTTCTGGCAGGATCAGATTGATGTTGCTGCTCCCTGATGTCCGTTCCCACTGTTGACCAGCTTCATTGACAGATGTATGGTGTAGTCAGTGCAGTGACCAAATTAAGGGACTGATCCATCTGAAAACCAACCCAATGAAATGAAACAAAGTGTTTCCCATCTTTTAGTATTTCTTACACCCAAGAAGACCAGCTCCCCAGTCTTGTGTGTCCTCATGGTAAGCTAAGAAATGATGAGAGGATGGGAAAAGCAGCAGGTGGAACTTTTATGAGGAAGAATTTTGTAGTAAGAGACCACAACTACAGATGGCAGGGACTGCAGAGCTTTTTTTCCTGGCTCTTCCACTCAAGAGTTGAGTGTCTTTGAATTTATAACTTCCCTGTTGTTTGTCATTCTTTCAAAACTCTAGCAAAATCTGAAGGAAGTAAATTTTTTTATTGCAAAATGTTAGGTCAGAGGAGTGCAAATGTTTCAGTTTTACACAGGCTTTTGCCAGAGCATGTGTTTTGCTACAGTAGATGGTGAGCTACATGAGGACTATGGTCTTCCTTGACTTTGCTCAGAGCCTGGAAGTCATAGAGGATGGTTTGGGTTGGAAGGAACCTTAAAGATCAACAGCACTTGGTCTTAATTACAATCTCCTGAAGATTTTGCATCACCCTGTAATTCTGCAAGCAGCCTAAGAAGCCTTGGAATATCAGTTTTAGCAAGAGGCCTTCAGAAATTCTGTGCAGTTCCCCTTTCTCATCGTGGAGAACGAGTTACATTCATGGGAATTAAGGCACTGTGGTTGTCTTGGCAGTCAGAGTGATTTTTTTCTTAAATCAGATGTTTATAATATTCAACTGACTAGAGAAGGTATATTTTTCAAAATGTCTGATTTCTAGTAACAGAAAGTCTGTTTTGATCATCCTGTTTTTATGGTTTTACTCAAGAACTCCGTCTGGTTAAGTACATTTTTGGTTTGTTTATGTTCATTCATTTGCTTTCAGCAGTCCTACCTGGAAAATGTCATGTAAAGATCAGTTCTTTAAGAGTGTGTTTGAGTAATCCACTTTCTTCATCCTGTGAGTTATAGACCTTTCAGGTCATCATTGGAGTCCTTCCTTTCCTTTAGCTGACGTTGACATGCCTTAGTCTCTGTATAATATATGTTCAACATATATGTATTTTTCTCTCAGAGGGTAATTTTCAGGTTTCTGCGATATTCCATTTCCTACATTGGGGGGGCAGTGGTGTTAAAATAATTTCATATTGTACATCGGTAACTGCAACCATATTTGACAGACCACAATTTGACAGAGAATATCTTCTTTACGCAATATTAAATAAATTTAACAACATTTTTTTTCTTCTCTCTAAGCTAGTGCATCTCCAGACTGATTCAGTAAACTGCATGTGAAAGGAGGGATGTCAATAGTCCTTGGCTGTGTCTGTAGGGAGATCTTGTATAGACCTGGAGGTGACGCTCTATATACTGACTCTGGGGCAGGGCAATAAGATGAAGGTAATGGACCAAGGACCTGATCTCCTGGTAGAGCATGTACTGTGTGTCATGTAGCCACAATGTCCAGGGCTTGTTTCTTAGCTATGGCATCCCAGCTGAGAAGTAGCACTTGATCGTGAAGTTTCTGCAGTATTAGGACGAGGTAAACCAAACCCTAACCACAGTTGGGCTCTTAGGCAGGCTGGCTGTCCGTGTTCTGAATTAGACTGAAAAATGCTGGTCTGTTTGTTTTGGAAGAAGGCTAGAAAAGCTTCTCTCCTTCTCTCTGTTCGTTGACCTTCCAGCTGAGATGAGAGGTAGCGTGGACCCATGGTACACAAAACAAGTCAAGTGTTAACGTAAGACTGATGCAAAAGGAGTTTGCCATGGAGAAGGCTTAGGTAAAGTATGTGTTTGGGTAGTCCTACAGAGAGATTTTTATGTTGTTCGGAGCTCTAATTTGTATAGTAAAGAATGAATACATTTCTTTTGTGGATTTTAGTGGTTTTGTATTTGAAAAGTCTTGTAGTAGGATTGCTGCTTTTTTTGTTTGTTTTTGTAAGGAATGCTAGTAAAGACTGTCTGAATGCTGTGGTGATCCATTCTTAATTTATGTAACAGTTATCAGCTTAAACTTGAGATTGATTTATTCCACATGCAAACTGTAGTGTATGGGAAGTTCTTTTCTGCACAGAATGGGTTACGTGTAGCCCCTGGAAGGACACAGATTTGTTGTGGAAAATGTGAGGATAACTGCCCGGGCTGTTTTGTGCAATGATTGAAGCACTGGTAATTTATCACTTTGGGATAAATTAATTTTTTTATCCACACATCACTCAGAATTGATTTAGCATAAAAATGTCAAACTTACTTTATAATCTTGCTCTCATCAACATTACCTTGGCTGTCCAGTGTTACACTGACCTTCGAATAATACATTCTGTGTGAGCAGTTGAGCTTGATTGATGATGTGTGGATTTTTAACAGCAACTGGGACTAGTAACTATGTATAACAGAGCACAAATTTATTTAGTGATTGAAACAGTAAGAGATGTATGCAGTGTATATACACACTTTTCTGTGCACTGCTGGTATTGAATTTATCACTGTTCCAGTTTATCACAGTTGCACTTCAGTTTCTGATATTGACATCACAAATAAGTTTTATTTACTATTTTATTATATAGTATATTATTTAAGGTATCTAAATACACTAAGTTGCATCTGTCTTTATTCCTAGTACTATACATTTGTTGAAGGGGAAATTGTTGAAGGGGAAAATTAAATTAGTAAATTTTCCTTTTCTCTCTGTCATTTTTTTCCATCTTTTCTGCCAGTATTCCCAGTATTGCCTTTATGCACTTTTTTCTGTTTTTTAAATCTTTGTTATCTGACATCACCAGAGCACAGTAAAGTGAATTGCTTTACATTTCTGCTGAATAAAGCATGGTTTTTGGGTAGTTCTATATATTTACAGAGAATGGCCATCACGTAACTTTGATTTTAGAAAATTGCAATTCTGTGCTGATAGGCAATTCCACAAAGTACTTTATTCCCCTTAAATGTGTTCATTTTGTGAAATCATGTTTGTATCTGGATGCTTCAGTTTATTTTAAGAAGTAAAGAAGATAAAAAGGCTCTATAAAGACAAACATCAATTTGTCCTCCTGTTGTCTGTCAGAAGCTAAGACGCATGAGGGCTAACTGGAAGCAAGCACACTGGATTTAGTCCATTTTTGGTATAGCATTTAGTGACATTATATACATAGCTGCAAGTTATCCCTGTGCAAAATCTTTGGGGGCTCTTTGTGCTGATGAAATGGAGAATACAGTTTGAATATTATGAAATTACTAGACAGCTGTGCCGGAGTATCATCTTTGGAGATGTGTTTCCTTTTAATTAATGACACAAAGAAGGAACTGCCATTCTGTGCAAGATCCTGAGAGGAGCTAAAGGTCCAGGTGCTTACTATCTAGCAAATACTGTATTTTCATTTACAAATGATGGATCCTTAGGAGGCAGTAAACACAGAATCCCACCCTTGGTGCTGTTTTTTTAGAATTCATGCGGGAAGTGCACTTGAAGACATGGTGCCACAAACAAAGCTGCACGTCCTGTAGAGATCTGTAGTGGCGTGTATTCCCTGAACTGTTGTTTAAGTTCTGAAAGCTGATCTTTGGCAGGTTTCTCAACTCCGTGAGATCTTACATTGTGATTGTTCTCCTTGTTTTTAAAAGCTAAGGTATTTATTTATTTATTTTACTTGCAGCTTTGAGCTAGGCAGCCTAGAGATTTCTATAAGCTGCCCTGCTTCTAATGTAAGGACCATGATATTTATGAGACCTGGAACACACAGCTTATGGTTTTTGAAGCAAAGTGTACAGCCAGTTTCTTTAATCCTTTTGGTTTTTAAGCTGCTCTGTGGCTGGACCCCTGGTTTCCTGACTCAGGGCTTCAAAACTTTCTGCTTCTCTCCGGGTGAACAGGCTATAGTGAATTGGGATAAAATTGTTTTTAGCTTTCTGTACAACTAGAATGGACTTTCAAGTTTACCTTAGTTCAATTGCTTCTCTGGCATCTGTCAGACTGCTTTTGCTTTCAATTTTTTAGCTTCCCAGCCAAGTTAGTAATAAAGCTTGAAATCTTCCTCCTTGTCTGAACCCACTTGCTGCTTCTATAGTTGTCAAATTAGTGCTCTGTACTAAAGTGTCTCTGTAGAGTTTTTAAATTTAAGTGTTAGTCTGTAGCTATAAAAAAATCCCTTTTGTGCCTGCCTATGCAAAAAAATGGGCAGAATTAGTACTTCACTGATTGCTGTGAAAGACTGGATAAAAGACTTCTAGTAGATGTCTTCCGTGCCATTTCCCCTCTTCTCTGGCCACAGCTAACAACATAATCGCTGATCTTTCAGACATAGGCTGAGACTACACAAAGCCACAGGACTGTTTTAATGGTTTGGTGCTGCTGAGACTGCTGCCTCCTGGCTTTCTTACTGGGAGCTGTGTCTTTCCAGACACTGGTTTTTGAATCTGATCCTGGGCGAATCACAACGGTTCACTGCACTGTTATAAAATTAATCTATGGAAAAAAAAGGGGGAAAAAAGTTAATTTCTTCCTCACGATTTAAAAATGTAGACCAGTTTACTTGAGAGAATTGGGCCAAGGAAAGATCCTAACTGCATTCCTGGGAGCTGAGGAGCTGCAGCAAAGGTTGGACCACCCCTGGCAGTGACTATTTGATCAGCATTATAGTAAAACCTTGCTCTTCCTCAGCAGATTCTTAAGATGGCCAATATGACAATATGGGCTGGGACAATGCTATGTCTATTAGGTACTTAGGTTTGGCACAACACTTACAGCAGTTTTCTACCTGCTTGGTTGTCTCTGATTGCAGGTAACCAGATGTACAGCTGTGATTTGAGCACACAATATCAGTATCTCCTCACACAGTGGGTTGGAGCCAAGAACTCTGTGCTATGCCTGCATAGTGAGAATTAATTCTTTGGTTGCAAACATGGTATGTCTTTGTGAGTGGCAAATAAAAACTGGCAGCATTCTAAACTGCACTAGGCATACTTTTAACTGGTTTTACCCCCTGCCATAGTACAAATAGAGAATTCAGTAACATTACAATAAAACATAATTTGTCATGTCACTATGTGAGCAGTGGATTATTTCTTCCTACTGGGAAGAAAAAAGAAGCCAAGAGCTGAAATATTTAAGCCAGAAAAATTTAAAATTGAAAGTATTTTGCCTTTTAATATTAGGTACCACTGTCATGAGTTGGTCTAGAACTCTCTGCTTTGTCATTTGGTTTCTCAGAAGCAGAGATCAGAAACACTTCCTTGTTTTCTAATATTCTAGCATAATAATCTAGGTTTAAGATTTTTGTGTTTTTGCTTTAACTCACAACAGCATTCCTTGTATCTGCCTCCTCTGTGTAATCCTACCAGTAAGTGCACTAACAGTGTGACCTGCAGGCTGTCAACCAGATGATCATCACTTAAATCCTTACTTCATTTTACCATAGGAGCTCAATCTACCGTATTTTGACAAACCACTGGTATTAAACTGCTGGAATTGACTCTGTTCCCTTCATGGATGAAAGCAGGGGTTTTCACTGCCTTGTCTGTAGCTCTACTATTCTGGTGTCTGTTTAACATATGCTAGTGCCATATGTGAGAAAGGGAGGTGTTAGCTTTTCCCTCCTCTCTGTGCGTAACCTGGGAAGTTACGGGTGATGTCTTGCATACATGTGAGAAGTACCGGCTGCAATCCATGTGGGATCAGAGCAGGCTGAAGTTCCGTGCTGCCATCTCACAGCCCTATAGATGGCTAGTTAACAGTCCTATCCTACTGTTTCCTTCCTTGCTGAGTTATGTATTTTAAAATCATTCACACATTCAAGGGTGGTTTTATGTTTCTGTTTGTTGTTTTTGTTTTTGTTTTTTTTTTTCCTACAAGTTCATTAAACCGTCTTTTGAGCTACGGTGTTATGATAACAGAATGAAGCTCACTTATTGCTACAGGCTGAGGAATCAGTCTGTACTGATTCAAAACAGGCATCCTTCAGAATTCCTTTTTGTCTTATGAAATAACAAATATGGAGGTATGGCAATAAAGGACATTTTTCTTTAACTGAGATGAGAGTACAGCAGAGGGAATGACTTTAGGTGGTGGGAGGGGGAGAAGGATGGTGGAGGAGATGAAGCTGCATCAACAAGCATTGCTGAAAGACATGTCTGTCCCTGCTCTGAGAGTCACTTAAGTAGATAATCCATTTGCTTAGCAGGTTGCTGGCACTTAATGAAGAGAGTTCACAAAGGTGTGGAAGGGCCATTATGGTGTCATCAGCAATGACAGACCATCACTCACTTACTTGGGGAACAAGGGATTCGGCTTTGAACTATCTGCTGAGGTCTTGGAATTCTTCTCACCCCATCCCACCCTGACTGACACCACTGGAGGAGCATGTGACTTTTTAGTTTTGACTTTTTGTTTGATGAGTTGTCAAAATACTTGTTTGATTGGTTTTGTTTCTTAGGAGGCACATTTCTGAGTAGGGGTTCCTGCCCCTGCTTAGAAGCAGGTGAAAAGTGTGGCTTCTGATAGAGAGACCAAAGCACAACATATCCACACAGGGCAGAAGGAGGACACTCAGGGGAGGGGGCTGTCATTTGTGTGCGTGTTTGCATATTTCTTCCCCTTGTTTTTTGTGCAGGCTTTGAGGTGCAACGATGTGTTATGTATTGCATGTATTTTGCTTTTGAGCTCACGTAGCCCACTAACCACGTTAAGTAAATGGTGGTAAACTTGGCTTGTTGTAAAGCTCTTAATTTCAGGAGCTGCCTAAATGCTTTGTGGTTCCTTTTTTTTTAAAGTTAACTAAACTCGCACAGTCTAATAAGCAGGCAAACTGCCTGAAGTATTACTGTTTAATTTTCTTTGGTTTCCGTACACTATCAGGCTTTAGTGCAAATAATGCTTGGAAAAGTATGTAGTAAAGCTTCTTTCAAATAGATCTTACAAATTATTTGACAAGAAAATCTCTCTCTTTGCACCATAGAAACTCTTGACTTCCATCAGTAAAAATTGTAAAATGATGATAATTATGTGGAACTTTTTGGCTGTGCCATAAGAGAATGATAGTGTCACCTCACTAATAATTTTATTTTCAAGCTGATGATGGGCTTTATAGACAAGAAAATATCCTTACCGTATGATGCATGTAAAGTAAATGATCATGTGCACATATCCAGCTATCTCTTATAACCCCTGAAATTGGAAATAATTGAAAAACACCTGTTTCACATCTTGGCAAAAGAACGTGTGTCTGTAACTTAGATCACAGTGAAAAGATTTTGATGTTCTTAAGAATCCTCTACATTCATAAAAGAAAAACTAGATTGATTTTTTTGTGGGAAGGAGCCCTGGTAAAAAGAAGATGGTTTTGACAAAAATAATGATGAATGTCTTTCTGTGTGAGCATAGGAATGAAAAAAACTATAAATGTCTAGGAAGAATGGTGCATCACAGCACAATCACTTTTTTAAAAATTTTTATTTTTAAAGTGTTTTATGTTTTTGAATTTTGGGCAGAATTCAACCATGAAAGAACATATTATAGATTCTAATAAATTCTTTGAATCATTGGTACTTTTGAAACTCTTAAAAGTTATGTTTGCTGAGTTTTTAACATGTTATATGCTGAACTTGTGTGTACTCTGCCTCTCCCATTACAGCTGAAAGTGGAGAGGGTGGGGCAGAGGAGGGGGAGCTGGAGGTGTTATGGCAATTACGTTAAACTAAAACTGCTGCTGTTCTATGTCTGTTAGCACCTATCTAAAAGTCTTTGAAGTTAATGGAAAGATTTCCACTGGTTGTATATTGTGGAAGGGATGCTTTGTGCATTTTTTCTTCGTTGTGTCATTTTGTATCATTTGCATAGTTAGTGTTCTTCATTAATTTATTGCCTCTTTGCTCGTATCTGTTACAGGGCCTGGAATGTACTGTTGGTACTTGTCACATAGTAAAACGACAGTGTTTTTTTCAGGACAGGTTGTTCTTTCATTTAGGTGTACTGGAATTCATGAAGATTTTGAAAATATGGATTGATGTGAGCCTTTGAGGTTTTAGGAGGAACTTTCTGCACTTTTTCTATAATAGTATAAATGATTCATTAGTAAACTGTAATAAAGCTGCAGTCTTTAGGCTATAAAATAATGCTTGTCATCTTCTGGTTCTGGAAAGTTTTAGCTGTTACCTGTTCTTCATGAATGTTCTTCCACCTGAAGAGAAGCTCATATGTGTATTGAAAAAACTTGACCTTACAATTAAAACTCAAAAGAAGGAAAAAGTAGGGAAAACAAAACTTGGCCAATTGTCTACTTTAAGAATGTCCGTATGACTTAATTTTAAAATGTGGGAAGCTCATTTTTTTTTACCCTCCTTTCAACCACCACGTGTGCGAGGATGTGATATTTCATATGTGGTTCATGTGTGGTGCATGATAGTGATTTTATTATCTCCTTTTTTAATTACCATTTTTTTTCTCTACTTCGTGAGATTTAGGTTTTTAGTCATTTATTAATGTATCTTTTGTTGGTGTGTTTTGTTTCTCATTTTAGTTATTATTTCATTAGTCTTCTGATAGAGAATGAAAAAAAATCAGTTTGAAAGAGTAGAAAGTAAAAAAAAAAAGGGTTCAATTTGGGGAGATAGCCTGATGATCAAAGAGAGATGGGATCTGTGAACCGTGGAAGATAAGAGCTCAGAAAACTCTGAAATTCATAACCCTGCTGTATGTAGCATGAATAAGGTGTCATACTGCCCAATCATAACCTAAAAGTACATTTTAGCAAATCAGTATTTGGTAAGTAAAGGACAGTTTTAAAAGAAATAATCTATTTGGTGATAAGGAGTTTAAAATATTTCTGAAGACAATATATTTTATGCATTATAAGTGCTGTTTTAAATGTGTGCCTCATGATTCAGATTACCTTGCAAGCAACATGAAATGCATCCTTTTGTGTATGTCAGTCTTCAACAAAGTGTTGTTTACACCACGGATCAAATATGCAACATTAAAATTCATTATAGGCATATTACCCACTCTCATTATATGACAGAAGTGTGTCAGTGAAATTAGCAGCCACAAAAAAGACAAAGATTTTCTTACCTATTAGTTGGAAGGTAGCAGCTGTTTGAGTAATTCCACAGAGGGATAACAATGACCAACTGACTTGCACGTTTTAAAGAAAAAATGATATCAAATCCTTTGAGGATGCCATATGTTCTGGGCTTTGAGGCAGGCTGTGTACGCTATCATAGCAATTAGACAGACTGGAGACTCTGCTAAAATTTTTTCCAAAATGCCAGCAGAGAAGTATTTCTTAGGGCTTTTTAATCGTGAACAGAGACATACTTATGCTCCCATTATTTATTAGAAGATAAGTTAGTTAAAGTGCAGAATTTTTTTCCAGTCATTTCCCGTAGGGAGCTATGTATATATAAGCTGGTTTGGGGTTTGGGTTTTCTATTTATTTTTCTTTTTAATTATGCTTGAATTTATTTAGGTTTTTTTTAGTTATGTATAGTGGTTATCCTTTTGCTTTCAGAAGAAACTGTGAAGTAATGGTTTTTAGAATAATGCTAGCTCCTTTTGTCATTTGTGAATGAGGTCTGAAGGATGCCAAGTGTGCTCAAACAAACTTGGTAATTGCCACTGAGAGTTGGACCATTCAGATGATCAATGGCTCCATCTGTGTGTTCTGTAGTTTGGTATTGAACTTAAGTTTGATGTGACTTCTTGCCAGACCTATTGTGATTTAAGAAAGCTTGTATTGACCAGTTTACCCGAACTGGGCACATACAAATAATCTGTGCTGATGTTGCGGAGATGGGTCACCTGCCAAGCTTCGGCTGGCTAAAAGGAAGATGCCTGTATCAGAAAAGATCTATTTGGAGCCATTAGGAAGCAGAAAGGCCAGTTAGCTGAAACTGCTGTGAAGATGTGTTGAGTCTGTACAGCGCACTCTCCAGAGACCCACCAGGACACATAACCTTCCTTAACAAGCTGAGGGGTGGTTTGTCTGTGGATACCCATATATACTCAGAGCTGCTAGATCCATTTTGAAGCAAGGCCTTTTCTGCTGTGCAGGTTGTATTATTTCTTTGCCTAATAACTGTCAGCAAGATCCACACTGGCACTTTACTGCTCTTCCAGTGTCTTGATTCTGTTTGGCAGTTCACAAAGAGCATGTCTGACCCTATAGGCATTTTGGCATTCAGCTTTTCTTTTATTTAAAGCACAAACCTTGTACATGTACAAAAAAGCTCCTCAGAGCTTTATAATTCCGGATCACGGTGCTTTCTAATGCAGTATTGCAGTATTACTGTATTGAGTACTGTGGTTCCCAGGTCCCCTTGTAGCCCCTCCCCTCTCCCTGACCCTCATCCAGAACTGCATTGAATCCCCAAATTGATCTCTGAAGTCAATAGAATTATTTAGGTTTAGTATTTGATGAAGTTAGGGACTAGGAGGAGAACAGTATAACGAAAGGCTTGCCTAAGAGGCAGTGCAAAACTGCAAGCAAGGAGTATGGAGTATGCAAGAGTTTGACATCTGGGATTTTGTGATCTGTCAGATTTAATATCAGGAAGAGAAGGTAAAGGAATGATAGATCCACTGCTTTTCTGTGATACAGTGAAAGAATATAAAAATTGAATCAACAGTGACCATCCAAGTCTAAAAGCAATACAATATGAGGGCTAGTTTACATAGTTGAGAATAAAAGGAAAAATACTTTCTGAATGGTTTTGGTTTTATTTTTACTTTTTGGAGTCTTTTTACCCCATAGAAACAGAAGTTTGAAACTGTGAAGCTTGCCATCACAGAACTAATATTGATCAATATAAACGAGCATGTTAATCCTCAGTAAAGAGGTCCCAGTCATGTGGTGAATACAGTTTTAAACATACTTCCATAGTTTATCATGCTTGTTCTGCTGAGGTACATGTTTATATACACTGCAGAAACTCAGCAAGTAATGCTGTATTTAAATAAGATATAGAAATTAATTTTGGGGTTGTTTTTTCGTTTGATTTTTAAAAGAAGCATCAAGTAATGTTTGAAATGTCTGTTCTAATATTGTAATTTTCTACATGACCTCAGTATTACACACTTTGATATTTATCTAGTGTAAAGGGGGGAAGGAAAGCTTTTTTTCTTTATTTATATGTTAGGAGTTTCTGCGTTTTCTTTCCCGATTCTCAGATGTTTTGAGCACTGATATTTCTGGAAAAGCCGCAGCCTGTCGGTGACTGGGGACATGTGATGTCTCTGGATCTGTCTCCATGACTGTGGTATCAATTCTTCAGGGCTCCTAATAGCCAGTCAGGGTGAATCAAGGAATCTGCTATTAATGGCCATTCCTTTGAAATGCCTTTGCTGCTGCTGTGGAAAAAAAAAGCAGGGATTCAGACAGTCCTTGAGCACTGGCATTGTTACTGCCTGCTTTATTGAGCCGTGGTAACCACAAGGACAGGATTCTGCTCCAGACAGGGGCATCTCTGCTCTGAGGGTGCTGTCTGCCATGTTTCAGCCAAAAAAACATCTGACAGGAAAGTGGTGTTTGGAGGAGGTGTTTGCTCTCGAGGGAAGAATGCAGTCCCAAAAGGAAGGGGGAGAAAATAAAAATCCTCTGTGTGCTGGAGGCATTGTGAAGTGAGAGGATTTCTTCCCAAAGAGATTTCTTTACTTTTAGAGAAAGGTTATTGCTGTTTGTCTCAACAAAGTGATGGTGGGCTATCTCCTTCACTTTTTACTTAAGGTGTTATTTCCCAGTTATACATCAGTCATTTTCATTCTCAGGAAATTGTGTGCAGTCACCTCTTAAGTCATGGACCCAAAGAAATGTAGGGCAATCTGGTAAAAAGGATTAAGTTTAGGTATTGTGATATCTTCTTTGTTACACCTGAGAGGTCTTTCCTGCTGAAATTAAATGTAATTGAAGTTGCTGCCTGGATACCTCACAAGCACTGTCACAGGAGGAACCGCCTGCAGCACTGCTGGTAAAAGGGGTGTAGGGGGAATTTTGGCAGCAGGGTCCGTTCACAACTGGGACCTGGGAGTCCTGAAATTTTGGGAAGGAGATTTGTAAAGGGCTGCTGGCTAACTGAATTTGGTGAGATCCTTGGCTTCAGCACAGCCTACAGTCATGCTTTACTTCTAGTTTGGAAAGCCAAATGTAGCCTAGCATCCTTTAAATGTGAGCGATCTTTAAGAAACTAAGCAAGTAAGCACATAAAGCACTTCACTGTCTCCCATTTTACCAAGTGGCCTATACAGAAGATTGTATCAGTAAGTAGCTGGAAGGGACTTTACTTAGTCTAATAAACCCCAGGGAGAAGTAGGTGGTTGTCAGTACAGGGGTAGGGGACAGACACAACTTGGCACACATATTACTCTGCATAACAGCTGTGATGCTTCCAATGCTTCCTTAAAAGTTCTGCCCCTTTGCCAAGAAAGCAGAATGAACCTTAAAATGAATGAAATGAAAAAAATTCTGTAAGTGTGCAAAAACAGTAGCAAATGAATATAGAGAGAGCTGTACCTATACAAATCTAGGTGCAGGTGAAGAGAAATAGGCGTACTACATGTGCATATTATCTAGGAAGTTTGAGATTTGAATTACAGGGTAAAGATGGTGAGGTACATACAAGAGAGAACATTGGAGATCAATGTTTTGAATCTTGTAATTAATCTGTGAGATATTTTTTCCTAGGATTTTTAATACCTTGCTCTGTTTTACTTTAGTTGCTCTGTACATCTGCTGTTTTAATTGCAACAGTTTATGCTGTATATAAGAATATTAAATATATTTGCTCTTACAGTGTTTGCTATTGACTTTACACATGCTTCTCTACGTAAAACGAAACTAGACTTCCTAATATATCAATAGAAAACTGTTCAAGAAGCAGACTGATTAATAAATGGTCTAGTGTTTCAGCACTTACAGATACCATTTCGTTTTATCTTACTGGGAATTGACAGATTATGACAGGCAATTGAGAACAGAATGCAGTTCAACTTCTTTTGTGCCACTGATATGTCTTTTGAGGTAAAATACTTTAATTAAAAAGACAGCTGAAATCTTAGCTTTAATTTTCCTTGATGTGTCAGATTTTTTTGTTGCAGTCTTAACCATAACTATTCTTGTCTTTATATGTCTTATTTAACAAAAAATTCTTTTAATAGAAAGTATACTTTTAAAAATTTCCTTCTGAATTTTATGTTTAGTTTAGTGATCTCAGGAAGTAAAAAATATCAATAATAATTCCCTGACTACCTGTTTCTTGTTTCAAATTTAAACTAGCTTAAATTAGTCTTTCTCTAACACGCATTTAAAGCAAAAGCTCACCTCTGGACAGTCTGATTATAAATTAATCATTTTATTGTTTTGGTGTTGTAGATGGACATGACTAGTGTAAGAATTGATACATATTTTCTAAAATTTTCATATGAAGTAGAAGGTTTATTAAGCAGCTCAATTTGGTTTTAAATAGATAAAGCTGGTGAATTTACTATCAGATAACCTGTATGTGAATTATTCCCAATGTATTTGGCTTGGATGTCACATTTTAATTTTTTTCTCTAAGAATAATTATTTTTGAAATGCTCATTTGCTGCGGGACAGGTAGTCTGGGCACTAAGAACTATAGATCATCCTGTTTGTGTCATCTACTGACAACCATGTCAGGCCTCTTTTCTCTCAATGTCTAGATTGATCCTTTCCTCAGGTCACCCATCATCTTTCTTTCTCTCTTTTTGTGTCTGAGAAACAAAAGGAGAGGGGAAGAAAACCGTCAAACAAAGGAGGAGCAAGAAGGCCAAGACTGCAGTGAAGGGAGTGGGTAGAAATGCAGTGGGAAGGGTAGAGCAGGTTTCTGACAGTTTGTCCTATGAGACTATTCCAGCTCATTTTCACAATCAGGGCACCTGAGTGCCAAGAAAAAGTGGCATCCAGATTTCAGGGAGCCAGGTTTTCCAAGTGTTTATCGTCTCCTTCCAAGCAGCAGGCTTCTTAGCCTTGCAAGAGACCAGGACGGTGTGCTTATCTGCCTCCCTATCTGGACTTGCATCCGACACCAAATAAACATGGCCATATGCAGACCATCGCTATTATTTTCAGTATGCATTTTTCCTTTAACAAGGATTGCTACTGGGTTTGTGGACAAAAGCCCAGCTACCCATGCTGTCTTTTCACTGGCTCTTTGTGTTTAGGCAGAGACGTGTTTCTGAAGTAGGCAGCTCAGACATCAGAAAAAATGACGCTGGTGATAGAATTGCTTCAGCTGCATCGGAGAAGATCATTGTACTTTGTTTTGAAAGCTACAAGAACAAAGAGTGCTTTCGCTGTAATAAGGCCTGTGGGTCCTTCATTCCTCTGCACATCATCACAGAAGGTCAGGCAAGACAACGCAATGGTTACTTCTCTGGGTCTTTGATAGTTCTGTCACCTTGGTTTCTAGAAATTGATGAGTCTGGCAGCTCATTCATTTCTGGACACTTTAAAAGACATTGAACATTTGTTTTAGTGCCCTGTTCTTCAAAATCTTAGGTGACTTTTGAAGGTGACTACAAGGAAGATGAGCAGAGTTGCTTCGTGCGGCTGAGTTTTTCAGCTGTAGTTGATTTAATAGCAAGAAGACGCTGACTTTGAACATGAATTCTTTCCTTTTGCAGATGAGAAGACAGCCGGCTTCCAACTTCCTCTTGAACAATTGAAACTTTTTTCCTTTGGAGATGATAAAAGTCTGCATGCCCAAGATACTCTCCCTACTGCTCAACTTGCAATTAAAAAAGAATTTGAAAAGAAAGAGAGGTTAACATCTCAAAGCTTGCAGAGCCCTGTTTTTGGTCCTGGAATTTTGGTGGGAGCTTTGCTTTGGTTTCAGGTTCCCAGGAAACTCTCTATTGAGAAGCTCTTCAGCTTTTTTTAAGTAGCATAAGAACTCTTGTTATTTTACAGGTTAAGAAAGTTCTGAGCTGTAGTAATTTCCCTTTTCATTTTCCCTGAGATTTTTTTTTTTAAATTTATTGTGTAGATTTGCTTTTTCTCAATCGTTTTTTAATCAGAATTTGTTGTGAACTAGTTCCCATCTTGTTCCCTCCCTTTTGTGCTGGCAACTTTTGTAACTGCTGCCATCAACAATTTTGAGAGCTTTAACTCTTGCTTGGCTGCTAGGAAATGTTTGTGGTTAATGGGTACAGTAAAGGTGACTCAGACTTGAGGTTACTGTTGCAGGACGTGTGTGAAGATGTTGCTTTTGGGGAGCCTTTGATAAAAGGCTGGGTAGCTTTTGGCTGGGGAAAGGGCAGGTGCAGGTAAACGTGCCTCAGGGCAGGAGAAGGACCATGTGAGCTCCTGGGGCTCCTCCTTGTGTTTGCTCTGCCATTCTGTGTTTTTGCCCCATCTTGCCTGGGGTCAGACAAGAGTTTCCTGGACTGTCATTTTTTCTGCCAGCATAGTTCAGTGTTAACAGCAAATGAGTGTTAAGCCTACATCTCTGAGTTGTCAACTGAATGCTCTGAAGGCTCTTTATCAGTTTGAAGAGGGTAGAACTGTTGTGTGGAGAGGAAGGGCTTGTTGCTCAGTTGTTGTTTTGTTTGAAAATTTTATCCATCATGGATATGGGAGCAATTCCCATTGGCTTTTAAGTCTCACCAACACAGGAAGTGTGTGTGTGGGAAATGGAGGGAGGGAGGGGATCACTAATCATGTATGTGAATGAGGAAAAGGGTTTCAAAATGGTTTTGCTTCTGTGCTTTCTGATAGATGGCACCATATTGCTAACTCTCTGAACTGCTTGTATGGGGAGGGAAGGGAGCAGACTATGACAAACAACTAGTGGAAAGTAATTTTTCTTTGTGTCAGTAAAATTGAATAATACAGAAGCATAGCAGAAGCTCCTTTTATGAGTGGTTGCTTTCTAATGTGTATTTGTTATTTTAATTAACACTTTTTTTTAGCATTAACAAAACCCAGAGGATCCTCACTATCTCCAGGAGAGGCATAAAGAGGGACAAAGCGATTAATCCTAATCTTGTCCATTGTGAAAGATTTTATATATAGTCACTATGATCTCTACTCTGACTTTTTAATCCAGGGTCCTGAGAGCTGAATAGCAATTCTTACTGTTCCAGAATGCTGCTGCAAATCCATATTGATACATCTTTTGCAAAGGTTCCCGTTGAGCCCCCTCCTGCCAGACTTGTGTAAGTCTCTGACTTGCACAGTTACAATCTCTGAGCTATGTCTAGCAGGTGCCAGCATTGTCTGCATTTATTATTGTGTAGTAAAAACGTAAGGAATGTGATTACGGACCTCCCCGATGGTGGAGGGCATGTTACCTATTTCCTTGAGCTTTGCAGGCAAGGCTAGGTTAAATGTAGCTTTGTTGGAATTTAGATTTTTTTGGTTTTGGTTTTGTTTGGTATTTGACTGAGTTTGGGAGGGGTGTCTGGATTACTGTATTGTTTGGATTTTTTTATTAATGAAGAATTGAGTAGCAGTATGGAAGCTGTTTAAACTCCAGTTAATAATTCAGGGAAGACCAGGTCCTATAGTTTCCAAAGCTTATAATTTACCTGAGAGTATCCAAAATCCCTCTGCTTACATTGACGTGGGATCTGCTTGGGATCCTTGTAAATACTGTGTCATTTCTGTTGGTATGTGTCAGGGTTCTGTTTTTCGTACGTTCATTATCACTGGTTACATTAGCATTTAAGCAAGTTTACCAGATGGGATGGAAGGACCAAGGAAAATATATAAAGTGTTTCTTGTTCTATCATGCCCTCTATAGGGGTAGCAGATCATGGATTTCATTTAGGTTCATGCTAAAATCTATGTCTTGGTTTGCTAGAGGTAGTTAAGATATTAGGCTTAGCTCTATTAAGCTTAGCTCCCCAGCTGAGTGCAGGGATATTTCTTCTCATGCAGTACAGGAAAACAATTTTGTTCTTTTCCTAGGACAGAACAGGGAGATATAAACATTAGAAAGCCTGTGAAACAGATGGTGATTTAACAGGTAAAGTTATTACAGATAGGATGGCAGTCATTCAGACAGAAGATGTGCAAATCATAATAGCTTCTCAGGTGCATATGCATGATACGAGCTGTGTTACAGAGCAGGTCAAGCAATCAGTTTTACATTCATATCCTGAGCCTCAGTCATTTTTGTTAGATCACTCTCCTGTGAGCTGCTTATTCCATCAGGGCATGGAAATTTATTCTCAAATGAAGAGTATTTGTTTGGCAAAAGAAACAGGAAATTCAAACTGGTTTGACCTGTTTCTAGATGACCAAGATAAAATTACTTTTAGTCTAGTTGGGATATGGTAGCAACTTATTCTTTAAAATACAAATGGAGCTTTTAACTTCAGTAAGGTAACAAAAATATTGCAGATATTCTTATGTGTAAAAGAAGATCCATAATATTTTCCCACTGTTCTTTCATGTTTCTAAGGTGCTTTTCATTAGAAATATCCTAGTTTTCTTTTTAAGCTTTTATGTATAGGTATGGACCTGCCTATTTTCTCAGCCTCTGTAGAATCTATTCATTAGCACAATGTCATGTAGATGAGTCTTAAAGTTCTTTGGATAAAGAAAGAAAAAGAACATTTCCAAATATTGAAACATGTATAAATGGATGTGCCATCATCTCCCTGAATTTTCCCTGCAGAAAGCCTACAACAGGAACTTTGATCTTTTGGACCATTCTTATTATCTCTTTGGAGTGTCAACACTCAAACTGTATGATAAAAATGTCAGTGGCAATGTTATCCATTTCTGCGTTGATCACTTTTGCAGAAGTATTCACCAACTGAGCCTATTTCTCAAGCCCAGGTCATATTTGAAGCACTAAATCCTTCATTCATTTTTTTCCTGTGCAACTGCCAAAATTTCCTCTTGCTACAATGATGTTGATAAGTCTCTCTTAAAACTAAATTTATTTACTTAATACAAAATGCAAAGCAGGTGTGTTCATGCATTTGAATATGAAGTTCTGCCTAATTTCTTTTTTTTTTTTTTTAAAAAAGGAGATTAGCAGTGACCTCTGTGATGGAAGAAAAGTAAATTGAATTTGATACCAGGGAATGTTTTACTGACTGTCTTTTCAACTCACAGTTCAATAAAATTTGTCAGTCGCTGTGGAAGTATTTCCAATTTGTCTGGTAAAGTACCACAATTATAAAAGACTTTGACAAAAATCTGAGCACAAACACTTTAGCTAAGTTCAGTGTCAGAACCAACAGGTGAGAGCACTGTAGTTCTAATCTGTTTTAAAGCAGCTGATGATCTAGAAAACCTGAGCAAGACTTAGATGTGTGGATGCCAGGATCATGAATATATGCCTTCTCAAATGCCGGCCTCTGGTAGTGTTTTGTTAGTGCTTCTAGGTTTGACATACCACAGACACCTGGGAGTAACATAACCAGGAGCACCCTCATTGCCTGTGAAAAAACTCTGTCATGTTTCAGGGGTTGAAAGCACCACGTGCTCAGGAGCCCCAGTAACCCTGCTTGTGCCGTGGTGCCCCTCTAGCTCCCAGCGGAAACCACCCGCAGGGCGTGGGAGAGGAAGATGCTCTAGGGGAGGCCTAGGACAGTTAGCAAGCTGCCTAGGACTTCTATCCCAAACAAAATAGGTACCTGTGGAAGTGACAATGAGGAACAAAAGTGACAAAGGAGATGTGACTAGACTAGGCTTCCATTTAAATAAGTGGAGGTCAGCTCATTAGATATATAAGTAAAAGGTAGCAGAAACAAAATGAAAATGATCTACTTTTTTTCCCCAAGCATTGCATAATTTCCGTCTTTGACTTTAGAAAAGAACTAGTATGTTATTGTAGGACCAATAAAATAGGTAGATTTGGGCATAGAATAAATCTATTATGTATGTTCTGAAAAGAAAAATCTAAACAAGGCCTTAGTAAGACAATAGGATATATTTTACAGAAAATATAAATATTTAAGGCTTGAAAACAATGCAAAGTGTGATAAATGCTAGAGGGGTTTACTGAAGGTGCATTGTGCCAGGCAGAGACGTTATCTTTGCTAAAATTAATGATTTTCTAGACCAAAGAGGTTTGGTTTACATCGTCTGACTGTACTGGTTATCTGGTAATTAGTATCTGAACATTAATAGTCGAAAGTGGGAAACTGAGGATCTGCATTAAGTAATATAAGTGATTAGCTAAATGAAAGGCAGCACTGTTCGGTCCCGAATGAGAAAGTACAGGGTTATGTAGGTGTCACTGTTGGGGTTCCTGGAGGATGAGTTTTGTGATCAGTCTTAAATTTTTCAAGTGACTTACTTGGGCATTGGAAATGAGAGCAAGTTGATGAAATTTGCTCATGAGAAGGAAGAGAGTTGAGTCAATTAGTTGATCACTGAATGACTAAGTCACTATTGTTATACATCAGTTGGAAAGGGAGATGGAAAATCATAGGATGCATTTGAATTCGATTCTGCCCAGCTATTTTATAGCAATTAAAGCACGTGTTTAGTTTTTTGTGACCTAAACTGCAACACTTAGGATTATTCTCATAATAGATCCTTTTCTTTTGCTGGTAAAAGCCTTGCAGGTATGCACAGACATATCTTAAATAGTTTGCTTTACATGCAAATGAACCCTGCAGTGCAGTCATATGAGGAAAAAAAAGGACAGAAAAGTGCTTTGGGAGACTTTACCCTGTGTGCATGATGGTAGGAAGCAAGAATTCTTCTGCAAATTAAGCTGACTACCTCAGATTTGACACAGTGCTGAATGGTTTGCAATGCGGGCTTGCACACCTCTGCAAACAAGAACATTTTTCCTGCAGAATCAATTTGTGAGAACAGATCAGAGAGAACTGGAGAGAAATGGTACAAAGGGGAGACTGAGAGAAGAGTGGTGCAGATAAGGAGACAGAAGGAACCAGAATATCAAAAAGATGGAAGGGAGAATAGTATAAAGATGAGCAGGGATAAGGGGCGCAGGAAGGAGGGGATGAAAAAAAGAGGAGAGGGCAGGAGGGAAGGCAAGCAGAGGAAGGTGTGTGTGAATGCCAGTAGGAGCTGCTGAGAAGAGGCTCATGTGCACTGCAGCAGCAGAGGAAGATGCAGGATGGATGCACGTACTGGGGGAGGGGGAGAGGCAGTGAATACTCTCAGCAGGAGGGGAAGAGAGATAGATGGCAAACATACACAGAGGAATGGTGGGGAGAAATAGTGGATGTACACAGCAGGGAGAGAGCAAGTGAGAGAGAGACACAGCAGATGCACACAGCAGGGGGGGAGAAATGCATAGAATGAAGTGGGGGGGGGGCTGCACAGGGAAAGTAGCAAAAAGCCTCAACAAAATTTTACAATAAAAGAATAAGAAATAATAAAATTCTTGATTTGAACATTTATCATTATTTAACACAGGAAATCAATAAGAGAATTGAAGAGAATTTCCATTAGTTAAAAATTTTAAGCACTTCAGATGTTAATAGTGTTTGGTTTGGAATAAGACTATGCTTGACTTAATGAATTCCTCTTCGCATTTGCAGTGAAGCAGATGTCTGCTTTCTGTGTCTGACAGGGGACCCAATCCATTGCTTTTTGACGTCAATAGGACCGGGGCTTTTTCAAGGGCATGCATTTATCTTGTCAATGTGGTCTAACCAGCCAGCCTCGCTTCACTGCTCTGGTCTCACACAGGTGAGGAAGGTGGGTGGGAAATGTCGTCACCTAAACTTTCCAAAATCTAACAGCTGTCACGTGCTTCTCAGTACTCTTATGCATGTTTGGGCACTGATCCTTGTTACTCAGTGCAGCAGTTGAGGGGAGGTTGCTGTGATGTGCCTCTGTGTGTGGCTTGTTGAGGTATCTGGCACCAGCCCAGTGGCACAGACAAGGTTCGACCACCTTGATGATAAGTAAAAAGCAGCACCAGTAGGAGAGCAGTCAAATGGTAAACCAGGTTCAGGAACAGTTTTTAGAGGATCCTTTTTTCTGTTATTGTATTAAATGATGTGTATCTTTTCCCAGATGCTGTGGAAAATATACAGGAAAACTCCAGCGTTTTTTATGAGCATAACATGAACTCCACTGGTATACATATGGAGAGAACACTGCCACTGGAGTGATTTTGTTACTACACCTGTACATAAAGTTGCTTCTCTGTTACTGAGCTGGCAATTCAATGCAAAAAAAATAACACGGAAAAAGGGACTCAAAGGGAGACACTTGTCATTCGTAAGGAGACAATGTCGGTACAGTAAAGGCATGAGGAACTGGAGGTTGAACATGCTGTTTGTTAACAAAGCTAGGTTTGCTCCACAGGAAAGGGGGTGTCCCTGTGGAAGAAACAAAGCGTGGGTGGACAATTTGGTTTGTTTTTGTGGGTGGAAGCAAAGGAATGTACTGAAGTTGGGCATCAATAGGAAAGTCTCTTTCTCCTTCAAATGGTTTATAGCCCCTAAAATCGTTTCTTGCCATTGCTGTGAGAAAGGCTCTACATAGTGCTGATAGTATGCTATTGAAGGGAGAGTGTCCAAATTCAAGGGACAGAGTGAGTACAGTCAATGTACCCATGCAGGCCCACACCTTTGATCACAGAATGGGAACATGAGGTTTGCGTATCTTCAGTGAAAAGCAGAATAGTGATTGGATTACTCTAAGGTGGAAATGTGATAGAAGGCATGCTCAAAAAACAGTAGCTGTTCTTATTCACATCACTCTTTTCCTTCCTTCTGAACTCTTACTTATTCTGAAAGCCCACAGAGAAAGGATTTATACAAGTTTCATTTAACCTCTGCAATATGTTCTGTGGTTGCTGCTGTCCTCCTACGGTGTAAGGAGCTTCATGGAGTACTGTGCTCTCTGGCCAAGCAGATACAGCAAAAAGAGAGATAAGGTGGGTGAAATGTGTGGGTTTCAAGAGAGAAGATGTATATGTCAAAGACTGGTATCAAAATGCCAGTGTTGTAGATAATACTGAGAAACAAGGAGGTTCTAGAAGGGTCTGTTTGTCTCGTCCAGATTTGGAAGGCTCTCACTGCCCATTTCCTTCTGCCTTGGTGAAGCCTGTTATGATTTGACAAGCAATGTGGAAAAGCGGGGAAGGAGAGTCTCCTACCAAAAAGACTCTCTGTATTTTTGGGCAAGAAATAAATGCGGTGTGGTGGGACTGATGCATTCAGTTAGATTTTAATATGTCTGAAAGGGCAGTTCAGAGACAAGCTAGGCCTTCTGCTTCTGTGTTCTGAGGGTCCATTAGTGATCTTAGTGTGAGTGCTGTATGTATTAATTGCCTGTAAACATACTTCCATCAGTCTTCTGCTAGTTCAGGGGGATGACTTTATGCTCCTTTTTCTGAACTGGTTGGATAGAAGGATTTTGCTTAGACCCTGCTGCAGTGGGGAAAGGTTCGTTCTGGATTGCTGTCAAGGCCATCTCCACCCTCAGAGGCTCTGTTCTCTGGTAGAGACAGCCCAGGCTTCTCTCGTTCTGTGCCCTCATGCTGTTTTCAATACAGCAGGGCATGATTCAGCCACTTGAGTGACCAAAACAAGTGCTGATGACTAAGAGCTCTCACTTGCACACATATGCAACCGCATTTTCAGAGTGCTGCTGGGGTTGAGGCAGAGGGAGGAACTTGCACCACTCCTGGGAACTCTGCAAAACTATCTGAAAGTGATGGGAAGATGTGTCTTTAAGCTGGGCCCAGTACACATAAAAAACTAAAAGATTGCTTTTTGAATGGTAAAAATAGCTAGGATATTAGTATTGTCTCTTTCTGTGTTGGTAGATTAAGTTTTTTCTCTCTTCTTAGATGCTTTAAATTTCTACATGATTTTCAAAAGTAAAAATCCTGTTAGTCTAGATGTCTGAATGGGACTTGGAAAACATCTACCTTTAAATTCTGACAATTCTGGTTTGTGACCAGTGTTAGCCTGGGAAAGCAAGGGTTATCTTGGGCAATTCAAGTGTGACAAGACGAGCTGAATCTTATTATCAGAAAACAACAGGAAAAAAAAGACTAAAGTACAGGGAATCAGTAAATGGTGGTGATTTAAAAAAAACCCAGTAGATTCAGCTTCAGTAGGCCTGTTATAAAAGCAAAAGCTTAACTGATAGTATCAGATGGGTGACAGCTGATAACTCGTGATGCAAACGTTTCCACTGTAATAGAACGCATGTGTGAATGTTGTGGGGACAGGAGCACCATTTGGCCTCAGGTACCACAATTGCTCTGTAATTCTCTGATGAAATCTTTGCTTTTCAGTAGCTGTTAGTTTAGTTTCTGTAAGGTATGCTTACATGTCAATAGCACAACAAAGTGTTTTGTGACATATATTCTCCTGCATAGGTAAGTAATGCCTCAAAAACCCTGAATCTTGTTTATGAAGTGACTGCTGTGAAGCTTTAATTCTGGAGGGACAAGCTTTAGAAATACCAGTAAAATACTAAAACCTTTATGGTTTTCATCAGCTTCTCTATTGAAATTAATTTTACAGAATATCAAATTAGGTGCTGTTTGTTTAACTACTTGAACTGTAGGGGTTACATGCCAGATAAAGAAAAGTGTTTTGAATATAAAATAGTGCAAAACTGAGTCATTTTAAAATGAGAATGAATACTGTGAGGAAAGCTCAGTCCCCGTCAGCTCTGATTAGTGACTGCGTGATACTTAAAGGGATAGGCTTGAATATTAATATGCTCGATGTGTCCTATCTTCAGTCTATTCTATAAAATTAGAATTAGGCGTAAAGCATAAATCACCTCTGATTCTGTCATTTCATAAGATGTTCTGGGCTTTTTTGTGTTTAGAATTCTGTAATTTTTTGTGAGGCATGTGTGTTATTTGTTTTTAACTTCAGCATTAGCAGTGTTGTGATTTAAATTAACCTTCTCATATTCAAAATGAAATTAGAGGACCTTATCTAGATGTTGATTGCAGTTTTGCTGATTTTTGTTCAGGACCAGGTAGCATGCAGAAATTATAGCCTCTTTTTCCCTGTCAACAAGCAGAGGAAAAAACATATAACTCACATATGGTGAAAGACTGGAAGGAAGAGACAGAGAGCAAGAGAGCAAAAAGTAAAATGGTAGGTAGGGTAAAGAGAGGAATGTAATGCAGCTGAATTTCTGTGCATTTATGCTGCGCAAGCTGGGACTTAACACAGCAACGTGACAAAAATGTCAATTATGACCATTTCACTGCTACGTAACTAAAAGGAAAGGCCTGTTCAGCTCTGGATATATAGCAGTATCTTGATTTCGGTTATGTTACTGAAGTTGAATTTAAGTAATGTCATAATTACAAATGAATTAAAAAGAAATAAAAAATGGAGAGTTTATACATGATCTTTCAGACCTGTCTCACCATTGGCATCTCACTTGACAGTTCAAAGCAGTTAGAACATACCATGCAATTTTTAAAGTATTTTTTATTTCATTATTAGTAAAGGTTTTCTTGGTGTGTATTTGCATCAATTAATGATACAATATGCACAAAAAGTATCTCAGTGACCTTATTTTGAAATAATGTTTTGGATATGCTTTTTCCCCCTCTCCCCCCAATTACTAGTATTGATTACAGATTCTGAGAATATTTTTCGATTCTGTTTTAATTTTTTCTCCATTTAGTCATTGTATTCAATCAGTAAGAACTTTCCTTTCAAATGTCTTTGTGTCTAGGGGCTTGGCATATGAGGGCATGATGAGAGAATTCAGAGCATCATCTTCTTTCTTTATTGTTTTTGTTGTGACAAATCTTTACCAGACTCTAGAGAAAATCAGTATATTTGAAAAAATAATTAGACATCTCCTCCCCTAGGATTTTTTTTTAGAAGATGGTTAAAATATTGACTTCCTGATATATATTAAATAGGGAAAAAGCATTTTTACACCCTTAGAAATGCATGTTTTCTATGTGATTTGCATTAGACTGGAGTAGGATTGTAGCAATAGCCTGTATTTAGTATTCCTCAGCTAATGACTTACACCATATAAATGTATCATATTCAGTTCTGATAAATACAGCTTTCCTTATTTCCTAAATGTGCTTCCATTTAGGAAATGAGTTAAAAATAAATATGACAGTTACAGATAAGATAAAACTCTGACTTTGGGCACATTTGGAGGAGTATATGACAATAAAGTAATCTGTGAGTTGAGAGAAATTCTTCCTACCCTGTTAGTGGATACCTGCTTGGTTCCTCTCTTGAAGGATACTCATGATGGTCTGGGAAGAAAAGAAAGGGCCCAGTGAAATTCATGGCTTTTGTGATGTCTTGTGGCATAAAACTCTGAACTAAATTTGTGTAGTAGAAGCAATAGTTTCTTTTCAAGAGGCTAAAAATGCATTACTGCATTCAAAAATTACTTTTCTGCATGTGTTGTGAGAAGAATTAGCCACTCATTTTTACTTTACAATATGTATATATTTATTTATTTACTTATTTTTGCAGATGGGCACCCTAACTTAAGAGACTCCTGACCAACTGTGAGGTCTCAAGTAGGCAGAGGGGAAGATACCATGTCCTGTATTCTGTATTGTTTTCTTTTTGTCGTCAGTCAGAGCAGGTCAGTTTTCTAATTACGGGGTGAAACGTTATAGATAGACTATAAGACATAAGGAATGAGAATAAATACGTGAAAACCTGTCAGTGTGCCTTTCTAAATAAGCAATAGGAATTGCATTTAAAATGCTCGGTGCAATAATGTATCGATGACATGAAAATGTTGGAGAGAATACAGAAAAACCTGAGCATTAAAAACGTTTTTAAAAGGCAAAAGCAAAAAAGGCTGAAATTTCTTACCATCAAATAAACAAGTTATTGTTAGCATTTTTTTATTAATAACAGATTATTCAGTAAAACAGGAAGGTGAGGTGGTAGATTCCAAATGTTTGAAAGCATTCTTTCAGAGTGCTTCTGTGGAATAGTACTAAAACAAAAACAAGTTAATCAAATGCGATATAGTAGGAAATAGTTAACAGGTCTTTGACTTTTAAATCTAATTTACTTTGAACTTCGGACTATTTGTCAAATTCTTTACCAAATGATCTTCAGAAAAAAATGAAGTCAGTGTACCTAGATGACTTTGTCTACAAGGGCAGGCTGAACAGACTGGGATTTTTAAGCACAGGAGAGGTACATATGTGGGAAGTACTCTGGTAGAGGTGAATACAAAGATGACTGCTGCAGAGGGGATAAGTATGGACTTATGAACTGGTAGACTTAAAACAGGGGATAAAAAGACCCTAACGCACAGAATATCTTTTTTTCCCCTGTACCACATAATTTAAACTGTAGAATGCAGCTCTACTATTTTTGGATGGTCTAAAGTGCAAACTGATTTAAAAAGGGACTGGAAAAACAGGAGAGAACTGGCTAATGAATAGCTCTTAAAGACAATAGTGTGGACACAACTTGTGGCTTGAGATAGTGTCCTCATTTATTGCTGACAGGTGTTTTACACATTCCTTGATGGTAGCAGCTGTGGAAACGAACTGTGTACTAGATGGACTAATGTTCTGATTTTCAGTTGCATTTTTCTGGATTTCCAATTTGAATATGAATATATGTTCAAAAATAATCACTTTTATCTTTTTCCAGAACATAAGAAAGATCCAAAAATCACTTGCTGTAGTGTATCCCTGTAAAATACTCTGCATAAAGTATGGGTTGCTGTGTGGTTCATTGCCTGTTTTCTACTTGATAAAGGTGCATTACAACAACAAAGGTGATAGAGTTTTGCTAAAGTGGGTGGGCACAATAAGGTTAACAGTTGTTCTTGCTCTGGAAAATACTCTAGGGTGTGATGAGGAGAAATGTTTTTAAAACATTCAGCCTCTTATGTATAAGGGACACTTATCTTAAAGCTTCTTCACCTGAGTGACGTTCTGCCTGGCTCCTGTTGATTGCATTACAGAATGACGATTGAACCTCTGGGTGCTTTATAATGTATGTACTGTTGGTGCATGAGTTGTGGTGGAAAGCAACATCCTTCTGCATCCCAGTTCAGGACTGAGGAAATAAATGCACCGTGCAGTTTTGAGTAATTACTTGTACTCTGTCCATGAGTCTGTGTCTCTGCCATTTATTTAAACATAAACAACTCTCTGGTTGCCTCCAAGACTTTGGCTTTTGTTTAAGAAATTCTTTGGCAGAACAATGCTTTCTGTCCTCCTTTGAGCTTAGTTTCTTGTCAACCTGTTCAGCTTGTCGTTTCTTGAGAATACAGTTGGGGAACAGTCAGAGCAGTATCCTGCTGTTGGGAACCTCCTGCACACTGGGCTACAAATGAAAGGAAGGTTCACTTTATATCCATCATGTTATGTTTTTAACTGATAGGTTTTTTGCCTTATTTGGGCAAAATATTGTAGAAATTACTTATTTAAATGTAAAACATATAAATGTTTTTCAGTCAATTCATCTATAGATCTAAGTACAACAGTCTTTGGAAAAATATTTATTTTAAAACATAAGAATTATCTAGTTTAGAAACAGTAAAGAAAAACGAATTCCTATCATATGGATCTGGCCCTTCAGAAAACACACCCAATTGTGAAATGTTGGCGAATTAATACTTTCGAAGAGGCTAAAAGCTTAAGGAGCCACCTACTTAATATGCATAGCAAGTAATAACCTGTCTGCTGCATGCGACTTCAGTTTAGCAACAGAGCCAAAGATCATGGTTTTGTGCAATTTTATCAGCGCAACATTTAGGCTTATACTCAAATTTTCAGCATATTCTTATATTTCATTGGCTTCTGGACTGAAAGTGAAACCTGTGCCCACTAACATTTCTTAATGGTGGTGGACCCCAGGACGCTTGAATATACTTCTGTGTGCTCAGGCCTAATCAAGAAGTATATGGAATACAGGGTGTTTCTGGCTGAGTCAAATATGTTACTGGTTTAACAGATCTCAAATTCAACCTTTTTTTTGGCATAGCGGTGGGTTTTCACAGAGTGGCCTGCTTTTACTTGCAGAATGTTATACTTGTGTAAGGACTCTCTTGTATGCCTTTCCTTTCAAAAAGAAAAACAAATAAACCACCCCAAAACCCAAAAGAGATAGAAGGTCTTGCATAACTCTTAATGGAAGAGCTGTGCTTTAGTCTGAGGTTAAAAAGGAAAATTGAAACAAAAGATCAGCCAGTTAATAGAATGTAGGCTATTTAGGTAAAATAAAGTCATTTCATCCATGATGAAGATGCCTCCTGTCACGCAAGCACAGTTTGAAGACGGCATAATAACTAATAACTTATTTGTACCTGGGTTATTAGGATAAATCTGCAGATAAGGATATGTGTATAATGGAAGCTTCAAAAGCTTCAAATGTGATGTGATAAATGATTCCAAGTGAAACACATTAGCTTAGATTTTAATGTTTGTAAAATGAATGAAACAATACATCTATATGCCAAAACCGTATTATCATAAACGTATTTGCCAAACTATAAGGCATAAATTGCACTTAAATTTAGTAATCTATGATGGTATGCTTGAATGTATCTTTGTGATTAAATGTGCACAATTGCTCCTTTAAGGTAAAGGTCTGTGTATGTGTGATTAATCAGATTGAAATGACAGGGCGGACAGCTCATGCCATGCCTGGTTATCAGAGTGATTGATTTTAGTCAATGCTGCTGGATGAAAAAAAATCTGTTAATAACTACAACTGCAAAACTCCTGATGTCACTGATAGCACAAATCACTTCTCACACTCGTATTATCTGGCTCATTTGCAGATACGGAGCACACAAACCGATCCATTGGAACGCAAAATTATAACGTACGGATTTATGCAAGAGGGATGACTGCAAAGTGCGCTGCATGAGCAGTGTAAGAAGCTGAAAATTGCTGCTGTTGTAGCTGTCATAGGCACATTATTTTCTTTGGTATGTGTGGAGATTTTGCTGTCAGGCTTTTATCCTTCAGATTGTTTGTGCTGTACCTCTCTTCCTGCTTAAAATAGAAAATCAGTCACTGAACCTGGATGTTATTAAGTGTTCTTAGAATAGTTCTTAACTAAGTTGGCTGATTTGCACCTTCTGATGAAGGAACATCTGGTTGTTTATTGCAGGCTCTGAACAAACATGTTTTTCCAAAATCAACCAATAAGATTGCAAATTGCATTTCATCAGCAGAATTGTTTATCATAGGTGTATTCCTTCCATCCAATATTTATGTTTTAAGTTGTTGTGTTTTTATTTTGAAAGATTGGCGTTTATCTGCATCGAACATTGTGTCTTATCTGCGTTTTGCAGGGGTTAACAGGGAATGTGGGTGTCTTATGGACTTCATAGGAGAAGGGGGACAAAAAATAAGTCTCTTGTGTTTGGTAGGATTGTTGTCCTAAATCCAGCCCCTTACCCAGCTTTTCTCCACTAGCTTTTCATCTGGCATTCCCCACTGGCCTAAAGCAACACATTTGATATACCTCTAAACATAAAAATCTTTTAGGGTTCTTGTAGTCCGTTTTCCCCCTAGAATTCACAGGTGCATCCATTTTCAGGAAGCCCATACAGTTACGGTCTGAAATGCTGGGGCTCTTGATTTTTTGAAATGATGAAGTCATCCTTTGCTTTTTCAAGCTTCTCCCTTCTGCTCTGTAGGTAAGTCCCTTCTACTGCAAAAGTATTTGTATGAAAGACCCCAGACTGACTAATGTTTATGCTGTTTCATCACACTGCTCTTGAGTTCTGTCTGGTATTCTGCAGAAGACCAGAGCATGCTTATAAGGATACCAGTTAGCCCCAGCGTTTCATGTATGTAAATGACAGGGGAAAAAATGTTCCGTTCAAGAAAGCAGAGATGATTCTTGCTTAGTAGGATATTAAAGCACTACTGTCATTATTACTTGTTCTTATTCCTCCAGAGGATCTGCGTCTTGATTATGATTCTGTTGTGATAAGTGCCTCTATCAATCACAGGGAGATCAAGTCCTTGCCTGAAGATGTGCATGTAAAGGTACCCCATACAGTAGCATGCCTTGAAGGAGCTTGATGGTAATTTCATAGGTGCCAAATATATTAATGTGAGTTGAGGTTGACTGGCATGTTTCTGAAGTCTGAGGTATTTCAATATAAAACCTTCTATTTATTTATTTATTTTAATTATTCCTGTGATTCTCACAGGAATAATTGTGATGCAGAAACAAAGGACTTACCTGACTTTTAGATTTGCGACTTTCTGAACTTTGGATATTGTCCTTTAATATGTTGAGTGGGGTTGCGTAGGAGTTCTGTGTTAGGTGCTTTCATCAAAGGAATGAAAAACTGAAGATGAATCCTTGCCGCTAGTGCAGTTTACTTAGGAATTTACTGAGGAATTACCCCTTAATCTACAGGTCATAACATTTTAAATAACATGCTTTTAATATTCAGAATGGACCCAATTGCCCTCTAAGCAGCTGATAATTTTGAAATACATTTTGCCACAGATACCCACACATTACCTTCCCTCACTTTCCTTTCATACGAATAATGAACCTTGAACTTTACTGCAAATATGCCTTTGTCTTTTGTTCAAGCAAAAGAGTAAGTGTTGACTTTAAGCCTGCTCATGTGTGGTGTTCCTGAGTTCACTGGTTGATTTGTTTGCAGATATGGCAAACTGAGAAGATATGTTTAAAATACTGCCAGTTGTTTTTGTGTGCAAGAAGAATCCCGTCCATGAAGGAATCTGAGCTGGGAAGAGGAGACAGGAGTTCTTGGCTGCACTCTTTTGCTAACATCATTAATCCATTGCCGTAAGAGTGTATGGAGGTGCACCACCCAAGAAATTTTAGATAGAAGGTCATAGTTTGACACCGAATACAGGATATATATATACACATCCATTCCATTTCACAGAGCATCCATTCTGTCTCCAGGCACAGCTGCAGGACTCTTCATAAATAAATAACCTCGTGTAAGACAGATTATGTTCCTCGGATATCAATCACTGGTAAATATCATGTTCCTACTTACGGTGTAAGAATACTAAATGGAAACTCATGAAGATTTCAGATTGCCATTATATTTACAGTCCTGGGGCTTACTGCTGAGAATTATTGGATGTCTTTGCCTCTGAATGTGGGCTGAAAGCTGCAGTGGGATACTCATTCCTAGCTTGCCTCTCAGATTTTCAAATCAGCATCGATCGTACTTCTTAAAACCTTGCCTCTGAATCACTGTAAATATTGCAAAAAGATTCCAGTCTTTGTCAGATAGGGTCAGTGAGGAAACAAAAGCCCAAACTCATCCTTTTCTGATTTCATATCTGGAAAATGTTTTGGACCAAAGTTTTCTGGGTATTGTGTGATTACAGGGACTAAATTCAGCAGGGGGCATGGAGGGAAAAATATGTCAAAAAAACACCTGGAGTGTTGGAGTGCCTTCTAGTAGCTGCACAATGAAAGCTGCACAATTTCATTCGCTTTCTTCTGCTGGGTCATCAGCTCTTTTTCTGTCCGTGGTCAGACATTCCCCAATTCCAGCTGCAAATAATACATCCCTCCATGTGCTGACATCGAGAAGCAGGGTTGGTTTAACTCTGAATTTTTACCATCTTTCAGAGGCAGGGAGTCCAATTTCTTCTGAGTCTGTTTGAATGCTTCCCTCACCAGCCAGTGTTCTGCACTGGCCAAAATAAAGGTGAGAGTCAGGAATTCTGTGTTGGAGACAGTGTTTTGAATGAAGCCACAGTTGGGTGTTTTGAGATGACTCTGATTTTTTTCCAGTGTGAGTGCAGCTGCTGTTTCATTCCTTATTAATTTTGGCTAATTTATAAATAATTCCAGACAGGTTTCAATACGTCTTTTTTAATATTCTATTCCATTCTGTTTATTCTTACAGGGAAAAACATAGTTAGAATATACAGATTCCGCTCCCCCCCATTATTTAGTATATCACAGATTAGCTTGTGATCATTTAATTGAACTATAAGGATAAGGAAAAACTCAAAGCTTGCTAAATACTCTTTGGTTTTAGTTATTAGTTTTATTAGGGATTGTATAAAAATAAACGGATAGCTGTTATCATTTACCTTCTTATCGTAATTGCTCTTACTTTAGGATTGGATTACTTTAGTTCTGTAACATTCTCATTAAATAGCAAGAGGATGATCACAAACAGAGGAGTAGCCCAGCCACAGAATGGTATCAGGAGAGCCAAGACCACCTTGGCCAAAATGTGAGCTAAAAGGGGTACACAGCACTTCATACCCTGGTTTTGTCCAGATACCCTGGAAGTAGACCTGTGGAGTTTATCTAGCCGAGACAACCAACCTGGCAAGAGAGTCACTGCAGCTTGGTGTAGCCATCTTTATCCTTAAAGGTAAGGAGCAGTGGGATTCAGACGGACCATAATTCAGATGTTTGTTGAGGAATGATTGTTTTCAACTGGCATATAACAAGTACGATTTTTTTCCTCCAGTTTTTCTTACTTCAGTTTTGAGTTAAAGCTGCAAAAATTTAATTTTTAATGTGCCTCTTCATTTGTAATTTTTGTGGTGATATTTTACTTCATAGAACATCGTGGTTAGTACACCATGGCCTTCGTAACACAGCCTCCTGAATTTTCCAGCAAGATTGCTTCAGTGTGGGGAAAAGCTTATTATCTTGCTATTAGTTTCTATTACAGAGTAAATAATTTCCAGATAAGAAGTGATTTAGCTTTCCACAGAAATGCACAGTGTTTTGAAATGTAGAAATTAGAAGCTTATTTTTAAAACTTCTATGAAACAGTCACTAGGAGAAAGCCATTTATGATTTGAAAAAGTGGGGTAGAGACTTTTCAGAGGTGTATTCAGCCAATTTCGATTCTCCTGAATCATCTTAGGTTTTTTCAAGCATTTTTCTTCAGTGGATTCATATTTCAGACAGTATTTCTGACAATCTATTTTATGCTTCATTGACCACAAGGTTTGAAATTCTAGTTCCTATTGGCACAGTAGTGTCAAATTTGTAGTGATAAATTGATAACTTTTTTTATTTTAAATAGGTCTCTTGTTTAATTTGAGATCTGTAATTTTTTTTTTCGGTTCATTACTTCTGCTATTTTTCTGTCTAGGAAAAAGTGATTAAAAGAGACAGAGGGATCAAGGTGCTTTAGACTTGTCCATGTGAAGAAATGGATTGTCCAAGGCAGGGTAAATGTACTCATGCTGTCTATTCATTTTGCTGTAAGAGAATTAATGTTATATTTTTCTGAATTTATTTTTTTTAGCGAACCAACACTGCTACTCTTGGGAGTGTGTTTAAAATGTGCAGCCCAGGATTTGTTATTGGCTAGTATGCTTGCTAGTGTTATTTTCATAAGCAGAGATCTTTTATTTAGGTGTATCGTGAATTAAATTTCTTGAATTTTGACAGAGTAGTAGTGTTGCTAAATTATAGCCTCCTTATACTTAAAGAGATAATATCTCCTATCATTATTTAAGTATGTTCCACTATCTAATTTTAAGGCAGAGGAAGCTGAAGAGGAAATTAAGCACTGAGAAAATGCTTCTATTTTAGCATTTTCTTTTTTCTTTATCCATTTCATAACAAACCACATCTCCTCAAAAATGGGCCCTGAATCTAAAGTTATTCATGTTGCTTTCCTAAATCTACAGAAGTTTGCATTTTACATTAATCATGTAAGATAATTCTGATCTCAGTCCTTAAGATTGTGTAGATTTTTTTTTTCTTCTCTTTTTTCTTAAAATTGGTGGAAAATATTCCTAGATTTTCATATGCTGTAGTATCTGGGAGAGTCCACTTTTTATATAGACTGCAATTAAATAGAAAGGACATAGGGTGGGTTTATAATATGTCAAGAGGCAAAGAAGGGAGTTGCCTACCTGTGGCCAATGAATAGCTTGAGAGAGCTGAACAGTATTATGTTATATCTAAAAACAATACAGAAAAGTAACTATTTGTTAAAGTGGAATAAAGAGCTTGCTTCTGAAACCAGTGAGTGACAATTTAAAGGCACGGTGTGATGAGGAATAGGACTACTCCCCTTATTTGGGTCTTTGGCTTGTATGCACTTAAGTGCATTACATCTCCTTGTGTATATTTTGTGTTGTGAACTACTCAAGTTCCTGCTTTTTGTGTGTATCAAACCTACGTGTGTTTATTTTCACCAGAAAAATCTATTTGGCATGTGTTTTTGATTGCCCTTTGTCCAGCAATCCATGATAGTGCATCACGGACTATCCTGGGTCGGAAGGGACTGAAGGATCAACTCCTGACTCTGCGTGGGGCAAGCGAAAAGTTAAACCATATGTCTAAGAGTGTTCAAACACTTCTTGAGCACTGACAGGCTTGGGGCCATGACTTCACTGGGGAGCTCGTTTCAGTTCTTAATCACCTCTTTAGTGAAGAACTTTTTCCGAATTGCAGAGTCAAAGAATACCAGGTTGGAAGGGTTCTCAAGGATCACCTGGTCCAACCACTCTTACCACAAGCTCTGTCTCAACAAGATGGCCCAGCACTCTGTCCAGCCAAAGGGTCCAGTGCTGGGGAAATCACCACTTCTCTGGGGAGGTTGTTGCAATGCCTGATTGTTCTCATTGTGAAAAATTTTCCTTGTGTGAACAATGAGAATCTCCTCAGGAGGAACTTGTACCCATTACACCTTGTCTATTTCCATGTGACTGCTTGTAAGTAGTGCTATAGAAGAGCTTCCTTTCACAGTGGCTTCAAAAATCTGATTGTTTCTAGAAATGCTAAACTGTTATGTTATAGTACAAACAGAAAATCTTTTAGTTAAGAAAAGATGAAATGTTTCAGCTGGCACATGTTGATGTGCAAATGTGTGTATATATACATATTCATATATGTAAAACACAGTCTTATGTATATAATACTTACATCGCGAGTAAGTGAGAAATACAATACTTACATCATGAACTGTGATAATAATGTGCTACAACATGAATAGAAATTCCAGAATGACCAAGTGGCCCTTTGTTCTTAAAATTCTGGTGGAAAAGCTACTGTTTTACCATTTTCTTTACTGTTACAAATTCAAGAAAGCTGTCTTTCATTAAAAGTAAGAATAAGGGGAAATAAAAGTACACAAACCCTTCTCTTCGGGATTTTTTTGACAGAGCTTACTGCTGGATTTCAGCAGGCACGTGCATTTGAGGAGACGTTGGTTTGTATTCCAAAGTGTGCTGACCTTACCACCATAAAACGCCTCAAATACTATTTAGACATGAGATCACTATCCCACTCTCAGATTTGATTGTATTTGGCCAACAAGTTAAAAAATCACTGTACCTAGAGAAAAACCCGTGATTTCCTTAAGCGTAATTTCCCCAGAAATCAGGCCAAAGTGTTAAGACAAGAAGATACAGTGTTTTTGAGAAGGGAATGTAGAAATAGCATTTAGTGTTTTCAAAAAGAACTAAAGATTTTTTTGGGCTGGGAGTGAGGATTGGTTGCTGGTGAATTGCATATATAATTCGTCAGTTGTCCTCATTTATTTTGATACTTGTGAATTTGTAACACAGGCAGTGACACTTTAAAACAAAATGCTTTTCCTCCTCTTCTTTTTCTCACTGATTTTCTTTAACTTCATCTGTGTTGACAGAAAGGAGTTGGAAGGAAGGGAATTTGGACGAATTTATCTCTCATAATGGGAGAAGAAAGGCAAGGAAGAGCTTCTAATGTTTTAGCATGCATTAGAATGTTAATAGACAATTATCATAATTAAATAAAAACATTCTGGTTTCTAAGTAGTGTGCCAGTTTTTGAAATGCAAGTATTCCTTGTTGTCTCTTACTTGAGAGATATAAATCAATTTGTCTGCTAAATCCAGGAGATGTCAAAGCACATGTTTTATTTATCGTGGTGTGTTCATCTATTTGTCTTTTCTTTTATTGGAAATGTGGGTTGGTTTGAGATTTAAAATTGTTAATTTTCTACCCTCTCTCTCTACTTGAATGTCCTTTATTTTCATGTGCAGTCAAAGAAGCACGAGAATAAGCTTCCATGCTGTGCAGATAAATAACTCCTCTAGCAACTGGAAAGAATTAAAACACGGCATTAGCAGCAATAACTGCATTAGTTGGAATGGTTTACCCAGGATATGCTAACTGATAAACTTGTATCTATTTAAGAAAGATCTAATTAGGATCCTTTTGTTACATAAATGAAACCATATTATTATAATAAAATATACATAAAATAATGAATAGAACATAATTTTTTATAATTTCATTCATTTGAGATGACTTAAAGGTAATTTCTACATTTTAAGCATTTAGTTTCATGACATTTCCTAGCAATTCACCAATTATAATGCTTCAAATGTTTACCATTATTAAGAAACATTTAATGTAAGATTAGATCAGTCATAAATATTTTATAGGGAGAAAATACATTATTTCAGGTACATCCCAACATCTTTATGCCTGTAATTCTGTGCATCTGCATACCAATAAAAGGGATGCTTTATTAGCATATTGCACTCCTACTACATCCTTCTGTTGTGGGTGAGTCAGTCGTGAAATAATCTGAAGATTGTTTCAATTTTGCTTCTTCCAAAGTCAGCAAGATACATTTTGGGATGACTTTTCTTCTCTTTCCCTGCTACTGTCATCTCAGCAACCTTTGAAGTTAAGCTGTGGCTGTTCCCCGGCATGTGAAGACCTGTCCTTGACTGTCTGTAGCATGGTTCTGCCTGGCACAGTAAGGGGCAGGTCTGGCAGCCTCCTTGTTGTTTTTCTAGGCAGCAATCTAGAGACCACTATGACAGGTATGCCAGTTTGGCTTATTTTTTAATGAAAAACTGAAGTACTATGATGTCTTAAGTGACGGTGAGGGGTTTTGGAGGGCTGTGGCATGGAGGTGCTTTGCTCAGTACCTTTAATCACCTTTTGAACTGTATCACTGTTGAGGTATTCGTTTTCCTCCCCAGGGAAGACAAGGTTTGCCCCATGGCAGTCCCATGTGAGTAAGGCAAATCAGTCTTCATGACTCAAGCCAGTGAAGGGGAAAGTGGTGAGAAGGAAACTGCATTTCATTTCATATTTAATAGCCTATTATGGCAGGATTGCTGCAAACATAAATATTTTAATTTTTAGGCAGGCATTTTAAGGAAAAAAACCCGTATCTTTTGAGGAAACAAGACATATTCTATAGGGGGTTTTTCCCTCATCATTCTCTTTGCCTTTTGTAGTCAAGGAACTGCATACCACCTGCTTCTGGTGTGTTGTGCCCATATCCCTCCCGACTGTGCTCTCATTTTTATGACCCAAACAGCAGTTCCAAAAGTTCCTTTCTCTGGGGTTACATGTATCTGGGTTGTGACTCACCTGCAGCAGTCCAGGCATCCCGTGGGTTGGTGACCACACAGCTGTAAGTACACCCTGTCTCACAGTAAATGGACCTTAACTGAGGAACTCTTGGTGTGAGCCCTAAGCAGGAGCTGGACACGGGCAGCAGCAGCAGCAGGAGCAGCCTGGTGTGGAGCTTCCTAGAGAACACTCACAGTTTTACAAAGAAATAACACACCTCGGAAGACCTGCTTGGTAAGATTGCTCTGCTCTGTGCTTTAGGGCTGTTCTTCACTGCAGAGGTTTAATAAGCTTGAAGGAATCATAGTGTCTGCTCTGGAGCCTCTCGGCTCCATTTATTCTCTTGCTATCTGAGGACAAAACAGTGCTGGGTGATTCTATGTGGATCACACATTAACCGAATTTCTATCAATGACTTAAAATAGAAATAATAGTAGCTGCTGAATACAGAATAGTGTTTCACAGAACCGTTTTAAACTGTCAAACCAAATCAAATTAGCAGTAATTTCTTAAAAGGTTGTTTTTTAGTTTACGTCTATCCTCTGTTTTCTGCAGTTTTCTGCATCTATAAATTCTGACAAGTCTGTTTTTGTTGACAGGCAATATTGGTCTTCCGTTGAAAGTTTGATTTGCTTCCTATGAGATTTCTTGATATATAGTAGAAGTTTAGTAATAACTTAAGCTTAAAAAATCTCATCTTGACTGTTTCATTGCCTCTGTGATAACCTTAAAAATCTGTGTGATCCACATGCTACCACATGGGTGTTGAAGCAACAGCATTTCTTTCAAAAATGAACACAATTACTAAGATAAGGGACTAAAATAATAAAACACAAAAATATATATGTTCTTGCGTAGAACATGGGATTCTTACAGTTTTAAAATAGTTTTAGCTGTATACTTGGCAAAACTTCTTGAAATTTTATTTTCATTTAGCTATGGATTCTCCTTAGTCGTCTATACTAATGCAAGCAGCAGTCCCCATTCAATGCATAGAAGGCTTTTATTAAGCTGTAAGGGTAAGAATAGTGTCTTTGCTTTTCTAATTCTCCCTTTTTTGTGGCAAACAGGTATTGGAAAGAGAGAGAGAATAGGCTGGCACCTCTCTTGGTGCTTAATGAAATGCTGTTAAAAATCAACAGTATGACAGAATTTATTTCCTTCCAGCAAATACGAAAGAAATACAAAGTTCTTTACAGTAGCACCATTTTACCGTTTATTTCCCTTTTTTCACTATGTGATAAACACAATATGTCTTGTTTAAGAAGACCATTTCTCTTCCTCATACCCCCTGTAAAGTAATAACAGTCATTAGTTCCTTGGTACCAGTTCCGCTGGTACTAGTGAAATTTACTGATTAAGCTTGTGATTAATTTTACTTTGGAGCCTGGGAATGACATAAACATTGCTTGAAACTTTTCATAGGTTTTGTGCCTGAGCTCTTTCCCATGTTGGCTTCTGTGGTGCATACATTCAGGCCACAGCCTGTCCCTCTTTAGGGGTGTGTGTTCGAGGTCTCTCCCTTTCACCAGAAGTCTCTTTTGACAATACCTGTGGGAAAAGTGTGTTTAACCTCTCCACCCCAAAGTTAGATTTCAGCAAAACTAACAGTTCAGAAAGTGATTAATGAGGGTGGTAAGCAGGCTGACAGGGCAGATAGTATTGACTTCATCAACCTGTTTAACTAGGGAACTGGGTAAAAAAAACCCATAAAAAATAAATGTAACCTCTAATGCTTCCTTGCCATGTGGTATGGGAAGTGGGAATCACTCACAGTAAATTATAGTTCCAAGGAAAATATATGCCATTATGATAAATGTGATATAAATAGGTAGATCGGCTGGCTTTCACTGCTGCCTTTTACTAAGTCATTGTCCCACCCCAGAGTGGCTGTACTGTAGTGATTCATAGATGATTTCTTGTAATAAATGAGCATAATTCTGGTGGAATTTGGAAATTGGTAGTAAAGTTTGTTTTTAAAACACATATTTATTTCTCTTAGTGATACAGTAGGAGCTGAAACTAAAATAAGAGCAGAAATCTCTTCCTTTTCTCCTTCAAATTCTTTTGGAAAGATCACAACATTTGACTCACATCTTATAAAGGTATAATAAGGCAGATGTCCCTCTGTTTGAAATCTCCATCTTAATTAATTAGAAAAACTGAGGATCTGTTTGAGTTTGTACGCTGTGTGAACCAGAAGTTGGAGATTAACATCTGTGGTGGTGCTTGTCTGCATCTTGGAAGAGAAACAAAATTGAAAGGGCTCTTAACTTTTGGTTTAATTTTTCTAATAATTTTTTTTTTTTTTTTAATTCAAGTCAGGAAATGGAAAAGTGAATGTTCTCAGGGTAACACTAGCTCAGCTTCTTTACACAAGCAGATTTTTTTCCCCCAGTAGATTTCTAAAGCTTATTATATTACCATTTGTTTTGCTCTGCATGGAAGAAATTCTCTTCCTTGCAAGGTATACACTGCCTTCTGTACACTGTCAATAGCTAAACAATAGTAGTAGCAATGATTAAAGGATCAGGTGTACAGTTCAATTAGTAGAAGAGGGTTTTCATTTCCTGAGTCTTGATTGCGGATGATATTGATGTAACCTTAATTTTAACTGTGTATATGTTTTGAAACGTAAATATAAAACAGCACATCCAGAAAATGTCACCAGGCACGAGTGAGAAGTGCTAGGCTGTGTATCCCTCTGATGCAAGAGCAAACAGCAAGGAAATAAGCAGCTAAGCTATTTGATACCCTGTGCCTTACTCAGGTCTGCATCACAGCCTTATCTTCCTCCCTTTCATCACATACAGCTCACATATCATTACCCCTCCTCATGCAAGCAATTTTGTTATCAGCCACAATTATTATTTGCTAACATACTGAATAGAAATTATAGAACTGAAGTTTATAAATTAAAACTGTCATGTAGTTCAACTACACCCTGCATATTTCTGCTCATGAGTTGTGCTGGCTAGTGCAAGCTCAGCGATGAGATCATGTAGAAGAGCTTTTTAAAGTTCTTCTCAGGGTTTTTCTGCACTTCTGAGGACTGAAGAGGTGTCCTCAGCATTGAGTGTGCTGCCCTCTGCTGCTGCGTCCCTGTTCGTTGTAGCCTCTGCTCATGGGCAGCATCCCTCCCCCGGGCCAGGAACCTCTTTGCAAGACCAGGGCTGATGGAGATGAGGTCAAGCAAGAAGCAGCAAGATGCAGGTCTGCCTGCAGCATAGCACGGGAACAGGCCAAGGGCTGGTGCTTAAATACAGCTCCTAAGCTGAGGGGCAGAGGCAGGTTCCTTGCAGCTCTTTTCCCAGCAGCCGATCCAGGGTTACCCAGCAGTGTTACTGGAGCTAGCCATGAGCGCAGGCAGCTAGAGTCCAGGATGGGCCAGGGGAAAGGCTACAGGACGCCTCTGTGCCTCAGGCAAGGCTCTGTCATACATTCCTCTCTAGAGAGATAGGTTATCAATATAAATGGAGTTTAATTACTGTCTCTTCCTTCCCTGTTGAGAAATGGTGAGAGACTGGAACCAGGACATGTGGAATTGGCACCAGTGGGAAATTATCCCAAGTAGCCTTTGTCTCTTATTGGCCACTTCTGAAACCCACACAGTGAGATTTACTATCATCAGAAGAGAAAATGTGGGTCTGAACATTGCAGATCTGATGACAATTCTGATCTTAGTGAGTAATGCTCTCAGGGGAAAAGGGAGGAGGTGATGGCTTGTGTGGGAAAATGGAGGTAAATAAAAACTGAGCTGGAGAAAAGTCAACTTTAAGAATGCTTTAACATTCTTAAGTCTTGTAATAGACCTATTGCAACTCCAGAACTTCTGCTCAGATTTCAGAAAATAAGCTCCCATCCAGTATTTGACACTTTTGCTGCTCCCTGAAGTTGTAAATTTTCCCCTCCTGTCTTAAGGTTCATGAACTATAATAGCAGCCTAAATATTTCACCTTTCTTTTGTCATTTTGTTTCTGTAGGAGTTGGGAAGCTGAGTTGTTTAACATATGAAAAGTGAATAATTAGGAGACCTCGATTCCTCCCCTAATGGATGTGAATGCCAAGAGTAGCTAATAATGAGGAGGAGACTTGCATTTGTTGATTTTTATTAAGAAATGCAAGAAAGAAAGGAGAGAAAAGTAGTTTTCTCCTTTGTTTCCTCTGGAAAAGAATAGCAGATAAGCTGTGATATAATATTACTAATATTGATCAAAGAAGAGGATGTATTACAACAATGTAATTCCAGAGCTGCATTAAAGAATGGCTAATTGAAGGCCAAACAGCTCAAAAATATGCCCTCAGGACTCTTTTTGTCCCTGCAGTTCATCACATGGAATGGTGACTTTTGCTTCTTCTCAATAATAATAAGGTGATCCATTTTATTTCCTAAAAATAATGAATTAAAGATGGTGAATTTTCCTTTCTATAGAAAGCAAGCAGAAAGAATACTAGAAAAGAGCAGGTCTGGAACTGTTATTTGGGTATCTTTCAGTCTGTGAGGAGGACCCCTGTGGTGTCATATTCAGAGACATTTATTCACTGTCTCAAAGTGAATCTTTCCTCAAAGATCTAAATTTCAGTTGTCAAAATTTTCTCCTTTCAGATATAGCAACAGAAGACTTTAAAGCCATGGGAATAACTTTTGGCTTGAATTTAAATGCGTATCTCCAGGGACTATAAACTCAATTCAGACTGCTTTCTACTGAACAGATTTTGCAGGTAATACAACATAGTCCAGAAATTATTTTCAGAGCCAGGCCTTGCCCAATCCACCACCACAAACACTGTAAGGTGAAAGAAGAACCCTCAGTACTCCAGACAGACACTTACAACTCCTTTTGCTTACATTCCTTGGCATTGGTTCTTTTTCACTCTACATCAGTTTTGCATGTTTTTAGCCACTGGTGCTTGTTCCCATTTCTCTTTTAAACTGAGTTACTCATAGCTGTCTCTTGGTTTCATGGTACACGACACTTTGGCTCCAACTTTGGTTCCTTTGTTTTGGCTGGTGTGCTTTAGAATTCTCGAAGTGTTTTTCCCTTTCAGACAAGGAGGTCTCTGAAAACACAGGCCAGTCATCACAGCTTGATGCGGCATGACACTTCTGTTGGCTGTGAGTGTGCTGAGGGGCTGTTAACATGAGGATTTTACATCTCTGTATAACATAGATGTGTGTGTACAGTCCTGGCTATGGCCTGTGTGGTGCATACACACACAGTCTTCTCTGTGCGAGCCACCCTAATTCATGAGGTGCAGCTTTTCTCCTACACAAGAGGTTTCTGGGACCATGACTGTTCATAATCATCATTGAACATTAAGGAATGATAATCCAGTGTCCTTGTAGGCATTAATTATCATTTTGGTTTCAACTGCATTGTGCATACCTTGTGTTCATCTCAGTGTGTGGACTTCTGTAGCACTGGCTGCTGTTAGATATCAGACAGAAGATGACCTTCACAAGTGATGTGCTTCTGTTTCTCAGAAAGCTGATGTTCTGAAAGAAGCTTTGCTCAGCCTTCCAGCTGCAGTGCCACAGCAGTCATATAATACTTCCAGGGAATGCAATACAGTGCGGGGAGCATGTGTTAAAATGCTTATGAGAAGGATATATAAGTGTCATTAACTGAAATAAATTAATCAGTTATTTTTACATATGCTGAAAAGGAGCAGCCTGAAACAGCAGTTCATTCCATCATGGACAGCAGCACAACCATGATGTGCTATTTTACCAAATCAGAGAACTCATCCTATCCAAGTCTTCACTTGTATCACACTGTGCAGTGTTTTTTTTATCCAGCATACACATTAAAAAGGAACAGAAACAAAACAAAAATCCCACAAACCCTCAAGGTCAGTCAGTCTAAATAATGACAGGCAATACAAATGCATTTTTATACATAAACAGAAAAGGAGTGGGGAAGGTCTTTCTCATTATGCCAAATGGCAGTCTGGCTATGATTTAATGCATTTGAAATTAAGTCTGTCTCTTCAGCTGTACATTTTTACTAGGTCTGCAGAACAGACTGGCAGACAGTGCGAGCAGATGCTTCTGGTTGGATCAGGATAAATTTCTTTGTGCTGGCTTTTTGGTCTGATAAAATCTTTTGAATCTTTTTGCAGGATGACAGCAGCCGTGAGCTTTAGGTGTTTTCCAGATGAAGTATTGGACCAAATGAGTCTACTGGTGTATCGTTGTAGGGAGTCTGTAAAGGCAGCTTCTGTTTAAAGACCTCTGCTTACTGCGTAGGTAAAGAACAAATATGACTCTATGACTTCAGTATCTTTCTCCTTCTTTCCATTTTCTCATGGCCCCTAAAAAAATGCCATTTTCCTTGTGAATTCTTGTGATATTTTTCACCCAGTCAGTGCAACATCTGGTCCTTTAGGGATTTTTACAGCATGTGAAATCAACACCTTGTTTCATAAGTAACCCAAAGAAATGGAGAATGTGGTTTGGTGTTTTTTTCTTCAGAATTAGAAGAAGTACTAACCTACTCTTTTTTCCTGCTGCCTTATGTGTATGGGTGTTCCTGGACAGTTCTAGTGGTAAGATATTTATCAATAGTCAAACTCATAAAGTCCCAGATCCCTGTTTTCATCCCAGAAGCAGACTCTGATGACAATGACCTTTTTCTGAAGAGTGTGGAAAACACATTTTGCAACCATCTATTATGAGCTGTCGTCTATCATACTTCAATACATAACAATTAAAAAGCACTTCCAGAATGACATGAGACACAGTATAGCCAAAATCATGGCTGGGTATTGTTGACTGATCTATTAGAGGTGTAATTCATTATTGTTGATGTAAACAGTTCAAAAGCTTAAATTTTTACTTTAAACCAGAAAATTATATGGAATCCCTAAAAAGTGATTATGCTTGTTTAAAAATCCAAATAAATTGAATTTATTAGAAAGGAACAAAAAAAAAAAAAAGAGTTTAAAAGGCCCTTCTTGATAATTCTCTATATGCATGATTTTTCTTTGTTCGTCTTTTTTGTTCCATTCCTTTTTTTTTCTACTTAGAAGCTTTGTTATCTGGATCTTTAGTTCTTCCTGCTCCTTTCATATCTTAGCTACTCTTTCAGCAAGAGTTTATGGCCTGTGAGCCAATTGCCTTTTTCTTCTTTAATTATGGAAGCTGAAGGCCACTTTGTCTGCCCTGAGTGCCTAATTGAAGGAGGACCATGCCTGCTTTTTTGTTCCTGCCTAGCTTGCCAAGAGTATGGTGCACTGCACAGAAGGGACAACAGCTTCTTTGGTGATTTCTTTTTAACTAGCATCCCGAAGTAAAGGGGGGAGCCAGTAAGGAGATTATAGTACTCTGTCCCTTATTTAGGAATGATTGTGATGGCTTAGTCTAGGTTAAGTATATGTAGAATATTCTTCAGTGTTTCTTTTACATTGACAGAAGATATGGAAAGAACTCTTTAAGGAGTTCACTTAACATATCCTGTGTCTCTCTCTTTTTTCCCATACTAAAAGGGGAAAGAGGATATATTCACAAAGAAATCTCCTAATTTCTACTGTTTCATCACTAAGTGATATTTTTCTCATAAATTTATTTTGAAAGAAGTGTATGTGTGGTCACTGCAAGCTGGTTGTTTGGCCTTTTATATGCCATTCCTATAAATCAGCCAGAATGTGACTTTGAACAATAATTATCTCCATTCAAGTTGTATTACTTATTTGCCTTTGTTTAATACATTTGCCCAGTTTGATATCTGAATGAGTCATTGTTTTATGGAAGGCATGTCTTTAAAATTATTCAATACAGCGATAAGATTTCTAAGCAGGGAATTTGAATCACTCTTACAGTATTTATGCTAAAATGACAATCAGACACTCTAGTTCTACCCTGAGATACTTGCTAAATTGGTAGTGGGATTGAACTTGGCTCTGACTTTTCAGAACATGCAGATCTTATGACTGAGTCATGAAAGGTGAACTGTCACATATCAAAGCTTAATTATTGTTTAAGTTTATCCTTCAATCATTCTCCTCTGGTTTGCTCATACTAAAGGAAAGATGTTTCCTGTTGTGATGCCTTTTATTTTCCCAGGTACAAATCCAATGATGCCAAAGGAAGCTGTGGTTGCAGTTTAGTGACAGAATACAAAAAAAAAAGTGATAATTAAGTTATGCTATGAATATTGGTTATAAATTGTGTTGTCTCATGTAAGCACTTGGGACTTCGTTGTCTTTTTCTTTCTAGTGCCTCATTTTTTCACAATATTGGAAGCATGGCCATGTGCAGAGATTCTCTTATCTAAGGATACCAGCTGTTTACTGGAGGATGAAACTAGTTGTTCCTTTCTCAAGCAATGTCTGTCACAAGGAGACAAAAATGTGTGTATGACTTGATTTGTTTTCGTAATGACGAATGTAGTTTAGTTAGGAAATTGATTATAAAAATAGAAACCAGGCTTTGAAAAGCAATTTGAAGATACGGTGTGGATCTGTTATGATCATATTAAGGCTACTGAGAATATTTCACTTAACATAGTTAATCTTTTCAGTGTCTAGCAATAATGTTAATGTGGGAAGCCAATGTTGAGAGTAGGATGCATGCTTGATGTGCATCCAAATTATATGCTAACTACTTAATGTATTATTTCCATGGAATGAGTACATAGAATGCAAATGTAATATAAAGCTGAGACATTAATCTTCTTCAGAATATACAAGTATCAGCACAGAAGAGCAGTAATGTCATTTAGGCTTTCTTCGAATAATGTTGAGAGAAGATTTTGACTCTCTACTGGTTTAGAGGCATAAGCAGCAATTTGAGAGTCAGGATCTATCAGATTCAGGCTACCCTTGAACCATATTTCAAATCCCAGCCTTGAAATATCTCATAGCCTAGGCTGAAAGAAATATTCGTTGTATCAAGGGAGTACTGTCTTTGTATTACCCAGACAGGGACTGGGCTGTGTGTCATGCTTCTCCTCCTCTCCTTTACATGGTCAGTGTTGCTCACTGTTACTCTGTGTCAATTCTGACCAAATTATAGAAGCATCCTCTCTGTGTAGCTATGGAACAACTCTCTACCTGTTGATATCGACAAACTAAGTGGCGTTTATTTTACAAACTGTATGCACATTGCCTAGGCAGGCCAGTTACTTCAAATTCACTCAAGGCTTTGATTATGTTCTCAGTACGCTGCTGCCTTCTTTGAAAGGTCTTCCACCAAATGAGGAAATGAAGCAGGTGTCATTCAAACAAACAAACAAGTATACAAGAAAAGTAAAATTGTCTTGGTCTTAAATATGTTTGTTTGCCTTTTAGCATGCCAGAATTGTAATTTCAAGTTCTCTCGATTGAGTGTTGTCTTTATACATTGACTTCTGTGGTTGTTTTGCTGTCTTGACAAAAGTAAGAGGGAGGCAAGAGAGGCATTGACAACAGCCCTAAGGAAGTGGCAAGTATATTGTAGCATGAGACTTGCTTTCTGTGATTTGGTTTAATCAAAATCTGTATGGAAATGCTTGTCTCTGCTTTTGAGTTTTATTAGTCCATGTAAAACTTTGCCATTTAATCTCTTTACTTTCCCTGACATATTTAATGATTGTGGCATAAATGAGTCCATATCTTTAACAGAAGAAAATGTTGTAGATTATTAAAATATTCAGTTTTCTTTAGAAAAACCCAGACATATCCTTCTTGATTCTAAACCCTAAGCATGTGTGGGTCCATTGAAACAAATACCACTTTAGCTGAGAAGACCAACAGAACATCTACAGATTCTTTCCAGGCTGAGTCTCTCTCATTCTATGAAGACCCAAGACTTTGTCAGGTCTCTGCACTTCTCAGGTGCTGCAATAGCAATTTTCAAGGCACTCTTTTGGGGTATTTTGATATGCACTGTTGGACACGTAAGACCTGGGATGCCTCACGAGTTTTTTTGTTTGTTTCCAATTCTATTGTACTGTTTTACCACCCTGAGTACAAGACTTCCGTGGGAGATGGGAGGGGCTGCAGGTAGAGTTAGTGGTGATTGCTCATGTTTTATTAAGCACCAGTTTTTGCAATCCTTCTACACAATGATGTCTCCAAAGCACGATGAAGAATTTAGTTAATCTGAAGCATGTTTAGCTTTGCATACAAGTGGAGATCTGGTTGTACATAAAAGAATTTAAACAGAGTTGTCATGCTAGCACTTAAATCTTTTCTTCCCTGCACAGCACCACTGTGGGTGTGTTACATAAATTGCCACAATGGAGTGTATTTCAGATCCTTCGTCTCAGAGGCCATCTGTCATTGTAAGTGGCACATTCACCTGCCCATCACTTCTGCAGCAGTGTGTGCACTAGACAGGGTACATCCCAATGAAGTTAACAACAGGAGCAGCTCTTCATACAGCTGACTTGGAAAGACTTAGTAATCAAGTCACTCTTTCAGATGGCAACAAACACTACAAATGGGTTGTTCTTTCTGTCCAAGAGAACACCAAATGCTTTCTGTGTTGCTTCAGAAAAGAGCAGACTAGTTCCCTGAGGGATATTTTTCTACTCAGTAGAATCCAACATTGCTTCTGTGAGCTCTTCTCTACCGTCTCTGACCCTTGACAGGTAATCACAGAATTCTAATAAGATAAATTATCCTTAAGTCCTTGAATGGATCTAGACAGGATTCAGCATTTTCCTGATTGTTGTTACTTACATGTGTCTCTTCATTTTCCTTCCACCTTTGTATTTCCTTTAACTTGACGAAGTGATAGTAAGACAAGCATGCTGTTGACCATTTTTAATATTATTTGTCTGGAGTGTTTTTTGGTTTGAGAATATGTATGCAATTCTGTATTTGTCTAACTTTTCCTTGTTCCATGTTTAATGCAAACTGTGTAAGTTGTTGAAAGAGGAACTTGACAGTGTGGATGTGTGCTCACAATTTGCTCTAAGAATTCCAACTATGGGTCAGAGATTTTTCTTTCTAATCAGTGACAATGTGCATAACCTTTCTGTCTGCTGTAAATGTTCCTGTCTGTAAAATGAGGTTTTACTGGCCTGCCTCAAAGGCATGTTGAAGCTTAATTAGTGTAGGTAATAAATGCTAAATATTATTTTAAAAGATCCGTTGCTCTCTAAAATGACCAAGTTTGGATCTTAATTCCCAGCTTTATGAGCTAGGGTTCAGTATTGACTGCCTTAGATTTTCACAGTGTCTCTCCTGATTTTAATAAGGGATTTAGCAAAATAACTCTTGAAAACACTTAGGATTCTTCTTAATAAAAAGCTAACTTGTACTTGCATAAAACTCATAGAGCTGTACACATTATCAGAGTTTTCTTGAATGACAGTCTTTGAAATGCAAATGTTGTACAGGTCTTCCTCGTCTGAAGAATATATGGTTGTTATTGTATTACCATATGTAAAATGTTTTTCTGCAGATATTTTCTTAAATTATTTTCTTCAGACTATGGTATACAGAAAGAGCATCATTTAAAAATCACATTCATGTGGCATTCTTTCAACATTTCATAAGTAAAAATAAATTACACAGTGGAAATTGATTCATTTTTTTAAGTTGGGAGAGTGAAGAGTAAAATATTGGAGTTTTGGAGTGCCTGGACTTCTGCCTCATCATGTTTGATCATGTTTAATCCATTTGTCAGAATTCCTTGGAAGATAAGCATTAACATTTCTTTGTTTCCTCTTCTTATTTCAAACCTGCTCAAAGAGATCATACTTTTTTTAAAAAAAATATATATATCAGAGGTATTTCTGGAAAATTCTATCAATAAAGTTAAAGTATTCAGTATAACCCCAAGGAACAGTATGTGTTCTGCAAAGTTTAGAGAACAGTAAGAGGAGCTTTCTAGAGAAACTTTATATCTACTGTAAAGTTACTTCTGTGTGTTTTGAATGGGATTTTCCTTTTTCTGCTCTTGCACTTCTTCTTGAGGCCACTTTTTGCTATTGTGGTATCTAATTAAAATTAACCTTACTTTAGTCATTTAGGAATTCTGAGAAATTTCCTCCCATGAATTCTTATAATCTAAGGGTTGTCTAAAGCTCCAAGATGAAAATGCGGTTGCAGGTGGTGTTCTTTTTCTACAATGTAAGCTTCTTTGGCAGTGCTAAGAATCATCTCATCCTTGGGGTTCATGTCAAGGTTCTGGAATTCTCCCAGAAGCTAAGAATCATAATAAATCTTGTTTCAATGTCTTTTTTCATAGTTAGGAACATGTTTGAACTTGCCTGCGTAAATACACAACAATAAATAGAAAGCAATAAAATAAACCCCACCAGAGTTCCCTTCATTTTAATCCTTCAAACAACAGTTTAATGCGTCCTTGCTGATGGTGCCAAAATTCGTGGTGGTGGTTGTTGTTCTCAATGCATGCACTGTAGTAACTTTAGATAGTTGCATTCACAGCTGTGCCAGATGATCTACAGAAGTGATCATGCTCAAGTAGACGTGGCTCAAAAAGGATTTATCTCTTGGTGGTTAGTTGCTGATTTCCAATAATAAGAAGGTGCCCTTGTACACTGGTGCAGTTGTTAGGTACAACAGTAATGGCATTCGGGTTAGTTGTCTTCCAGCAAAAATTGCAATGTCTGAAAACCATCTTTTTAGGATGAAGAATGAAATATGTTTAAGGATTTTCTGTCTAGCACAGTTCTGTCTCTCCATCTATTTGAAGGGGGAAATCTCCGTGTAAATTTTCTGCTAAACTGTCATGAGCAGTTAGTTATGTCCCTGATTCAGAGCTGACTGTCTTTTGGATGCATCTGATGCTTTCATTCATTAAAGAAGATTTCCAGCAAATGGTTTTATATCTGCGTATTTTAGCAAGTTGAGATGTCACTGAAAACAAAGCAGCAGAGCACTTCTGTATTCTCTAACACTGACCCAAATGAAATAAGTGTTTAATTTTTGGAGCTTTATACTGGCTCTGAATGACTGGTCTGACACTTCATGCTGCACCTCCTGTATTTTGGTATTTCTTTTCTTGTTAGGAAGCAAGTGACTTAGTTTCCACTTGCTGTACAAGAGAAATATCTTTGTGATGCTAAAGATAGTCTAAAAAACTGCCTTATTACTCTTTCTAAATATATATTTAAAGATCTCAGTGGAGATTTTTGGTTGTCTTTCTCAGGAAATGATGGATACCTTAGGGAATTCCTGATGCTACTGAATTTGGTTCTGACAAAACAAATAGAAAATACACTACTGGATTCTAGAGCTGGTGGGCAAGTAAATCAGGAGTTCATTTGGACATGAGGAAATTGAATGAAAATGCATCAGGAGAAGTTCAGAGTTAGCACTAGAAAAAGGTTCCTCACCTAGAGGGTGTTTGATCACTGGAATGGGCTTCCCTGGGAAGTTGTCATAGTACCAAGCCTGACAGAGTTCAAAGAATGTTTGGATGAAGCTCTTAGTAATATGATTTAGTTATAAGTAGTCCTTGGAGGAGCAGTGAGTTGGATTTGGTGATCCTTATGGGTCCCTTCCAACTTGAGATATTCTGTGATTTAAGACTGCAAAGTTTTTGACTGATTGAACTAAGATTGCAAACTTTGAAACGTTTTGTAGTTCATGTCTCACGGGAGGTTGCAGATTTTGAGTATTTGATTAAACACACTTTATGTGGAGGATGGTTTTGGAAAATCAGAGAAAGTAGCAAACTGTTTTCCCCAGAAGGAAAAATTGGTAAAACACTATATGAGTGAAACAAAGGATGCTTCTTTTATCTTTTAAAGGAGAATATGTGTCCAGGAAAAATATTTTTATTTTCTTTTGTGGGTAGTTTGCCGGCTAGTATGTGGAAACCAATGATTACATAGTCTGTTTCTTTGGCTGTGTACTCTGCTCCCCTGCCCCTTTCCACGCTAATCTGGAGGATGAGAAAAAGGGTCTCATTGCTGAGGAACTGTTGAGGAAGGGGAATTCAGTGTAGATTTTTTTTTTAAACTACAAATTTTAATGAATAAATGTGAGATCTAGAAGTGTTGGCCTCTAGTGCCTAAGCTAAAAGACAAACAGTGTCTGCGTGAGGTCTACCTGCGGAATGTCACAGGGGGAAGGATTGTCACACTCTGAGCTTGACCTATTTTCCTTATTTGATGAAGAGAATGAGTGAATGTCCTGGATGCCCGTCAGCTGCATGACTGAAGAATCATTTATATTAGAAGAGATTTAACTAAAAGAGTATAGCAACAAATATTTGCTTACTTTAGTTAGCACATTCCTGCTGTATTTAAGAGTTTTCTCCAAGGAGAATATGCAGAGCTGTGTGCAAAGAAGCATGAAATTCTTTTTTTAACGTAGACTGTTAGTCAACTCTTCATTTTAAATGCCCTGTTTAGTCTCTAACAGTTAAAAAAAAAATAGGTTATGTTTTCGTTCTAAAAAAGTAATTTCCTGAGTGTTACTTGGCTTAGGGGAAGACTGGGGATAAATTCAACAGTTTCATACAACCCCCAGAAAGTCGGTTGCCTTGTGAATCTTGCAGAAACCATTTGAACACCTTATATATGTAAAGTTTGGAAGTAAAGTACTGTGATAACATGATTTAGTTTTTAGGTTTTTAGGTAGGATGAAACTAACTTCAAAGATTTTTGTTTTGGAAAAGACATTTTTTATCCTTACTCCTTCAGAGAAAAAGCTTTTCATATTTCTTTCTATTGATGAGTTATTTTTAAGGATCTGCAGTTCCCTCTTGTTGCATAGAAATTCTCCTCGATGATTCAGGTTTGTACTGCGGTATGTGTGCATGCAGGATTTTAAAATAACTATAATGTTTAAAACAGGGAGTGTGAAAAGTCATAATCATATTGGAAAGTCAGGGTTCTACTCACTAATGTTTAGCATGGGTTATTTTTTTTTCCCAATGCATTAAAAATCTGCACAAAGACAATATTTATCATCATGAGTCAGGTCATGTTGATTACTTGAACACAGTGCTTAATTTGCTTATTAAATGGTCCTTGAGAGCGTTCTGAGGGAAAATAGGTATGAAGTGTAGGTTCAGATTCTGTCAGGTTTGCTACAAGGGACAGTTCAGTGTCTGCTTGCCAAGGGGTAACAGGACTTTAGGGAGCTCGTCTAGCCCACCCTCATGTCCCGAGGCAGCAACAGCTGTCTCTGCATCTTTCCAAAAACTGGTGCATCTCTCTCTACCCATTTTGGCCAGGACCACTTTTGGAGTATGTCAGTAATCAACACAATCTTAGTAACTCTCAGCTTTTTATTTACATTCAGTCCTTCCCTTACACCTTGCTGCAAATTCTTTTTTCCAATAAACCTTATTGTAAGTATTAACATACTTCATGCTTACAGTTAGTGCCTATTTAGTGGCTGTGGATCCCTATTGATTTTAATATCCCAACAGCAAAAGTCAGTTGTATAATCCCCTGTATAAATAGATGACAATAAAATAGGGAGCTTGGTAGCTTTCTGTAGATAATCTGTTTGGAAATAAATAATTGTCATAAATGCATCCAAAAGGAAGTAGTCTGTTTCTTCTTTTTATTCCCTAAATTAGAATATCTGTTAAACTCTACTGTATTCTGAGGGTTTTTAAGATATTTGTCCATGTGAACTTTGCCATTTTTGTATGAAAGTAAGGAAACTCATTATAGTCACCTGAAAAAATTCCAGCTCAAAAAGTTTTTGTAATATATTTATCTCTACACGATAGGAAGCCAGTATTTTGAATGTTAGACCATTTCTGACTCACGAGTATAGAAACTCAGCAGAGTGAAGCAAATGTCTGGGGTTAACCACACACACAGGTTCTCTTAAACTGGTTAAAAGAGGGATAGGGAAATACTGTTCTTGCATTCTGCAACCTAAAGACTACATTTTTAAAGGAATGCTTTCATTCTGCAACCTAAAGACTACATTTTTAAAGGAATGATAACTGAATAGAGATGTTTACTTAGCTGAGTTCTGTTTTGTTGAGAAGATGGTTTGTTTAGCGAGGAGTTAAACAGAAACTAATCCTTTAGGCTTACTTTGAAAGGTGGTTATCTTTCCAGCAAGAGAGTATTGTTTGCTTTGCCAGAAACAGTGTAAGAGTTCCTTAAATCATCATGTTCTCTGAAAGAATAAACTTCTTAGAGGAAGAATATCATTAGCATAAGCAATGTCTTTAGAAGATTCCAAAAATTAATGAAGGTGCTTTCATTTGTATCTCACAAACAAGGCATTTTTCTTGATGTAGGCTGCATTAAAACTTTTTGTGAAGAAAGTAATTTTTTTGTGTGACAAGTGCTCTAATAGAAGTATCATAGGTTATGGGAAATAGAACAGAAGTGTGATTGACTCCAGTTAATTACATTTATTCGGATGAAATACTATTCTACTGTACTCTTCAGGACAAGCAGAGAAAATAGCAAAACCTTTTTCAGCCAGTATTTATCTATTTCAATTATTTTTGACAGTTTGTGTTGCATGTGTGCTTTAGCTACAGTGCCTTTATATCGACAGTTGGTAGCACAAGCCTTTTAAAGCACAAAGGGTAGCAGTACTTCAGCCAATCTGTGATAAAAGGGAAAAAATGAAATCACTATGGAAACTGCAGGAAGAATCTAAAAGCTTTCTTTATAAAGTAAACGTCTGATGTTTGTGACTGCGGGGGCAAAAAATTCATAAATCTGTACGATGCTATCATCTCTGATTTGTTATCGCAGCAAATGCCAAGTCTAAGCAGTCTGACCTTAGCCTTATTAAGTGCTTTCTTTTCAGATACAGTTATTATTTGACAATAGAGAGACTGCAGTGCTGCAAGGGGGAAAACTAATATATTTAAAATATGTGTGTGTGTGTGTGTGTGTGTGTGTGTGTGTGTGTGTGTGTCTACGTGCGTCTGTGTGCGTGTGTATATATAACTATCCATCTTTTTTACCCTGTGAAGCTTACAGAGTTGAGAGCACTGAATGTGGGAACTCAGGGACTACTATTCTGAGCACAATTGAGAAAACTATGTTTCGTCCCATTGCATGTGCTTGTCTTTGATCTCAAACTGAAAATCTCTCAGCCTCTTCCTCCAATCCAAAAGCAAATAAATACTGAGAGAAAGAAACCTCTCTCCTCTCAGCACATAGGGCCTCCACAACCGAAAAATGAAGGCAGCTGCAAGAGCTCTGATGAACCTGTTTGGACAACTGACAGCAAAAAAAATACCTGTCTTGGTGGAGGAGTTTAAGAACACTGCAGAGATCATCAGACAGTACAGAATATCTTGGCTCACACGGGCCATTCTCTTTATCTCAAAACAATACCAGCCAAGCTCCTCCATACCTACAACTGAAGAGCTGCGGGAGCAGGAGGACAGTAACTGATACAGCTTTTAAATGTGAATCTCCTTGTCTTGTTAAGAAAAAAAAAAGAAAAAAGAATGATAAATACATTAATTCAAAGCAAGGCAAGATATCTGGTAAGTGTTTTTATTGCATTTGGCTGCTTGAGATGGAAGATTGTTTTTAGTTATAAGTATCTGCAATAAACAAGATTTGAATGAGTGTGGGGCTTTTGTGAAGTTTTTTAATTATAGAAAAATTTCATGCCTATTTTTGCATATCCAACTTTGATAGCTTTAGGATTTCTTTTTTTTGTTGTTGTGCTGTTATTAGTGTGCAAGCTTTCCAAGTCTGATATTTCAAGATGCTCAAAAGAGCACTGTTATTCCCATGCTCTTGGAATATAAGCATGCCCATGGGTAGTACATATTATTGTATCTTATATATCTACACACACAAAACCAGGCTTTTAATATTTGTTTTAGTATGGCAGTTTTCAAATACGCTGATAATGACCCAAGCCAGGCAAGTATTTTCCGACTGTTTCAAGGTCTCAAAACAGTGTGAATGTTTTAACTCTTATTGAATAAGTTTATATATGAAGATTTAATCTATGACAGATGACAGCATAAAGTTATTTGGCTATGAATGTGAGAGGCCAGAAGAATTCTTGATTATATTCGGATTTCATAGTACACTGGTGAATGCTACTATAGTGTGTGCTTGTGTTATCAACAGAAAGATTCCAGGTTAACAGTAGAAAAACAGAGACAATGCAATCCCCTCAGAAGCAGGTCAGTCTTTCAGTAAAATATATAACTCTAAGAAAAGATATAGTTTGACTTACTGGCTTCATTGCAGCTCTTTATACATACAATGAAAACCAATTATCTGTGGAGGAAATTTGACTTTGTGGAATGGAATTAAATTGCTTTTTAAAGGCTTGCTTAAACAGCACTAGCTGGAGGGAAGTCCAATAACATTTTTAGCTCTGAATTGTAATGACTTTGCTACATTAATAAATCAGGTTGTGTTCTGGCTTTTATCAAAAGATTCCAAGGAAGAAAACTATCCACGGCAGGTTGAAGCTACAGGGGCAGTCCTGACTTACCTTTCTCCATCCAGCTACTTTACTTCAAAAAGTGTCCCTTCAAAAAAACAGCAGCTCCCAGGGATCAGTGCTTAAAACGGTAAGTCCAAATCCATCCAAGGTGATGAAAACAAGTGATAAAATTAATTCCTGCTAACAAGTGAATTGTCAAACTGGAATATTTGTGATGTAGTGTGCCTAGTTAAACCACTGTTCTTA
>VZRS01010758.1:353229-396938 GCA_013398055.1 Ifrita kowaldi | reverse complement strand
CAACACATTTGGGGTGGTGTTGATATTGTTTTGGGGGTTTGGGGTATGTTTTGTGGGTTTTTTGTTTGGGTGGGGATTTTATAAAGAAAATATCTTGTTCTATTTATTCTATTTATCTCTTGTCTTGATATGGAACTGGGTACAAGATTGACTTAAAAAGTAAACTTTATCAAAAGAGATCGTTTAATTCACTCTACATGTGTGAATATGCCCTGTTGCTATAATTCATGTACTACTAGTTAGCTAGTGTTTGGGCTCAGTGTTGAATGGAGGGAGGTTTTACAAAGTATGTATTTGGGACTCAGAGTCTGAAACTTTACAAAAAGGAAAGGATTTATTTGAACAGTGCTTTGGTCTGCTGATGTTAACTCTAAAGCAATTGGGGGAGAACAAAAAAGAAGATACTGTCACCTTCTACTCATTTTCTCCAACAGATCACATATCGAATGTGTAATCTGTAGGAGGAATGTGAACTGGTGAAATGTACCTCTGATGTTGGTTTCCTATGCCTTTATGTAGAATGTTTGTAATTATCTTGCTGAGTCGTAATCCCTGACATTTGCTTTCACAAAGCATCTAGTGGAGAATGCAATACTCTAATTATGTTTCTGTGAAAGAGTTGAGGGGAAGAAAAAGTTGTGCTCTTTGGAACAGCATTTTAAAGAAAAGCAATTTCGTTAATAATATACATACCAAATTTTTGGAAGGTTAAGGATTCTTTATCAACTGTAATTCCAGGTTGTTTTATATTGCAGTATACAAACATAGTTGAATGTATGTTAATCATAGGTTCTTTTCTAAACTACATACTTTACTTGCCTACACCCAAAGCAAAATAGGTACTGGCTTCTGTAGAAATATTTTTATATCTTTATGTTTGCTATCTTACATTTTTCAGTGTTTTCTGAGATACATGAAGTCTAGTTGCCACATAATAAATAAACATATTTTCATTTTAAAAAAAAATCTGTGCTTTCTTATATGATGTTTTACACTAGCTTTTATATTAAGGAAATGAAGATCAAGAATAACAATGAGTTAAATTTGAATTGCACTTCATAAGGATCGCTTCCTGTTACATTCTTTTCTATAGAGAACTAGCCACAAACAATGTGAAGTTGTAAAACTGACTTTTGATTGCAGAGAGAGCTCACTTTTTATAGATAGGTTTGTCCACAAAGTGAGGCAAAAGGTTAATTGAGGTTGCATATTTGAATACATTATGTGCATTTCGCCTCTCTAAGACAGTTACTGAAACACAGTGCTTTTTTCATATCTGGTATGAATAATTTCTAAATACAAAGGTATTTACTACAAAATCATTAAAATGGAATCTCCAAAGGAAAATGGATATGTGATACTGGTGTGTGCCTTTGTTTGCCAAAGTGGGGCTGTGTGGATTAGCTGAAGGAAACGACTCCAGCAGTCTGTTCTCAAGCAAATTTCTCAGATGCAGAATTGTTATGCATGGCATACCTGGCTTTCTTTATGCTCTCTTTTTGAGAAATCAATTCGAACTGTTCAAATATCCCATGGTACATGAGATTAGTTACCCAATGTTGTGCCCATAATGCCTACTTTTAGTAGATGACTTGTAGAATTAAAAAAAAAAGCAAAAGGGAAAAAGCCTTGCTTTTCCTCCCCCTTAAGTGGCCCCTTTTTTCCCTTCCACTTTGTGCTTGTGTGGATTTTGTTGTTTAAAATAAAAGAAAAAAAGAGAGAGAGAGAGAAAAAAAACCTAGGGCAAATCAGTGTAAACAAACATAATCCTTTACATAAATCCCATAGCGTGTACTTTACAGTGAGACATCTGTTACTGGTGAGTTGGGGTAGACTTGACTGGGAAGAGTGGCCATTGTCCTTCTCAAAGGTGACCTCCAGAGACTGCAGGTCTTTGGGCAGAATACTTCTCCCCAGTCTTGTCTCAAAACCTGCAGAAAGATGTTTCCCTCATGAACGCAGCCTGGGGATTGCTCCAGTAAAAGCAGGGAGGGTTTCTGAGGAAGAGGGGGAGGTTCCACCTTCAAATCGAGCACCAACTTCTCTGTCTTCCCACGAAGTGCCCAGCTCCAACAAGAGCTCTCTCCAGAAAGTTTTCATTGTCATCCTCCCGTAAAGGGGTATTTACTAATACTGTGTTGCTTTTGAATGGCGTGTGTGTTCGTGGAGATAGTGAGCCAGCAGCGGATGAGCACATACCAGGATAACACAGCACTGGAAGATGTGTGGGATCCTTGATTCAGGGTTATTAAATATCCCAGGGTTATTACACTTAGCAAGGCCTTGCCAGAGGTTGAAATCAAATGTGACCATGCTCAGGACCTTGTCACGTGGTCCTTGGCGAGGCTTCAAAGCAGGCTTTCCATGGCATGGTACCGGCGGTCTCTGTTTGGCAGTGGAGTACACGTGCTGGGCAGGGTAGGTGTTTCCAGACGGTAACATGGCCATATTCTCACAGCTTTTCCATGCTGTACACCAGTAGCAGAGGATCCTCCTGGCATATAGTTCTCCAGAAATTTTAAATTCCATTTAGTGGCAAGAGTTTGTTACTGGTTTCCTCAAATAGAAGGGATACTGGTGCACAGTGCTGCAGAATTCATAATAAATTAATCTTTTTGTCTGAGAATACTATTAAATTGCAAACATATTTGTAACTGAAAACATTTTCCTACATAATGCCAGGCATTTACCTAAACTGATGATAAAAAGTACAGTCCAAAGAGTATATCTATCATTAAGGACTATATTCCAGTTGATATGAGAGAGATTCTGGAATTAAACAGCAACAAGGTTTCTGAATGCAAAGTCCTGGTTGTTTAAAATGGATTGAGTAGGCTAGAGGTATTCTGCCACACAGGGCGTTACACTGAATAACACTGATTTGCTTTCCTGTTTGTCTGTTTGTTTCCTCGCTGCTCTGGAAGAATTTTGAATGGCTCTGAACGCCTGGCATTTTGGTAGGAATGTAATTAAATTCTCAAACATGCAAAAAAGGTTGCTTTGAAACACTCCAAAGTGACCACTGGCAACTTTCAAATTAAATCACACGCAGTTTTTTTAGCATGTCATTTGAAAGTTTCTGATAAAATGATTGTGTATTTGTAATGGGTAGGAAGGCTTCTCTGAGTTGATAGAGTCTGTCAGGGTAAAATACTGCTTTTGACATCATGTCTCTAATTTGCACTTGTGTTAGCAGTCTCAATTGGTTTTTTTTAACTGTGCATTTTATAAATCTGATTTTATTGCCTCTTGAAAACATTGCTGGTAATCTTCAGCCTTTACACCTTAAACTTGCCTTAAAGCAATCCAAGCCACCCACCCTAAGGCAAGTATACCCATGCATATGCACATCCTACTGCAATCTGCCTGAAATGAAATTAAGACTGACTTACACAGAAGAAGGGGAAAAAAGTGGTTTAGAGCTGAAGCCTGCACCTGGCATGAACTTATACAATAGATATACAGAATGAAGAATGATTAGCTTTTTGTATAAAAGTGCATTACTTCCTAAAAGTCAAGCACGGAGTGTAAATGTCAGGATATTTCCTCTAACAGCTTCATTGACTGTGTCTTTGCAAATAAATGCTTAAGCTCCATGTCATATAAAATTAAAAAAACCCAGAAATTTTTATGTCAATAAAATCTCCTTATAGAAATATATAACTGCTAGGAGACTGAAATGAGTATCTCTGCTTTTTATGCCAGCTAATTACTATCTACTTGCTCCAGCACAATTTGCTACTGGAGATGCTAACTTCACTTTCAGTCAATGCTTAAAACGTATATCTGGTGGAAAGACTGCTGAAGCTTTTTGCACTAAATTTCTCTGTTTCTTAATACCTTGATTATTTGAGCAAGGATGCATGTTATCTATTCCAACAGTTTTTTATCCCCATGAATTATGAAAATGCAGAGGAAGGCAGAGCAGGACTTACTTCCCTTACAGGACTGGAATCCTGTTTTACTGCTGGAGTGTGCTATTGCTGTCTTGTCCAGCACCAGACTAGATGAGATTTCAAAATGAAAGTCAACACTCCTAAATTTGCATAGAATTCCTGCCTATGTACGTCAAACAGTTTTCTTAACAAAGCTAGAACTATTTACTGATTTTCTTTTTTTCCCTTCCCTGTCCCTTCCTCTCCAGGGCAAAAGGAGATCTTTGTAAAAAGTGAACTGCTAGTAAATAAAGAGTTAAACCGAAGGCAGGCTCACTGGTTTGTTGAGATCTGTCAGAGTCTGAGTGGCTGGCTACATATCTGTCTCAGGAACAATAGCTACCTGTATTCTGCACGGGCTGCTGGGCAGGCACTAGCAGTCTGGAGAAGGTCTGCCTCTGCTAGATGCTTTTTAGTGGGAATCCCTAATGACAGCCCTACTTCTCATTGGGAGGGGGAAAGAAATCTTGTGTACTCTGTTGATGAGGGACAGAGCTTTGATCATTTTCATTCAGCCTTGACTTGGCCTGAGGTTTAGGTTCCCAGTCCTGAAGTCAGCAGGCTCTCTTTTCTCACACGCACACACACTCGCACACCCACACACACCCCTTTGCTGGTCTGTGCAGGCAGATTAGTGTCACGGCTGTAACTGAGGCACAGAGCAATAAACATAGCAGAACCAATCTCCATGGTGGCAAGAGGGGGCACTGGAGGTGACAACAATGGAGAAGGATCTTTCTTCTGACAAGTTTTAGGTAAGAGAGACTATTTATACCCTCTGCCAAGTATTTTATAGCCTTCTAAATAAGTTAGAAATTGGTAGATTGCAAACGTGCCTTGTTATAGAAATGTCTCAGTTTACTGCCGTATCCAGGCTGTTACTAGCGTTTAATCTGTAATTGTCGTGCTTTGTGCTATGAGAATGTTTGCAGACAGCAGACAGGCTTTTTTTTTTGTGCAAGTGATGGCTACTATAGTTATATCCTTGAAAATATAAGATATGTGCATTTTTAAAATTTATTTTGGCAATGTTAAAATTATGCTTAGCTATCATAAATATCCACATCTGATAAAATGTTGTGTAGCTGATAGCACACATGCAATATTAAAACAGTGCTCCCTCAACCCTAATTTGTAATTATTTTTACACCCTTAACTGCACTAGGGTCAGAGAGTTTTAAAAATTAATGAGGTTCCCTGCTGAGTTCACATAGTATAATCTACATGAGTTGTTGCTGCAGAGGGCTGAAATTATTCCTGCATGTTTTTAATTAGGTGTAGAATTTTTGTTTCGATATATTTCTGTCGAACACCCCTTTAAACATCAATTTATGCAACCTGCAGTACGAAGGGAATGACAATCCAATTTTAATAATGACAAACTGAGCATGGGGCATACAGGGCATATAGTGGCAATACAACACAAACGTTTGCTGGATGTGTTTTTTGATTTAATGTGTTAGATCTGTTAGATTCCTGCAGCTGTGATCAGCTTCACCTATTTACAAATAACCACTGCTCGAGGGAGAGGAAAACGAGCAATACTTAGTGCTTTGTGTGAGATTGGAGTAATAGGTTACTGATGTGTTTGGAAAATTAAAAAGAATTGTTCGAGTACTTGAAAAGATATATAAAAGAGAAGAGGAACAGTGCGAAAAGAGGCAGTAAAAATGAAATAATGTACTATCCCTTTTCCTGGAAACACGAGACAGATAGATAGTATCATCAGTGCTCCTGGAAAGTAGAATTCGCTGAATATCCTCAAATGGAAGGACTCAAAGGAAAGAGGGAGGGAGCTGTTTACTATGAAATTTCCATATTGAAATTGTCAAAGTTTCATACCGCAAGATTTAAAGTGTTGTTAATTATTTATTATAATCTACAGTGCATTATGTTTAAATGGCAAGCATTTTAAAGCTGAGTATAGTGTAATCAGTGCTAAAGACATGTCTTCCATTTGCAAGACCCACTCTGAGCTTCCTGTGATATATTGTTATGTAAATACGGTGCAGCAAGGGAAAGCAGCACTATGGAGATTCAATTTACTTTGAAAGTTGTTCATTATGGAAGGGATGAATGTTATTTATTGGATGTGAATCAAAGGCTAGAAATGACTTTTTCACTGTGAAGTCTATTGTGATGGGTGCAGCGTGATCTAATCTTTTTAATTTTGGCTTTCACACCAGTGGAGATGAAAAGAGATCTGAGCTCATTTATTGGTTGCTAAGTCTTACTGAAGGCCTAAGTACCATTCTTGGTTGCTATGGCCAATCTGACCTCAATCTATGCAGTTTTAGGGACTTAAGCAATCCCTTTTTTATTTAGGAGCATGTACCTTGATTTATGTCCAAAATTGTGCCTGAATGTCTTTGTCTACAAGTGATAAATGGTGGTGTACAATTCATCAGTTCTTACAAGTAAACACTGCTGTCCCACTAAAAATATGTTTTGTTCTGAGTTAATGGTATGGAACAAGCCAGTCTCCACAAATAGCTATCTTTTATTGTGGAGAGCCACTGAAAGTTGGAGCAAAGTGAAGGAAATTGGCATTCATCTTCTCTGCCATTAGCATTTCATTTGTTCTCTCTGGTGATGAGACTGTGTGTCCATGGACAATGAAAGGCTAGCATTGTGTTTCCCCGCCTGAATATATAATTGATCAATTATGAATTTATTTATTCTGAACAGATATTAAAAAGTCACGAGTATGATTTCTTACGCTGTTTGCCTGCCACTTTCTTATTACTAACAGTAGAAGTATTTGCATTCAAATAAACTGTGTCTTAGCTGCAGGAAATTCTCAGTTTCCTAGGCAAGTTCCTTGTTTTCGAGTAATATCAGATATATGAAACTTCCAGACATGTACTACTTGTGCAGTTCTGAGTAGTGCTTAGTCTTTCGTCTATATTAGAACTTCTTTCAGTAGGAGCTGTTCTAAGAGGTAATTGAGAATATAGAATGGTTTTTATAATATGAGTAGTAATTTTTTTGCATCAAAATTGCTGGTAGCCATTCAAGATGCACACACACTGAACAAATGTGATACGGAATACACAGTACTAAAACCAAAATATTTTGCTGAGTTTTTGGTCATTCTTCTTCTTATTATTATTTTTTTTAGGTTTTTTTGTTAGTGGGTTTTTTTTTAGATAGAGTAATAATAAATACATAAAACTATATGAAGCTGGGTGTTAATATGGCTCCTGCAAAATTTGCTACTGTAGATTTACTAGTCCGTAGAGGGAAAATCAGATCAATTGTTGGTCTTATTACTTGACAGTATAATTAGTATATTGTTTAAAAACCCAAAACTTTTTCTTTTTAAAAATGTAGGGAATAGCTGGATATAATAGAGTTCTGTATATCTTTGGACAAAAATCCTTCTTCAGATGTATGCCTTCTAAAACTAGAAGAATTAGTATTAGAAGGAAAAGTAGTATTTCCAGAAGCCTGATTTCTTTTCATAGCTTATTTTCAATGTTAGGCTACAGCAAGGGTTAGTATTTTAATTGAGGCAATTTTTAGTCCTCCTGAGGTGGATTTTTAAAATTTGAATCTACAGTGGTAACAGATTTTCCCCATATACTCAGTAGATGGTAGTTGTTGAAATCAATTCTCAGAGATGGAATTTACAAAGGCTTCTGGAAATACTGAGCTGCTTTGCAGCATCAGATTGATAGCAGAATTTGCAGAGGTAGTTCCTTGGGGTTCGTTCACAATTGTGCTGCTGCTTCAGGGCTTCTAAGAGTTATTAGCAGCTATTGCTAAAAATGGTCTGGGATGTTAGTTACAGAACTAACCTGGGTTTTTTTTAGTAAAGGTGCTTTGTAATAGTCCAGGGTTCACCTACTGTCTGCTTTATACAATAAGAAACTCTTAAATCAGTCCTGCACACTTGGAAGTAGATTTATGAGATTTAATATAAGCACTACCAAACAAAAAGACCATGTTTTTTAAAGAGAACTCTCTTAGGAAAAAAAAAAAAGAAGAATACTAATCAAGAGTAAGTTATTTTTACTATAATGTGTTTAAGTGTTTACTATTTGTTTCTGCAAATGTAAGGAAAAAATAGCTAGTTCACTAATCTTACGAAAATTTTTTGCTTAATAGGACAGCGACTAAAGAAGCTTTGTTGAAGGGTTTATATCTTTTGTCTTTTGCACACCTGTGTTTAAGTTAACTGGTTTCTGAATGCAGAGGCAGAAATTGCTTTTGGAGTAAGGGTTTGTAGGATCAGGACACACAGTGTATCCTTACTCTTCTTGTTACGATTTGGTCATCTAAAATGCAAGTATAGTATGAAATACTCTCTTCAAAGCTACAGAATTCTGCTTAAAAGAAGAGAATGCAGACATTCTGTCTTTGTATTTCAGCAGAGCATAATAAAAGAGTGTGGATTAACTGGCAAAAATGTCATTACCGTCTTGGTGGAGTACCTAAGTGAGAGGAAAAAATCATTACTGTTTTTTGGGAGTTCCTTCATCTTATGAAACAAGTTTCCTTTACTGGTAGTACAGTTTTAATTTTTGTAGCAGACTTTCCATTTATGAAAATATGTAAGTAAGATCTATCAAATTGCAATTTGTTGCAAGAAAATAGGAAAAAATTACAAGCTTATTTTAATCAGTGGTCATCTGTGAATAAAGTCATTATTCTTTCTTGTCAACAGCTGCCTTATTAGCTAATTTATAGTCCAGGTTTTGAAATAAAGGTAAAAGAGTGGAAAACCCCTGTATTTTTGCTCTATTAAACGCATGATTTTGCATGTAATCTTGCCAGTAACATGTATATATTTTGGATATACTCACTGTGAACTGTTAACTAGTAGTCTGCTTTGAAAGCAAAATAAAGGAATATATCACAGTATTATGTATAAATAAGTGCATGATCATAAATCATGCTGGTTTCCTTTTCTCTCCCTCATGTTTTCCATGAGATGTACACATATTCTCTCACATGTACCAAGAGTGAAGAAGCTGTGACATGTAAAACCAGTTCCCCTGATTTTTTTAATTTTGGATGAAGCCAAAACTGTACAAGGATAAATTTCTGAAAGGTACACCTAATTTTGACTAAGGTTTTTTCTACACCTATGTCTAGGTTACAGTAGGTCATGCACTAGTAAAATAATGCAAAGGAATTATAAACTAAATGTGTTGGGTTTTTTTTTTCCTTTGACTTTTCTGGCGGCTTTGGCACAGTTCACATGTTGGGGACACCAAATGAGGTAGCTTCCAGATAACGTCTGTCTTACCCAGCCTGCTCTTGCCTGTGGCCGTAAATATTGAGCAAAGTGTTGGGTTTATTGATAAGAGCCCTTGGCTCCTCTTCCCTTCAACTGGGACAACAGAGTCACCCACCTGAGGCTGGGGGCAATCCTCTTGCTCTCACACAAGCAAACACCACATATTTGTCTCTATCACAGTCAGTGTTTGTTGTCACACATGCATTTGTATTTACCTAATTGATAAAAGGCTACTAATGTATTCTTAATTTCCTGGTGTAATTTGCCATAGCTCAGTGTCTGACTCCACAGTTCTTGCCTCCCTCTTGAGATATCTTATTGACTAAAGTCTTGTAGAGGATTGAAACAGTGCCTGGGTGGCTCATGTTGTTATTTTGCCTACAGAGGAGGACTTTTAAATTTGATGATGAACGGCACAAACCCCTTTAACATCTGATGGTTGACCCAGGTATCATAACAGTGTGTCATCCCTCCTCTCCTTCTCATTGTGGCTATTGTCTGTATATCACTCTGCAGACCAAAGATGCTTGAGAGTAGATTGTATTAAATAATCCATTACTCAGTAATGGTCTTCCTGGGCACTTAATGAGATAGGGGTCCTATCAAAAAGAGAAAAAAGATAGTTGTGTAATTAAACACGGTATAACAATCCAGTTCTGATTTCATCATCAACCTTAATTTTGGTTCCTCTCTTATTGTACCCTCTATCATAATCTTTAATATTAATTTCTGTGTGTTTATATAGAGAGAATGCGTGTGTGGTTAACTTAAAGTTCGTGAGAATTGCAGCTTTGAATAGCATCCATTTTGTTGAAATGAGCTGGCAACCAAAATATACCCACAAGGTTGTCTGAATATTATTTCCCACATTGTTTTGTTTGCTGTAAATCAATAGATTCTACCAGAGCCTGGCTGAGCAAGAGCACTTCGCTTTGTCTCTCTCTATCAATTTCATCATCTTCAATCATCTTGATGATACTATTGACCAATTATATCAAATATTTCCATGCCTCAAGTACAGGGTGACATATTGTTCTCTCTTCAGAATGCAAGGAAGAAGTAGTTACCGTCTCTTTGGCTGGAGATATTTTGGGCCACTTGCTCTGTAATTTGAGTCTGCTTGAACTGCAGGCCAAGCTGTCCTCCACTAAACTAAATACCTCTGTGATGTGAAGCACCTGAGGAAGGGTCACCTGGTTAGCAGCGCTGTGATTGTGTGCATGAAGGAGTGAGCAGGAGCCTTTCATTGCAGCAGTTTTGCTGACCTGGGCCAGCAGTACCACAGAAACCGCTGGTCCTGTTTCCTCTTTGTTGTAGAAAGAGCTTATAAAGCTTTGCTGGTCATCTGAAAACTCGTCTTCCTTTCCTTTGCCTTGTAGAGTTAGTTTTCAGATGGATCAATCACCTGATCCAGCTGACTGCATGGCTGCTCACATCCTGGTGTCTGCGTTGGAGAGCAGCTCTAGCAGGGCACGAGGCTGGAGAGGGCAGCTCAGCCCTTTGGGTTGGGTCCATCCTAGGCCCTCAGCAGGAGCTAAAGCAATGTTTGTGGGCAGGCAGCTCTGTTACACTCCCCTACCCTTCTTGCTCCTGCACTTTTTGGAGCAAAAGCCACCTGCCTTGGTGATTTTGAGTGTCAAATAATGTTGTGATTAGGATGCTTCTCTTCTTTACACTTGCATCTTGAAAGGGATCTGATCTGGTGTTTCTTGCTCCGCACTGTTTGTGTCATTTCTTGTAAAAAAAGCATTTGGAACAGTCTGTAGGTCAATTTGCTAGACAAAGATATTATTCCCTTAAACCTGAATGAGAATGTAGACCCCCTTGAATTCTAGTTTCAATTCTCAATGCTCTAAATGTGCCGTGCTGTGATTAAATTGCAGGTGCACTACTAAAATTGATAGGTTACATTTTCCAGAGGTGTCTCTTACCTCAGTGGGTTTTTTTTCTTGTCTGTCAAGGTATTTCCTTTAGCTTCTTCTGCTTTTGTTCAGTCTGCTGTTATTGATTGCATGGGTTCCAGCCCTCTGCTTTAAAGAGGTAGGAGAAGTTTGCTCTTTCATTTTGTGCTAGTAAATCCTCAAGCACTTCTACAAAATCACCTTTATCTTCAATAACAGCTGTCATCTTCCTCTGGGCCTGTGGCATCAGAAAATGGTGGCAGTGTACTCCTTGCTGATGGCATTGACTTGAATGAAGAAATTTATTTTTGTAGTAGTATTCTCAGCTTTCAACATTAAATTTTTCGATTTTGCTACTGCAAGTATACTATATAGGCAGCAACACGATCTCTACAAATAACTTGTGTAGCTATCTTATGTTCATTACAGTTTAATATCTTCTTAAAAATCTGAGTTCCTGTTGTTGTGGCAGGGCTTTTGCATCTAAGAATGGAGAATGAAGGCCTCCAAGACCTTCACTTGGCCATCAGCTGGAAACCATAGATTTGAAAAATGATCTCATTGTTGGAAACTGAACCAGCCTTCATTTTGCTGTTTAACATTTGGTTTCCGTCACTGAGGAAGTATGGTAAATTGAAAGAGAGTGAGTGAGTGTGATGGGGGCACTGTAAGATTCTCTGTCAAATTAAGCTGCGAGCTTGGCGTGTCTTGGCAGGGTTGTTGCATTGACACAGATGGCAACTGTATTGTCCCATACCAGGAATGCTGATTTGAGCAGACTGCTCTTCTTTCTATGATGAGAACACAAATTCACACCTAACATTCGGTGAAGTGCAACAGACACCAAAAAAAATGCATAACACTGAGTATTATTTCCCCATAAATTACACCTTTGAAAATGTTTATTAGAGAACAAACTATTTGCTAGTAGGTTGAAGTGCATGGTTTTAGAAAATTTCTTTCTGCAAGCAGGAACTACTAAGTGGTTTGGACAAAAAATTTTGCCAGTGTGATTAAATGCGTACTGATGTTGCAGAAGATAACCATCATCATGACAAGTAACTTGTGATCACTGCTGTCTGCATTCAGCACATTGGTTCAAAACTGTTATTGCACAAATCTGACATTTCTTCTTTCTGTTCACCACCTTCCATGTCCATGAAATGGACTTAAATGCTAATATTTGTCCTTACACATTCTTTATATTTAGAAATTCTTCACGACTCTAGATACAATAAAAACCAATATGCAGATACATTCTTTGCACAGCAACACACATTTGGATTGTCAGTTTGCTTTAGCATTTGATTGAAAACAATAGACAAGGAATATCTACGACTTACTCTTTGTGTGTATATATTATTGTGCAAGCTCTACACTTACCCACACCCACCAAAGCTCCAAATCTGTTCTGTAACGCGTGGTTTGATTTTTCAGTAGGTACATATTTCATATAGAGGTTAAGGCTTTAATACATTGGAAAAATAAAATAAAAAAATCAGTTCTGTTCCTTCTAGATTGTTCAGAGTTCTGGCACACCGTGCACACATCTCTTGAACAGAAACTGTCTGCAGGGCCTAATAGCTACAAAGAGGAGAAATTGTGTTCATATACCGTTGCAGTAGTTCTCAAGCAGGGGAGGATAGCCCCTCCTTTCTGTGGATTTTCGCAGGATAGATTTTGTCACCCCTTGCGCAGTGCTGAGTGTTTCCGTAGGCTCTCTTGTTGTTAGCAAGTTGCTGGAAGTCGTTATTGTGTTTTTGTTTCCGTAACCCACTTCTTCCTGTTTGTGTGCCTGAGAGCAGAGATTTTTTTATTTTAAGAACAATCTACTCAAACTGAAATGAGATTAACTGGGGCTGGCAGGGGAAACCGTTCTGAGGGACTGTCTGCCTGAACATGCCCTCTCCTTTGGATGAGAGCAATTCCCCATCTTGGAGTTTTTAGTAGTCCCCTTGGGCAGTCTGTAGAGAGCAGTAACTTCGTTTGCATTGGACTACTCAGTTTTGGCCACCTGGTGACTCATAGCTGTCATCTCAAAATGTCACTTTTTTAGTATATTCCAATTGGGATAATAGTGATGGAAAAGTTGAAGCAGGTAAGAGAAAAAGTACCATTTTATCCATGTGCGGACCATTCAAATAACTAAATAAATAAATACAAGTTAATTCTCAGTATCCTCTCTCTCTAAAACAAGTGATTGACACTAGAAAAAAGTGGGGTTTTTTTCCCTAGATAAACTATTTAAATAGAAAAATACCACGGAAAAAAGACTTTCCAGGTGTGTTTTTCCACAGTAGAGGTGGTGTTAAAAGGTATCTCTGAATATTCAGACTGATCTTTTTTTTTCCAAATCCATTTCCTGATACTGTCCCCTGCAATTTTCTAGAAGCAGGGAAAAGGGGGCAAGAGTTCAAAAAGTTCCCCTGCTTCGCAGTCAGCTGACTTTCCCTATGCTGATTATTTTCCCTACGCTGATTCCTCCCTTTCACTTATTTTCCAGCCTTTGTGGGTTTTAGTTTATGAGGACTGAGGTGTTTCCTTCATCCCAGCCCGTGTATCCTTCTGAGCAAGGGTGATGGAGAAAAGGGAAGCAGCCGGGATTGGGGTGAGCCTTGTGCCGCAGTCTGTGCAATGGGTTAGAGGCGACTTCTCTGTTCTGTACGCAAGGTCTCCGTGTGACAGGGGGCCAGCAGCATGAACCTCAGCACTGGAGGGGTGCTGCCTTTATCCTCCCCCAGCCTGCCCAGCCAGGCTTGGCACCAGCCAAATCTGAAGACTTCAGGTTAGTGAGGCAGGAGATGCTGCTGCAAGGTTTCTATGGAGACAGAAGTGGAAGATGAGAGACAGCTAATAAGAGCCCAACTCAGCCAGCTCCTGGATAGTGATTTGAAAATAAGGACTTTTAAAAATAACCCTTTACCTTATTTTCCCCCACCTAATCTTTGTTTCTGAAGAAAGAAATCAGAAAGGCAGTGGGTTGCCAGCAGCAGTGAATGAGAGCTCTCACTCACCACTTTCATCTGTTGGCTGTCATGCAAGACCTGCAAGTAGCAGTTTACTAAAACTGGCTGCAGGCTTATAAAGTGTGTAGTAATTGTAATTTCGGACTAGAAGAAAACGTGAAATGCATTTTAAAGGTGTTTTTCCACTCCTGTTTTCGTCCTTTTGAATGCAGTAACTTCAAGGATGGCACAAAGGCTCTTTCTAAGCCATGAACTTGCACCAGATATTAACTGTGGCAAAATATATGTGTATTTTACTGCATTCAAAATACTTTTTGGTGTGTTGTACCCATATTGCAAACAAGATCTAGGTTGTTATTCCCTTCAATCTGTTTTGTTTCTCTTTATCCTTCACAGCGTTGTCCCTACATCGACAACTTCTAATGCAGACATTAGAATATTTCAAGAAAAAAATTTATAAAGGTTTTTCCAAGAAAGATCTTAGAAGAAAGTCATCATGTATCAGTGAAAAACAGGCATTCTTTGCCAAGTCCCTGTTTTACTTGGGTTTTTTTTGTTTTGTTTTGGTTTTTTTTTTTTACTTTCTCCTGAAAGGGTTTAGGAGGTGGGAAATTATGATTATATCAATTTCTTACATAAAATTTAAAACTTGCACAACAGGCTATAATTGGAATTAAGGGTGAATTTAGTGCTTTCAGACTCGTGCTGGATTGATTTTTGCTGCTATTATGTTAATGTGACGCTTGGATGCTTGTATTAACCTTTAGATTACAGAAGCTAGATGAGATTGTGACTCAACTTCTTAATCAATTTTTAAAAATCTATCAAGAAATTAAAAGTAAAGAAAAAAATTGTACACTCAAGAGAGGTGGGAACTCCACAACTTAATATAATATACCAGTCCCCATCATGCTGATGCTAAACCAGGATAAGAAAACCAGCTAGTTAATACCCTTTTGCATCTGCGTGCCTCTTCTCAGACTGAGGTGTCCTGTTCTGTACCTCTGACCGATGCCTTAGGAATCCAGGGAAACCTGGGGCAGAGGTAGTGTGGTCTCTGCCTTCTCTGTCCTGTCACGTGTGTGCAGGAATATTTCTGTTTTTCATATTGTACCCAGAGTCTTGATTTTCTCCCCAAGGCCACTCGTGTATCTGATGGGGATGTCTGTGAACATGTGGTTGTGTCATGCTGCTGAGAAAACTCCCCAGAGAAACAAAGTGGTGGCAAAGATCAGGAATCAGCTGTTTGTGGGAACTGGGAGCACTGTTGGTTGATTTAGGTAAAGTTCAATTGGAATAAACTCCTGCACTTCATACTTCAGCTGAGAGGCACTTCTGAAATTTTAGAGAAAAAAATCTCTTTGTGTGGACAAGTGGGAGCAGAGAACAGTGTCTGATTAAGCTGAATGAGAAAAGTTATTTTGCTGGAAAAGGGCATAAGCACAAGAAGGGCATTTGAACTCTGTGCATTTAGCAAAAATTTTTCTAAAGTGTTGTACAAAAATTCAATAACCATTAGAAAAATTTACCAGAACTGAAGTACCATTATAGTGTAAACCAAAGAAATTTAATTTACTTCTAAATTCAAATTGTTGGAAGTTATGTAGGTTTCCATTACACAGACATCTTGTTTTTTCTCAGTCTTTTTTTGGAAGCAGAGAGAGGAAAAGGAGTAGGCTGTTGAGGAAGGAGTAGCTAAGGCTTATTTTAATTAATAGTGATTTAAGTATGAGCAATTTCCAGCATCTTAGTATTTCTTACAGAAAAGAAGAAAATGGTTACTATCTACCAGGAGTTTTATTTTTCCCTCTGATGTACTCTGCATTCCTCCTGTTGATCATAATATACTTAACAGTTGTGCTTGCAGACTTGAAAGTGTAACACATGCTGATTTGTCCTCCCAGAGGCATGCTAGATTTGACATGCAATACACAATTTGACTTTTTAAAATACTATATTTGTCACTGTTGAAAAGCTTCTAAGACTATAAACATCATTAGTTCATAAAAAACAACAACAAAACCAACTGCAAAACACATCAATTGCTATAGCTTACTGTGTTTGTACACATACACAGGTATAACTTTCGAATACTCATAAAAATATTGACTGTTGCAATGGTGTAGGTACCATAATATGTAAAAACAATTTTCAGTAGATTTTTACTGCTGTAAAATAATCCCTCTGGTCCTAGAATTGGTCCTCCACAGCACCGTGCTGGTAAGAACTTGCTATTTTGAGTGTCTCTTAGACGTCAGAATAAAAGTAGGGTTGTACTGCTGTCAGTACAGAAAGCAGGTCACTTTCCAGGGACAGTCAATGCAATTTAGTCTGGTAAGTGTGGAAGGTCCCCTGGGAAGGTAGTCTAGGCACTTAAATACTTCCTAATTTTTATAGCACATTATAGACTTTCCTGGATTGCCTTTTAAATCTTGCACCAAGGAACAGCAGTGGAAATGCTGCCAGAAGGATTGGTAGACATACCTATCCATTCATGAAAAGTATGAAAGTAGTGAGGGTAGAACCCACCCTGGGTTCATCCCAGCCTGGGAACATAATTAATTAAAATATTATTTTTTCTTTTATTTTTCTTAACTAGCCCTGCTGGCACAACTTATGATTAAATTTAATACATTTAATGATGTTTAATAATTTTTAGACTAGTCCAGCTGGTACTAAGAGGAAAAAAAGATAACATTTTTGATATAATTCACTTAGATACTCATGTGATAGGTCCTAACACATGCCTGTAGAAATGGAACAGTGTTAACTTACAGTAGTACTACTGCAGGGTACCTTCAGGGTGTGGGGAGAAAATGTTAACATTTTCTCTGAATATTTCTTTTGGAAGAGATATTTAGGAAGCAATTTTGCAGCCTTGGTTCTGCTTCTGTGTATGTTGTTTTTTTTTTAATCCACTCTCATGAGTTTTTGTTTTGTTGCTTTACCAATTTCATTGTTCTGGAATGTTGCACTCATGTGAGATAGTGCCCTTGGAGGGAGAGAATCGGAGAGAGAGGAGGGGGCTTTGAATCAACTTGAGCTAATCTGATTCATCCCTCAAATTATCTGTGTTCCACAGGACTGTCTGCCTGGTGAGTATATGATAGCCATCCATCAGCATTTGCAACTCTGTAGAGATTGTTTCAGGCTGAGGTCAGATTTGCACTGCTTTTGTTAGAAGAGGGGCACAGCAACATGTTGGAAAATCTATTTGATTTTTGTTTTCCTCCTCCATATGGAATTATCTCTTTAAACGTTTTTTTTTTCTTCTATCTTCAAACATTCTCAGAAATGTAAATTGCACTGACAGAGGACCATCTCTTAGTTTAACACATCTCACTGGTTTATCACTGACAGTGTTTTCTACTGTTCAGTCTTATTTTTTCCCTTCTTTATGCCATCTCATTATAGCTATCATATCTTCCACATCACACTGAGTGATTTAATGAACCTAGTGAAATATAGACAAATGTGTTCCCTTGGCCATTGGTTCAGTTATCATCAGTTCTCTCTAACTGGAAGAAATTACGTCTTATTTTTAAACTTTATCATTCTCCATCAATTTCCTTTCCCTCTATTTTATTCTTTTTGGTAGGGCTCAAGACAAATGTGCTGTACCTCAGAGGAGTTTTTTTACCTCTTCTGAGCAGGTCCTTGAGCCTTCAGCTTTCTTGGGATTGTGTATGAAGTCGCAGTTTTGGCCAGACTGAACATTTGTTAAGATAAAGGAATCAGCTTGCAGGTCAGAGGGCTTTCCTGTGTGGTGACTTTAATGCTCACAAATACTATGGTTAATTTAAATAGAGTCATAACTAGATATAGGTGTCAGCTCAGAAAGAAAGACTTGTGGATCAAAATAACCTACCAGGGTTGACTGCTAGAACAGTCATAAGCCTCCTGACAGGAGTGTGCTGGAAGGAGAGAGTTTTTAAGAAAAGGAATTTACTGCTGTGTTCACAGGGTGAACGGGTTGAAACAAGAATTTGAGGGGAAAAAGAAGAGAACTCTCCCAGTCCTATGTTACAATTAGTTCAGATTTGGCTCTCCTTACACCAGGACGTGTGAGGAGAAGGTGATGAGATAATGTTTCTTCTGCTGCCCAAGAAGAACAAGTTTTAAAACCCTTCCTGGCCTGGCAGTGTGAAGCTGAGTTGTGGAACTCAGTGCCAGAGGAAATTAAGGAGGACAAAGTTGTAAGTTAAAAATGGAATTAGTGAGGTTCATGGAGGGTAGGCATCGCGGTGGCTATAAAATGTAACTATCATGATGTACCCTGCTCATTCAAGTTAAGTTTAAATCTGCAAATTAACCAGAAAGTGGGAGGAACATGTCCTAGTTTTACAATCATCCTTAACTGCCTGCTCTGAGCCATGTTCAAAGACAAGCATACACAGTACTGGCAAGGCTATTCTTGCAGGTCAGGAGCTTGGATTTTTCTTCTCTAGAAATGAGATGTTTATTTCTGTGTAGAGTTCTGTATTTTTTAAAGGTTGCACTGAAAATAAATTCTCAAATGATAGTATTCAGCCTTTGCTCTGATTTGCGTAAAGAGGAAATGCACAGGTGTTCATCAGGAACCCATAGTGATCAGGCAAGCTGGATCTTTTACCAGAGTCTTCTGCTCTTCGTGCAGCTCTAAGTCTCGTGTAGGGATTCAGTTACATCGTTATCATTGCACCCCGTGCTTACAGAATGAATCCAACTGGGGTATCAATTTTGTACTTCTAGAAACTGCATCCTGTGGCTTCTTCTATTACTTTTTAGATGGTTTGTATTCTTTAAAGTTATACCAGGAGCTGCTTAATTTTGTGTCAGACTAGCTAGATTTTTATGTCACACTTGTAATTTTGTGTCAGACAAGATAGATTTATTAGATTCTGACTCACTTTCTCTCCCTGATAAGGATGATTTTTTTTTCTTTTTAATTTTGTACTGGTAAAGAAAGAGGGCTTTGGTTGAAGACAATCTATTTGAAGTTTGATTTTCTATTAAAAATTTTATAATTAGGGAGGAAAAAATACCAGAAATCACTTCCTAGACTAATTCTTTTTTCTGTAGCTTCTTGATAGATGGCAATCTTGAACATTTTTGTAATCAGCTCATTAAAGCGTGTTTGAGGCTTAAGTTCCAGGATTATGCTAGTATGCTAATTATTTCTGAAAAATGTGTCTGGCACATAGTGAATTATGCTGTTGAGTTCTTCAGTCCTAAAACAAATATCTACAAGTGCATCTTGGTCCATTCCCCAGTGTTCTTTCATTGTTCTTTTCTCTGTTCCCGGAAGAAGTAAGACCGGGAAGCTGGTGGGGATGAGGTGAGTGGGAGAGACATTAACAGGACTGAAGGCTGATAACTATTTTAGATTTTTAAAATCCCTACTTGGACTTCAAAGTTTAGTATATTTAGTAAAGAAAAAAATTGCTAATTTAATTAGCATTTTCATTTATGGGTAATTCTGTTTCAAGTTGTCCCTTCCCAAGACTAGTTTTAATATTGGTGATATCTGTTCCAAGAAAATAGAAAGCAAAAACTGCTTTTCAGTTGGGGGTTGGGAATTTACTTAAACATGAATCCCTGAGGAGGAGAATCACTTGAGTTTTCTTTAGCTCTACCTTAATTGTGTTGAAAAGTTTCAGGAGATAGTTATATGAAATATTCTCCATCATTTAGAAATTTATGGAATATTATTTTAGAGTAAAAATAGTAAGTTTATTTGAGTTACTAGCTCACAATTTTGAATTGTGCAAAAAATAGCCAATACATGTTGGGATGGACGTTAATTCTCTTGGTAACTGACTAAATTATATCGAAACCTTTATTTACATATATATATGTATATATAATTAGTACTGCATCTATACACTATAACAACATTTTGGTGGAATTATGTCACTTAGATGTATACCTCTTAGATGCCTTGAACCCGAGTTCCTGGAAAATATTTTCTGGTTACATTAAACAGTATAGCAATACAGATTGTTAAAGCCCAGGGGAAACATGTCTTTTTGTCTTTATTGCAAATCTTGTTGGCATGCAAGTGCGTATGATGGCATGTGCATCCTCGTTTTCTAGAATTCCAAAATCCAAGGAACACTCTTACAAAATTTTGCTATTCTAATCCACATTTTATATCTGTTTGCACAGCAAAATTTAAATGACTGAAGCCTACAGATTCGTAAGTTGTAAGCTTATATTTCATATTTGGTTCCTGAAGATGCCTCCTTTTCCTGGAAGAAGATCTGAGAGGATGCACATTGGTCAGAAATAGCCTCAAGTTCCCAAGCACCAAAGATCTCAGTATTTCACAGCTCGATTTCAACCTAATTTGGCACATAAATTGTAGTTGACCTCAGACAGAATAATTCAGATGTTTGAACCTCTTAGATGTGTAGCCAAAAGCGAATTGTCTTGTTGCATGTATTTTTAAACATCTGCAAGCTGAGCCGAGAAGCAGAATGCAAATTCTAGGACTTGAAGATACTTGTGAGGTTATGAAAATCCCTTTGGGACTGCAGGGAATCCTGGCGCCTATGAACATGTTTTTTTTTCTAGACATGGTGTATTTAGAAATTTAGTATTTGCTTTAATTTCTGGTAACAGAAGTACAAATGACAATAGAAGTGGCTCATCAATAATATAATAGTAAATGTACATTCTGAGATAACAACTTTTGTTGAACCTTTTAATGCATATTCCATGAGGACTGAAGGAATTGTTTCCTGCAGTTTCTATTTCTGCTTTATTGGGATAGAAGAGCAATTTTTTGTTCATGCATGACAAAAAAGTTGTAGCAAATCAACACTAGCAGAATTGGTTCTTTCAATAGCTTGCTTTTAGTCAAGTTGGTACCAGTACACAGACAAATGATATTTTCATCGATTGCAGAGGAATTCCCATGCCTCTTAGTCAGGAATAAGAAACAGCTAACTTCTCAGCTCATGATAAGTGGAGTTTAGGTGGGGAGCTTCGAGCACTTGGAAAATTTGACTAATATAAATACGTGGTGATTATTTTCACTTAATTAAAGTTTGCATATATCTCTATAAATTCCCTATTTTCATGATACAGTAATTTTTCCTTGAGATATTTCATTCTCTGACTGTGTTTTTTGAAAAGTAGTGGGAGAAACCTAAGTTTCAGCAGGATGTGCTACTTGCGCAAATTGATCTTTGAGGGAGAATTGTGTCTAAATACTGATTTTTGAAATGCTTTTATTGTCTGAAACCACGGGTTTGATTCCAAGATGGGATTGTTTGGTCCTTCACCATTATAAAGCCTATAAAATGGGCTCTGATGAGATTTTTTCTGTGAATGTTGTTCTTACAAGCACCTATAATACAGGATTCTCATGACTACAAAAGACATTACTCTTTTTATAACCGTAAGCTCTTTTGGCCAAACTTCTGTCAAGTCATAAGTCCATAACTTACCCTCTTTTACCAGCCATCCTGAACAAAGTTGCATGTCAGTAGTTGGTGAAAAGACTTGTCTGTGCACTGATTTATAAGATCGTCTCAAATCTTTGGGAAGTTTCAATATGTTTTCTGAAACATTACAAGTGTTGATTTATGCTGTAAGGAAATGGGTGTGTGGCACCATGTTTTAGATGACTTTGCATGATGTGCTATTACCCAACAACACAAATTCGGTAGGTTCAGAACTTGCCTTGGGCTTCCTTAGTTTGTCTATAGAACTTTTAGTTCTAAAAGTTGTTGTGTTCTGAAACTGAAGGCAATAAGTTACATGGGCCCCCACAAGCTTGTGAGTTTATTTGGCATCCCCACACAGGATCTGCTGCCAGTATGCATCCACAGATGAGACCAAACATGCTGTCATCTCTCCACAGAGATTCCTTTTCTTCCAAAGGTCTTGTTTTAAAAAATAGACAAATATTCTGGTCCAGGATAACAGGTTTTATTTGTTTTGAGTTTTAGCAGTAGAAGCAGTAGAAATTGCCACATGTGTTTCCTGTGATATTGGGGTCATGTTTGCCTCTTCATCTTCAGTAATGAGGTATGCAGGAGCTGCTTCTCTGAATAGTCCCCTCTCTGATCTTACTGGACCAGAAAATACCTAACATCCTGCCAGTGATAACTGAGTGTGGTATCTTTTGCAGCCACTGAAGGTAAGGAGCTCTGGTTATGATCTTTTTCCCCATCTGTGTCATGGAAATTAGCTGTTGTTTCCTTCCATAGGCCTCAGCAAAATGTTGGCCTTGAACTTTGGAAACTTGAGGTGGAGAAAAAAGGAAAGAAATAACTGAGCTCCATTCCAAAAGCAAAATATCCAGGAACAAGATCCAGATGGGAATTCAAGAGTATTTTTGAGCACTAGGTCACCATATTTAGGAGCAATGATTTAGTATATCAGCAACCTGGAGTAGGCAGGGGCCTTAGCTGGTGTAATTTCAGTTGAGGATAATAAACTATTGTAGCTTTCTGAGTATATACATTAAAACAGGTTGGCATACCAATACCTGATCCAGAAGAAATGTGTTGGAACTGCACCCTTAAATACCTTTTAACTTTTATAGGAATCTTTTCAAATCCGGGTTTGAAAGGTGCCAGTGACTCATAGGGATGTACATTGTCTGGGAAAATGAAGCTCCTCTGAGACTGGCACTTTTGGGATGTTGAGCTCAGAAACAGCTGCCTGAGCAGTGTTCCAGGAGAGTGTAAACAGGGAAGGAGATCTGCTACAGCCTATTTGAAGAAAACAATAGTGTGATGTGGTTTTCTGGGGTTTTCTTCCCTCATAACTGTGATGCTTTTCATTAACTAAATTTTTTGACAGTGTCTGATCATGAGGTAAACTTAAATGTAGAGCCTGTTAGAGAACTAGTTCAGCTATGAAATGAAGCTTAATTTATTATGAGTTCAAAAGGAAATTATGTTTTTGGGGAAAAAACTTTGGGATCTATCAAGTCAAGCTTTTATGTGAGCCTATATGTATTTGGCAGGTTAGTTGTTCTTGTGGGTTTATTTCTGTCATGTCTTAAGACAGAAAGCAACATGTCTTTGTCACAAAGCAACTCCAACTGTATAATTTCAAATGGGAATATCATCTGTATTGTGGAAAACACACTTTTTACTTTCTATTTCTCAGGACTTGCTGACAGAGCAGCAAATTTACCACAAATCACCTTTGTCTCACCTTGCACTTTCCCTCCACAGATGCGGGTGTCTTGCTGAGCCATTGCCAACCCTCGGCAGGGAGGCTGTGCCAAGCAGGAGGATTGCAGTGAGCCTCTTCCCATGTCCTGGGGGAGCCAAATGCCAAGTGTGGCAAAAACCTCTGGTGGGGGTAAGACAGGTGCGTGAGAAATGCTGGGAACGTGGCTCCATATTGATTTTATATTAATGTTTGACATGTAGAGTGGGAATAATATTCCAGTGGCAATTCCTCTCAAGACATGCACCACTATACAAAATAAATGTAAATTCTGAAATTTAGGTTGGCCACTCCTCTTTCTTGGCAGCAAAAAATTAATTAGTGTGTCCTGAAATCATTGTTAAGAAAGTAACATCAGGGATATTTTTCTGCACCTTTTGCTCTTCTTCGGAGACTTTGAGCAACAGTAAATGTTCTGGCTCACCAACAAAGATAAATGCTGAGGTCTGATCCATCCTGCTTTTCTCCTGCTCTCTGCTGCACCTTCCCATATCTCCCTCAGCCTTTCTGATGAGTTCTTAGTAAAAGTCCCGTTTCAGATAGTCAGTACCAGAGAGCACAGAGATAGAACACTGATTCTAAGCATAAATATATTCTGATAAATCACAAGTCTGTGATTGGTAAAAGCCAAGTTTTGATAAAAAATGAGTCAAGTTCAGATAAAACATAAGCCAGGCCTCATAAGCAATTCTGATATTTTTCTTGAATATGCTAATTTCTAAGCTATTACAATTATGTTCAGGTGCAATGTGAAGCTTTTGTAATTTTATTATCAGTGAGAAGTGCACACTTCATAGCTGGAGACTGAAATCCACTATTCCTTTAGTCAAAAAATGTGCACAAAAAAGGGAAAAAAATACTTCCCTGCTCTATACTGTCAGAGTACAAAGGCTGATGGTGTGGGAACACCCTGAAATTTGCACAGAGAGGTTGTGTTCTCCTCTGCTGAGAGTGACATCTGTAAACATCACGGTGGAGAACACTATCCACTGATACACAGAGAGAAACATGTAATTAACTTATTTTATTGCCTGAGAAATAATTTGAATAATGTGAAATAATTTGATTGTCTCTATTCTGAACCGGAAGGCAAGATTGAGAAAGTCCAGGGTGTGAGTTTTCCATGGTGACTGAAATCAACCAGACTGGTGGGACTTGTATGACTTGTGCACGTTGCTGGTACCTTCTGGGATGAGGACTTGATTCTCACTGCAAATTTTCTGGACCTGTCTGTTGCTTTCTGTGGCCTTTAATTTCCTATAGACAGGGAAAAATTAAGATGAGTAAATTATCATGTCGGTAGGCTTTAGGAAAGGAAACATACTATTTTCATTAAACCAAATATATTCTTAGAAGGAATTGCATTCCTTTGGTTGGAGAAAGGATGGTATCCTCACTTCCAGTTTCCCCGGTGACTTAAGAAAACAAACAGAAAAACCTCCATGGTGAGCAAGGATGTTTGCCTATTCTAACATTAAAGGAATTACTTAGTCCAGTCACTTTAAAGTAGTAAGAAACCATAGATACCATATTAGCTGCTCAAAAAAATTTAATTCTTTTTAGAAAAAACGGAAACACTGATTTGTTCACTTAAGCTTAAAAAGGAGTTACCAGGGGGTCTCTTTCCCGAGGTTTGGGCAGATAATACATTCAAGGCTTACAGAATAAAGAAACATAAGCCTCAAGCATCTCTTCTCCTCATATTCTTTTGAATTACTGTACAGTAATTTATGTAAGTGGCTTCTGTTGCTCCCTTAATGACTACCTAATTTTCTTGCTGTGTTTCCTCTCACAGGATCACAGGATGACTACACAGTTACTTCTGTGATATCAGTGCTAGACTAGATAATCTTAGATTTCTAGACTGAAATATCTTCACAGAACATGAAAAAAGGGGAAAAAAAATAATATGTTTTTCATGCTTGAACAAATATAACAGTGATGAGAAACTAGGCTGTTAAGATAAGGCAGTGGAGAGGTATTGCTTGAAACTGTGATAGATTTCATATCTTAGTTTTAAAATGATACCACAATACATTTCACAAAAATACTGAATAAAAATATGACTTTTGACCATTTTCAAAAAATGCTGTTGCATTCACAAATATTTTCATTTCTTCCCTAGTAAGCTGCCGATTTTAGAAAAAAAAAATTATTATTCAGACTAGGTTTCTGTGCATGATTTTGAGTGGATATTACGCCAAAAGTATCGGTTTTTTACTTACTGGCAATATACTGAAGTGTAAGTGGTATACCAAGTTAATTGAACAATATTTTCTCATTACTTACCCTTTTGAGCACATAAACTTTTTTCAACAAGATAGAAAATGTCTTTCAACTTTCAGTTAGATAAAAAGATACAAATATTGCTTAGTAACACTCTTTTATTAAAATGGTTTCTAAGAAAAGAAAATTAGTATTATTTAATGTTGTTCTTCACCAAGGAAAACAATACTGAGAACAGAAGAAGCTGTTTATCTGGAGTATAAAATGCTTCTCTGTTCTTAGGAGATGAAAATACTTTTTGTTTCATCATATCAACAAATGTTTCTTCTTATGTTGTGGAGCACAGTTTGCTTATAGCTTCCGGTCCAGAAAATGATTTTGAGATGCAGTTTAAGCAGTATGCCTGTAATAGTTTATTATGTTGTGAATTTCCATTGCTCATTCCTATTGTGCAGGTAATGACTTTGGGGGCAGAGAGTGAAATGAAATTCCCCATTGAGTAGATAAACACTCATTTATTACTGCTTCTCTGGGTGCCAAATTATAGGCTAGTTGATAGTGAGAACCTCTATCAGTTTTTAGCCTTTGACTCCAGATGAGTGAGGTAATCACATGACTCATATCACCTCCAAAGGAAAAGCTCCCTTTCTGAAAGAGTGGTTGAAAGACTGTTACTGCATTATTAATAAAAAACAGAGGCAACACAGAATCCCTGATGTCTCAGGATGATGAGGTGAGACTTTGAATTGTCCCATAGGAAATGGTTTTATTTTATTTATTTTCTTCCAGCAAGTTTTGCATTTCCTTTGTTGCCACAGGCAGCTGTAGTGCTTTCATGTATGGAGTACAAAATGCAAATAGCAACTCTACAGTTGATAAGTAGTTGGAAATGCTTCGTGCCACAGAATGGCAAACCTGCTTGCAATGTGTTGTCTCCTACATACGTTTCTATTTTGTAGTACATCTGCTGATGTTCCTGGGTAACCTTGAGGAGCAAGGACACTGCTAAAGTCACAGTGACGGTGATATGGGATGGTAAAATACTTGGAGCAAGTGTCAAAATGGAGTGTTTTTGAAAAAAAATCACTCTTCCTAATCACATACACACTGAATTGGTGAAGGGTATGTAGTCAGAGGCTCGGGGTTTCATTAATGATGGATGATGTAATTCAATAATGTAGTTTAAAATTAACATTTAGTAAGGACTCGCCTATGGTTAATTTGTAATAACTTCGCTTTTATTTTGATGATCTAGGTTCAATGCTCCAGCAGCCCTGCCTTGGGAACACTGTCTAGTAAGTTTAGCTGGTAATGTTTAACAAGAGCCAGGGGAGCAATGACACCTAACCCATATGAGATTTAAGGAGCAAGAGATTCCCTCTGGTCTAGAACATTCCTATAGCTCATAGCTCACTGTCATTGTCACCTCTTTGAAAAGGAGGTAGTTATCTTCTTAAGAAAATGCACTTCCTTTTATTTCTTATTTAACGGTTTTAACTTTTTTCAGGTATGTGAACACACGATGTTTATTTTTGTGTCCCTTGATTTTGCACAGCAACTTCTTATGGGTGTATGTGAAATGTCTGTCAACCTACTAAGTACTTACCAAATGAAATAATATTCTTTAGTAACAATATGCCTTGGCTAGGTGATAAAATGAGGCTAGGGTAAATGACACCACAAAACCGAGTGCAAAATTTAAATTAATGAGGTCTGGGTTTGGGACTTTTTTTGGTTAAAGTGATTTTAAGTTAGGCGTACTTTTATCTTTATTGCCTATTCAACAGTTTTATTGGTAAAAAGTGCTGAGGTACAGTTTTAATTGAAGAACAGCAGCACTCAGCAAGTGCTGAGTGCAGTAGGCAGGTGTGTTACCTGCCTACTAATGTGTTACCTGCCTAAATGTGTTACCATTTTTGTATGTTGGCAGTGGAGAGGACAGTGCTATGGAAGTTAACAGAGTGTTTGTAGTTCTTTACCAGGCTTTAGTTGATCCATGACTTTCACGCAATTCCAAAGAAAATCAACCAGGATGGTCAGCATCCTAGAAATCTTCTCCCAAATCCACAATTTGAAAGAATTAGTCAATTGAAGGAAAGGTTTAGGATCGAGATTCAAATACGTGAGAGGTGGTTGCAAAGAGGAAAGTACTGAACTCTCCTTTTGTCTCTGGGGAACAGGAGAAGAATAATAATGTTTTTACGTTCTAGTGAGGGAGATTCAAGTTAGACATTAGGGAAACCATTGTAAGTGTAAGGCTAGTGAAGCACAGCAGCTGATGGATTAGTGATGCTGCAGCATCCCTGCTGAAGATTCTGGGAATGAGTTAGGCAAACTTCTGTCAGAGGCAGGTAAGTTGCTGTGAGCAGAGGGGTGGGAAAGATGGCTTGTAGCATCCTTACCCACCCTGTCTAAGTCAGCTCTGATTTTACACTGTGCTTGGGAGGCAGTGAGGTTAAAAACTTTGAATTGGCTTCTTTACCCTGGTCTTTTATATGATTGTGTGTCTTACTTTGCTCTTGTTAGGGTATAAGATAAAACTTAAATATACTTTTGACCAGCAAGTTTCCACAGCTTTCTTTTCCCAGGAAGGGTATTAAAAGAAAATGCAGCATGTCTTTTTAATACTATGTTAGCCCTGGTTTGGTGTTATTTGGCAGTATTCTTTGTTCATACGTTGTGAATGAAATATTTTTCTAATAATTTGAAACAAAATTTGCATATTGTCATTGCATAAAATTAAATTCCAGAAATTTATGGGTTAATTTCCATTTTTATTTAAGGAAGATTTGTGGAAATTAATTGGGGGTTGTAAAATGCCCTTCTGGTTGGTTTTTTTTTTTTTGTTATTGTACCATGAATAAATAAAGTCACTTTCATTTTAAGTCTTTGTAGCATTACATAATTTCCCACATCAATTTAAACTTCTGTTCTCTAGAGAAGGTGTTATCCACAGTAAAATCCTGTGGTATTCAAAGTAATATAATGTGTCTGGTCGCAGCTGATGAAGACATTGTTTTCTAGAATGGATGGTAAAGTTCACTGGAGCATTAAAAAGTGTATTCTTGTTATCTCATATGTGGATACAGCCTAAGCACTTGAATAACCAGCAGAGACATTAGGATGTTTGCCTCTAAGAATATTAGTGTTGGTGGTGAGGAAATAGAAGTATTTTTTGCTCATCATTGTCTTTCTTCCTTAATTTTCCTTAGTATCTGACCTTTCTTGCTTAAATATTAATTTGCCTGACCTGTAGTTTGCCTTTTCTTGTCTTTTTTTTTGTCAGTTCAAGAGCTGGAACAGAAAAATAGTATTGGGGCCCCCCGATGTATTTCCATTGAATGGTAACAGAATTTAACTGACTCATCTCATACAGTCCTAATGAATTTTATTTACAGCATTGGAGGTTAGAAAAACACTTTCTGTCAAAAACTAAACCACTGTTTTCCACACAAGTGCTTGTTCCAGTGTGCTCTTAGATTTGGAAAAAGAGCAGTGCAAAGTTCCATCAACATTTTTTAATTAGGAAAGATTTTAATTGTGATCTCAGACTTCAAAAAGATCTGCGGTCTTTCTGAGTGCTAAAATAGTGGCATATATAGCTTCTGCCTCTCTTAAAACTCTTCTTTGAAAAGCACAATTAAAAGTGTATTTTTGCTGCTACTGTCACCACACTTTAGTTCTATGACAATTTTAAAGGAGGAATTTGCTTTGAGTCCAACAGGATGGGGCTGAAGTGCTACACATGAGAGAGAATATATTCTAGTGGGTTTTTAATAGATTTAAAAAAACCCAGTGTTTGTCTTACAGAAACAAGTAAAGGGCCTCCTGTGACACATAAGATTTTGTAAGCACACTGAACTGGCAATCAGCTAATCTCTGGTGTCAGAACGATATCAGTAATTGGATCCCCTATGAAACAACAGGAGTCAGCGGTGGGTGGATTGTTTCTTCGCAGTGCAGTGCAGGCAGCTGAGTGCTCCGTGCTCAGCTGCGAGGTTGTGGGAGCATGATTGCCACAGTACCAGGAGAATTGAGACAGGTTTTTAATTACCGCTTTATTGAATTATTTGGTATTATTTCTTGCAAGTGCGCAATGAAGCACCATGTGAGAATACTAATTTCTACTCGGTTAATCATGGATAGTAGGACTTCTGTTGCATGCTTGTAGCCTGCTTGTGTCTTTTAGTTTTATAGTAATCATGAGAGATACCACTTTTATAGTTCTGTACTTAAAGCAGGTAAATATTTGAGTGAGAAACAATATTGTTAATGTGCTTGTGATATTATGATTGAAAGTCACAGGAGAGATTTCAGCTTTGCAGGGTACCTGGCAAGGGAATGCCTTGTTGTTGGAGGATGAAAAAAAAATCAGAATGTAGAAGGCAGAAGTAAGAAATAATCTTATTTTCTGTTGTTTGTAATAAGTAGGCCTGTTTTGACTCAACTGATTATCAGAAGCCCCTGTTCTGCTGTGAGTATTTTCACCAAGAGCAATAACTCCTACAAGACAGATGTCCTGATATTTTGAAAGAGCGGTTTAAATATGTATGTGTATGGTTTTTTGCATCTATTTGATGTTAAAATTAATTTTAGAGACAGCCATGATGTAAGATGCTCTTTTTCTTTTACTGCCTCAGTCCATACTTCTGTGAAATAGTACAGCATATTTTTCAAGCCATTTAGGGCCCTAAAAGGCTAACTTTTTAGTCACCAAAGTACCAAATAAAGCCAAGTCTTCAAAACTGTATAAAAACATTTACTATCACATTATGTACTTAGCAGAACTTGAACAACAGCTTCAAGCTTCTGAAGCTAATTTTTCCCCCAGCTTTGACATAACTTTCCTTCACCAATCACCTGCGACTGTTATTGATACTTGAATGCGTCAAAATACTTGAAAGCTGTTTTACTATCTTACTCTAAATCTGGAGGACCTCAAAGTCAGTCCCTATTCAAATTATATCCATTGAGTAGAATTGGAAATGGGGAATATCCCTCTGGGGAATAGGGAATATATAAGCAGAGGAATACACAGAGGGAGCATTTTAAAAAGTGTTTTATTTATAATGAATATTTGTGTGTTCTACATTTATACTCTATTTTTATAACTTCAGAAATGAACATAATTTCCGCATTTATCATCCATCCAGAGTGACACTTTAATTGTTACTTTGCAGACCAGAACTAGGCAAATAGAGGGAGAGCAGTGTTGTGTCTTCTTAGCCATGTGTCATTAAATGACTATATGACTGTAGGAACAGTAAACAGACTGTTGTTTCATGCAGTTAAAGCAGGATTAGAACTGACTTTGTAAAGAGATGAAGGAAGGATATTTTAAGTCCAGTAAGTTTTAAAAACCTTTCAGAGAAAGACACCTTTTGATCTGATTTGGCATAGAAAAGAAGAGAGTTTTTTGTCTTTGAAATTAATTGCTCCTCTTCCAAGAACGGATTCATGGAAGTTAGTTCCTTAAATGAAAGTATTTACTACGGATGAGCCCAAATCAGTTTTGTCTTTTCTGCTTTCAGTGGTTAACAAAAAAAGAAAAGAAAAAAGAAAATCAGGTGTATTTGCATCATTTTATTATTTTGCCTGAATGAATGTTACACACAGAAGTAGAGTCTCCTCTTGGAGAGTCCTTAAATACCTGACTATGTCTTTATCTTGACTGGAGTTCTCTCCCTGAAGCATTGGTTCAGAGGGGGATTTGGGTTCTTCCTTGTCCGTTTCAAAACTGCTTCTATGGTAGACACACACACACACACACTGTTATGTTTTGGTATTATTTTTAAGATAGTTTCCTCTGCCACTACCTCTCGCCATAATTTTCCCAGCCTTTAAATGTTTTTCTCCCCTATTTTAGTTTTCTGTGAGAAGGCATTATGTGCAGGGTTTTGTTGCAGCCGCTTTTCACATTTAGAGTCCTACTTTTTCAGCTTAGTTTGGCAGATTGAGCAAAATGATAAGATTGCTATGTAGGAAAGTTAGACAACTATGTCGGTGCTGTCCCTGGCACTGATACTTTTCCAAATACTCTATTTAATCAGTTGTCTTTTTCATATTCCACATAATGTCAGCATCACAGATTCGGGGTCTTAATCAGACCCCAACTTTGCGGTTATCGCTTCTCTCTTTACAGGTTTTTTTTTCCAACAACATAAAAAAGATAGTTTCTTTATCTTATTTTCTTTGTGTGAGAAATGCCATTTATGTTTTACTTTACTTTGACCAATTATACATTTCTTACACCTGCTGTATCTGTGGCTGGGTGTGCAGCGAGGCAGCTTCTTGGTTCCCAGTGCTGGGTTGCTTGACAGGCTGTGTTGACGAATTGGTCTCCCCCATTTTCTCTGTCTTTATCTCCTTTCTCTCTCTCCCCCATTCAGAGCAGAGCCTCACTGAGAACAGCCCACAGGAAAGCACTCTCCTAGAGCTTCTGACAACCACCTCATCTTTGGTGCTGTTATTAGCGAAACAAATGCAAAAGTCCTCATGTGGGCTTCCTGCAAGTAGTGAGGAGTCAAAGTGCGAATTCAACATCTTGTCCCTGCTTTGCAGCTAGGAAAGAAACACGAGTGATGTTTGAGGCACAGATCAGGCGGCTTTTTCAGAACACCAAAGAGACTGTTAAGTTTTTGATAAAATGTTTATGTTTTGTCCTTTCAGAAGAAGTAATCATAGCATATCACATTTGGTAAGGTAATAGATTTAAGAACTGAATCACAAGGTAGGTATAATATAAGTACAGCACTCCATTCTCACACACTGTATATAAACTTTGAGCATCCTTCTGCTCTTCAAATTGAGTAAGCCCATGTAGAAATGGATAGCTTTGCCAGTGCTCAGAAAAGTGAAGGAAGTTAATGCCTAAAGTGATTTAAAATTGTATTTACCTTCTTCACTAGAATTTTAATTCAATTTGAAAATTATAGAAAAGCTTTTTGTTCATGGCATTTCATGACATCATTTTAGCAGCATTTACTGGTAAGTTGATGCCATCATAGAGCAGAACATGAAATGTGTATTTCAAGTTTGGAATTTAAACATAACATTTGATGTATTCATGCTTGAAGTTCTACTTGAAAAAAGTGTACTGAACAGAATACAGGAATTTACATCTACAGCATCTAACCTCTCTTTATTCTGCCCAATCAAAATGCCCTGTAAGTATAACGTGATTGGGTTGAAAAAATTTCATCATTGAATAGTAAATTCACATATTTTCTTTTGTTTTAAGAAGATATATGGTCCAAAGTTAAAGCTTTTGGGGCATCTTAATTGTGTATTTCCCTGTTTAACCTGCTAACAGCTCTTTGTTTGCTTCTTTTTTTCTCTGATCTATGGTTCTGGACTAACCACTAGTCTATTTAAAACCCATGTACATATTTTTTATTTCTGATATAAAGTCAGCCTTAATTCCATGGCAAGGTATTTTGCTCATTTTGGGATTAGATTGCTCTTTGCTATGATGTATTCCTAATGATCTGAAGTACTATGATTAAGTCTTGTATGAACCATAACTTTCCGTCTTAGGGTAACTAAAACTTTAATTTGCAGCAGAGTAACATTGATAATATCCCAAACACCTCTGTTAGAGTGACACAGTTGTCCAAGTGCACTATAAACTGGCCTTGAGCTGCTACACGTTCTGCAGTTGACTTGTTGGAGGATGTGCTTAGCAAGATCAGTGTCAGTGTCTCTGGATATTACGGATTTTCCTTATACATCAGCTTCTTTGATGTCCACAGTAGGTACTCAAACCAATGCAGCTGCACAGTGTGACAAATAACACCAGCTACTATGGCAGATGGCCACGAAAGTTGTTGACCTTCAGGCTAAATACTCAATTAATTTTAATTTTGACTCTTGGATCCATTCTCCCTTATCCTATTGACTCATAAAAATCAGTGGAAAGCATCAACAGAGAAGTTTCATTTACTTCTTTTTGACCTGAGTTCATGTAGCTTGTATGTGTATGCATACATATCCATAAAAAAAAATTCCCGAAGTATGTAGATTAAAGTTCATTGGTAACTTGGTTTAATTTCAGCTTTTTCAAACTTAAACTCACAAAAGATTTAGGTTGAAAAATTTTGAAAGTGTGAACAATTGAACTTAATTGTGGTCACTCAGGATTAAATCTAATCCTGACTGCTAGATTCCTTAGCCATTTTAAAATATTTTAATTACTAATTATACCTGTACAAAACTACTTTTTAAATAAATGCAAATCTGCATTTCAAGGATATAGTGTATTTTTCACATATTTCAGTTGACTAAATGTCTTTTAACAGCTTGTACTGTACAGCACAAGAATGATTTTCATCATCATTTTCTCAGTAATATACAAAGCAAAAGTTTTGTCAAAGAAGTTTACTAAGTTGCAGGTTTATCTGGCATCCCAGTGTTTAAGCAGTTAAGATCTGAAATCACTTTCCTGGGAAAGTAAAAAACGTGATGACGTGCAAGGTGTTATCTCTGACCACCAGTGGCCGTCTCCTCCACCAGTCCGTTCTCTGGGAGGAACGGAGGTTTGACTGATGGTCCCTCTGGAGGGATACAAGGAGGAAGCTGATGAACCCTATGAAATTTGTCCCTCCTGCTCAGTCGTGCTTCCTCCTGCTGGTGTCTGTGGAGGCTGGCCCTTTCCTTGACTTACCTTTGAGTAGTGAGGGAGCAGAGCAGGAGAGAGCCAAGGAAAAGACAGGACTAGCCTTGGCAGCAAACATTATGTGAAGACAAAAAGAGAAGCTTAGGGAAGAGGTATGAGTGTTGTCTAGCCCATTTTGTCTGCTGTCAAATGCCTTTCTGCATTTCTAATTAGTCAGTGCAGGCAGTTTCCTTAAAAATCAAAATAGGTAACATTCTGGCGTATGTCAATGAATATGTAAACAGACAAGTTTGGGGATCCTTTGACTTCAAATCTCTTAACGAAATGAGAAGTGTTAGCACACTTCATAGGGGAAACAAAACACAACTAGGACAACTTATTCTTCGCTAGAAGGCATCACTGCTGTCTTTAATTGCTCATAGCTGTGGGTACATATGACCACCTTTCTTTGCTGCTATTCTGTAAACAGGTTTAAGGTAACGCCCCTCACAAAAACCAGAATAGAAATGAATCCTAAATGAGGATTCTTTCAAAGATTTCACTTAAAACTAAATCTAGTCTTTAAAGGGCATGTTATGCCTATGATGGTTTTTCTTGAAAATTAAGGTAAGATTTTGTGAAGAAATTACATTTTTTTGTATAAGTTTTTCTTCAATACCGTATGAACCCTTGTCTGCTGATCAGTTAAGTTCATTTGCAAATATGAAGTGAGGGGAAAGAGATTACTCAGAAGAAAATCTGTGTGGTATAAAGCCTTCTATTTCATAAAAGAAATCAGATCCAAATTCAACTAGTAGTGATTCAGTAGTTAGCAGTCAACTGTTATTGCTTGGTCAATAGCAAAATGAGAAATCGAGATAATACCTACTTGGTATTTTTGAAAAACTCTTTTCCACCTGAAGCAAATGTATTTGCTGATGTTAATGAACTTTGGAACTGCAAGGGAGATAAAGCCAGAGGCATTTTGTACGGCATTTGATTTGTCTTTATTTAATGCTCTTGACTGACGCTTGTCATAAATGGGGCCAGATGTTAGATAGAAAGTCCACTGTTTTGGCTGCATTTAATTTCTTGTTGTAGACATTCTTTCTGTACTGTTTAAACCAGAGCACACTTTTCATTAACTTCAGTGGATGGAGGATCATGCCCTTCCATCATAATTTTATTGAGTCTTATGGGAAAAAGTATTCACATAGACCCTTAAAATGTTTCGTGTTTCAGAGGAAACAGACTACATTATGATTGTGTTTAGAGAATGGGAAAGAAGGCTTTAAAGTAGAACAGATTCCTACAGATGGTTTTGCATTAATAGCAAGTGCTAGAAATGTTTACATGGTATGATTCTCACTTGGTGACTGGGGAGTATATTAAAGATGGAAGGTGTTTCCAAGCCACTGCTGTTACTTGTTAGTCTGTTCTATGAATACAGCAGAATTTCTGGCTGGTCATATGGAAAATGACTGAAAAATACTTGTGAAATTAAGAAAAAACACCTGAAAATTTACCATCTTCAGTAGAAGCTCATCTAATGTTAATGTATGCTGTGGGTTCAAATTTATGTCCCCTTGTCAGTAAGCTAATCTGAAAGAGTTTAATTGGGAAATACCTGTTACACTTTTCCTCAGTGGGACTGAGCTTTCAAACCTATTCAAATTCATCATCAGTCTTGTACAAATTATCTTAGAAAGCCCAAGGAAAATTCAATGGGTATATTTCCCTCAGGGTCCACCATACTGATTACAAAAAATATCCATGCTTAATACTGAGTTTATGCTTCTATCTTCACAACTGATCATGAAAGAGATTCAGTGTATACACTCATGTGGAGCCAGTGATGCTGCAAGTGCTTACAGCTCTGATAAATTCTGTAACGGCTTGCATTTATGCCAAACTGTGCTTTGCACTTCTGACAAAAATACATATGTAACTCCCAGGGCGTAACATGTGTGTTCATTTTCTCACCGCACGTGCAAATCCGATGCATCAGACTTGACAGTATGTAACAGAACATTTCCTATTTTGAACTAGCTCTGCTAACACTCTGTCACCTTCTGTAATCACCCTTTACCTTTCCTAGGGTGAACCACAAATGTTTGCACTCATGCCATGTTGACAGTGTCATGCAACACTGATTTCTTGTCATCAGCCACTTCTTGTTGTATACCATCAGCTGCATGATCCTATAATGTGCAATATCAGCTGGAACTCAGTTGTGAAATGAAGACCACACAGTTAGCTTTTGGGACCTCCTACTTTAGTGTTGTGGAATTCCTATGGAGTATGATATCCTTTGTTTTTTAAGAATGCGTAACTTTCTTAAAAGTAGTGTTACTGTTTGTTTTCCGTTCGGCTTGCAGATTTGTGCCTAGCACAGTCTCAGTAGAAGCTTATTCTCCTTTTATCATGTAACTTAAATTTTGCAGTGGTAGAAACTCAACTGGATTTTTCATCAGGTTGAAGGTCAAATTCTTTTACAAATTGGGACAAAATTAGATTAAGTTCCCTATTTTTGGAGAACCTCAGTAATGTTAACATTTCTTCACTTCCTATATCAAATTTCTGATGCCATCAGAAAGGACAGTTAGCAGCATTGGCGTCAGAAAGGAGTGCAGGAGTGGCAAGGGAGACCTCTAATTCACGTGGGTATTTTTAAATCCATGACAGAATGGTGAAGGCAGTAGGAGATGCAGGTTTTTTTCAATGTCCACCTTATTGTAGACCTCTGTTGTCTGGTGTTATTTCAGTTTTACAGGCAAGGAGGTGTTAAATTTTATCCCTTCTGTTCTCTTATGTTTAAACATTTGTGTTTCCATGTAGAATTACTGACATCTTTAGCATCCTGTCCTTTTGCCCAAGAATGCTCTTTTGCACATAACAAAAAGCTGTTCCTCTTATTGAAACAGGGCTCATATGCCAGGCTTACTTGAAGTCTCTGGAATGACAGCATGAATGTTTCACCACAAACAATCAGCTGGTTGCCTTCTCAGGCATTTAGAGACCTGTTTGCTTCTCTTTGACCTGGTGTGGACCTGCGGTTTTAATATTCATACTTTTAGGGCTTTCTGGGGCAGGACCCTGAAAACAGTGTCCCATTTATATCCAACCTAGACTCAGCAGATTTCATAGGAAGAATGGAATTCAGAAAGTGGTGCAACAGAAGTCCAAAGCTGGGTGCCCTGTGCTGCTTCCTGCTGTGGCCAGCATGTTGTCTCTGCAATCAGTGGTGCTGATGCTCTCCTGGAGGGAGGGATAACTGCAGCTTGCTTGTTGTGGATGCTGGGTTTATCAAGCCCTGCTACTTAAAAGCATTGTTTATTAAACCAACCAAACAAGGGAATTAAACAGATTATAGGCTTATCGTAGAGCAAGTGAAAGACAGAAAACATGTAATTGGAAGGTGGAGTGTTTTGACAGCTTCTGCAGATGGCAACAGACAGAAAGGAGGATTGTGTTCCTAAAGTGTAACTTTTTTTTAATAAGGCTCAAATAATTCTAGCAGCTCTTTTGAGGGTATTGTATTTGGCATGAAAAGTATGACTGCATCTCCTTCTAGGTATTGGTTATGAAAATTTTATTTGGGCATTTTTTTCTTCTTCATGATCCAGAGCATTTTGTGAGCAGTACTGTTGTTCAGTTTCTGTACTAATTTTTGAAGCAATGCTCTGATTTATTTTTGCAATGTAGTATTATCCAGAAGGATCAGGAATTCAGTATTGACTCAGAAACTTTGTGTTATTTTATCATTCAGCAGTGTTTTCATATTCAGCATGATGTCTGAAGCAAAATATTTAAATGGAAGATTGTTTCAGAATACTTAATTTTCAGAAACTTATATAAACATAAAAATAATACAGTGAAGAATTTATTTTTACATGCTTTTTAAAGGCTTTTGCTTTTTAAAAACCAAAAGGATTTCCTGAGGGATGTGCTTGTCTACATCTATTTTCTCTCCAGCATATGAAATGACAGGCTATACAAAGTGCCCAAATATTAATTTTTGTGGCATGTCTGTGTATTCATCTGTCAACCTTCAGTGAATTTTCTGGTTTTCTATTAGCTTGTCCCAAACTGCTGGCAAGCTAAATTTCTCTAACAGACATCAATTCACTGCATTAAATTCCTATTCTACTTTGCAAGACGTATTGATTATTTTTTTCTCAGCAAAGTGACAAATACCATTTTCATGACAATAATAGAGATTGATTACAATTTTATGGAACAGAGAAGGAACCAATATTGCTGAAAGAACCTTGGGGCTTATAAAAAATTGGAAAAAAAGATCATTTGAATTAATAAAAATAATAATTAATTCATCTGTTGCTGATGAAGCTGAAGTATTTTTGATATAATGAAAACTACAGTAAATGCGTGGTCATTGCTGAAGTGAGGCAGATTTAAACCTGTAACATTTGGTGTCTGAGATCACCTGAAGAAATGCTAGTAATCCATTTTGAAGGGCTCAGACTATGAGCTCTGTAAGACTTTAATAGTTTGTCCTATGCACGTAGGTATGCATGATGACATACGCGTGATCATGGTGTTTTATCTTGATCAGTGGAAGTTGAACCTGGAAGACTGAGGAAGTACGGTTGGGCTTTGTATAGGGGCCTCTATTGTAAACTTAAAAGGAAATAGGTTGGTTTGGTTTTTGTTTGTTTTTTTGGTTTGGTTTGGTTTTTGTCTTTTTTTTTTGTTTGTCTGTTTGGGTTTTTGTTTGTTTGTTTCTGTTTTGTTTTTGTTTTTGATTCATTTCATTTGCATCTCATTGCTGGAGATATAAACTGCAGGTCGAGCTCCTTTACTCTTCTCTCACACCTTATCCACTTTAAATGAGGCTGGACTGAAAGAGAGTGAGGTATCAAGATGAGACTTAAATATTTAAATTTGACGTAGAGTTTGTTTATTCATGACATGGTGTCAAAGCAAATTATAACAACAGAATTCACGTGGGGTATAACAACATACACAGATTGCATGTGCTCTTATATATTATCTTATATTTAAACAAAACAAAAGAATACCTGTTAATAGATATTTTCATATAAAGCAGGGTTTTCTGTGTGTGATATGACTGTAAAATTCACCTCACATTCGACAACCTTGTATCAATTTTAATACTTTTTTTTTTACTTCAGAATATATTTTTCTGATTGATGTATAATTGAAAAACCAAGGTTAGAGTACAATGGATGTAAGACTTTCAAACAAACTGGAAGGTAGGACAGAAAAGAAAAAAAGTTATGCTAATAACTGTAGTCCCTGAAATGACACTTCCTTTTGCATTCACTTAGTCTCTGATTTTCTCCATCAAGAAATATGAAGAACTACATTTTTAGTCTAGGAAATGAAATTCAGAAAAGTAAGCTTGTAGAGATGAGCCAGAGTAGTATGCAAAACTAATTAATTCTGTGTCTCTTGCACACGTGAACATGTCGGTACAACTTGGAAAATTTTACTCCTGTCTCCATATAAAAAGTTCTAAATCACCACAGTTCTTATTTAGTGTTGAGCCAAACATAAGCCTGGTTTGAGGCAGACACAAAGAAGAAATGTTTCAGAATTAGGTGTGAGGGCATACTTTTTGCCTTGTTTAGCAAGGCAAAAAGGTCCAAGTGTTTGGGTTTTTTCATAAAATTCCATGTTAACTATAAGGCTTATAAAAGATTTTTGTTGCATTTTTTTAAATTTTACTTGAAAGAGTGAGATAATGTATTGTTCACCTTCTAGTAGTTCTATATACATATATGTTTAAAAGAATGCAGAGCAACAGAGCTGGGGATGTAGTATTCAAATGTAAAAGCAGAACAAATAAATGAGTACATACATCCCACTGTGGAACTTGCATAGGACCCTAGTGGTTAAATTAGCAATAGAGACAATTTTTGTATCAAACTTATCATGACCTTCTGGGCAATTCACATACTGTTCTAAAATTTTCAGTGGTTAACTTTCAGCACAAAAGTTATTTCAATAGTTTATGCAAAACTGTCCAGCAGGAGAAGGTAAAATCAGTACCTCATTATAAAAAGGAATGTTTATGACCTTTTAAATGACAGCTGTAAGACTAAAACAGCTGGGTAAACAGGTTGAAATTTTTCAAGGTGGCAGCTCTCTCTTGGGAGAAAAGTGTTTGAAATGTCTCTATGAAATCGGTTGTGATTTGGTCTGAGCATATTCTGATTTGCCCATGGGCAGTAAAATTTGTGATATTACATCCACCAGGTTACTTGGAAGAGCAGTTGGCTTGGTCTCTGCTATATATCTTACGTGATTTTTGCAGGATGTGCACCTGGGATTTGCAGGAGCCCTGGTGTCATTTGCTGTTGGCTGTAAATTGTAAAAGGTTGGGCTTCCACTTGACTCATTTACAATGCACTAACAAGTATGTTTATGCCCCAAGAAGTCAGGCAATCAGCGTTGCTAGTGATTTAGGAGCGATCTCAGTTTTCCCTAAGTTTTCTGCTTGGAGAGAAAGCTCTGTGCAGGTGAGATTGAGGGGTTGCAGTTAGACTTAGGTGGAACAGAAGAGGATCCTGTGACTCCTCAGAGCAGCCGTAGTGCTGCACAGGTGCAGCTGCTCTGCCACTGGTGCGTCCTTTGGTCCACAAACAGGTGGAGCTGCTCTTGTGGAAGCTGATCAGCCCTTAAGCACCCACATTACTTTCACATTGAAGCAGGGGAGAAGTCCGGGTGCTGCACTCCCCAGAGGAGCCAGAGGGGCAGAGAATGACAAGAGATATCCCTATCTCCTGCTGCATACTTCAGCCTTGCTCCTCAAAGCATGGAGAATGTGGGCTCTGTGGTGAGACACGGGCACGCTGAGCTCAGTGCAGTTCCAACTGGATGGCCTCCCACAGTGTGCTGTAGCGTCTGATTTAGGCTACATCCATGATGGTGCTGTCTGGCTGTGTGTAATATCTTCAGTGATGTATTTCACTGCTGTTTTCCAGTATAAAATGCTAAGTTCAGAGGAGTTCCGTCAAGAAACATTGTGTTCATAACAGTATTGTGCTTCCACATCATTTTGTAAAGCAGGAAAGTTCAGTGACCATAAAATGGTGTCAGAAAATAGTTAAAATGCCCTCTGTGACTTTTTGCCTGATTTGTTTATAGCTAAGTAATTCTATTTGACTCTGCAAGACCAGGCAAATCCTTTGGAAAGTTGTTTTAAATATTATCCGCATCCTGAACCTGTGCAATCACAAGTAATCTATCACCAATTAAACAACATATGAAATTCCTCATTGGAATACTGGCTGAATTTTGTTTTAGTGTTCTCCTTTTGGCTTGGTGTGCTGAAAGCAGCACTAGAAATTCTGCTTTAAACTGTTACAAAAATTAATATTTGTAACTGATTTTGGAAATGTAATTAGAAAACATGCTTGTTTCTTATTTTAATTTCCACTTCGGAATATAAATTGAGTTGAAATCACTAAAAACTGAATATAATGCTTGTATGTGATTGATGATTAAATTACCATTGCATTTGCTAATTTTTTTATATCCTGTTTACATGGTGAAATCTTTAAGTATTTAGCCAGATTAGGGACTGTGGGATGAAGCCCTACTTTCATGCAGTAGGTGAAGGACACTTAAATCAGTCTCTGGAGTTATTTAACGGTTACCAATTACTCCTGCATTGTAAACAATCAAAGTGCTTGTATCTGCAGGCAGTAGATAACCTGAAAATCAAATATATCAGCTCTGCCCAGATCCTTGAGGAGATTGTCCTGTGAGCTAAAACAAGAATAAAAGATGTGATTGTAAATAACATTCGTGCGACAAGCAGGTTAGTAACATTAATTTGAAAAATAAATATAGAACCACCTGTAGCCCGTGGTGGACATTAATTGTACATCTGTCAGCAAGCAAAGCCTTAAACTTGAGCGCATGTATGCATTCAATTGGCTTTGCTTCCTGATTGTTTTAAGTTATGGTTTGCCATCTTGGGATGTGAGGGCTTCCCTTATCCGTTCTTTGCAAGGAGGTGTAATGCATAGCTCTGATACTGTCAGAGGTGTTGGAAACCCTCGCAGTTCTGATACTTTGAGCCATGGAGTGACTGCTAGCCCTACATTCTCCTTTTTTTTTTTGTGAGAGGGCTGTGTTTATGGCTACATGCATGTTGTAGGGATTTTACTTTTAATATGAGAGTTGATGAACGAATTAACTAAATTGAATAGTGTTTCCTACCTGTTGTTAACAACTTTTTTCTAGTTTTGTTTCTTGTTACCAATGATGAGAGAAGAGAAACTAATCATTACCTATGAATTTTGAATGAAATGTCTCCATCTCTATCCATTATGTGGATGAGAAAAACGAAGATTTTTATATAAACTTATTTTAAATGCCATCAGTATTGGAAATAATATAGATTTTATTGATCATCACACTTAATCCCTTAGCACTGAAGTTATTAGAGATTTGGCCATTTACTGTGCTGGACTACAAAAAGCTTCCAAACCAGTAATATTGTGACAGATAGCTTCATTGAGAATACTAGGCTGATCCTGCCTATATATGGATGGTTGTGTTGATAGTTTGAGTGCTAAGCTTTTCTCTTTTATTTCGAGGGAACGAGAGGGTGGTGATAACAATTTCTTTATAGTCATTTGTGATGGAAATATTTGGTAAATAAATGAAATGGAGGGGAAGGAGCAAATCTGTTAGCTGCTGTTTTCTTGTATGGACTCTTTTTTTTTCCTCTTAAAGATAGCTATTTAGTCCATTAGTGGGTTTCTTTCCCCTTGCAGGCTGGCTTCCTGTAGGTTTCACTGTGGAGTAGCAGGTGTACAATTCCAAAGTGTCTTTACAAGTGGCTCAGCAGGGCTTCCTGTGCCATACATTCACTGGAGACAGCTCATCTGTTTAATCCCTATGTTTTAGTCAACCTTTCTTATTATGCGGACAGGGCTCCCATGCTCAGCTGGATTTTGACTCTCAGAATGAATTGATGGAGCTCTTTGATCTTTGCTGTGTATTGCATCTGTTTCATCTTTCATCTTAATGCATGATCTTCCTAACTTCTAGCTAAAGCTTTATTTTGTTTATTTTACTTTTTTCCACTTGAATACATCAATTTTATTTTGTTCCTTTGGCACGACTTTTTATTTTCAATGAACTTGATTGCGCAGCTTTAACATTATGATAATTAAGTTGGTACGGGTATTTAAAACACAGGCAAAGACTCTGAGAGCCATGTTGTTTTCAGGGTTGGCACTTTGCATTTTGGAGCCTTGATCGGAATCCTTAAAAGGGATTAGAGTAATTCTTTAAAAACTTACAGATTACTGCACCTGGTATTTGTGATAAAAAGTGGAAATGCCAAAGAAATAGGATGTGACCGTACACACATTTGGAGCAGCCTGCTACTGGGCGTTGACACCTGAACTACTGTGGCATTCAGCAGTAGTCGGCAGAGCTGGTATAATGCAGAACTTTCTTGAGGTATATCACCTCGACAAGCTGACACATAGGCATATATTCAAGTTTTTCCCTTCTAAATTCCTGTTCAAAATTAATCAGCTCCTTAAGAACTGTTAAGAAGTTATACTTTTTCTTAACTGTGGGTTTATTCTACTCCAGGCAATTTTGATTCAAAGACATCCAAAATTTCATGTTCCAGCTCAGTTAAATGCTGAGCTACAG
>VZRS01010758.1:291689-353158 GCA_013398055.1 Ifrita kowaldi | reverse complement strand
AGTTTGACAACCAGGAAGGGATTACTCTTTTTCAAATGAATCCAACAAATTAACAATTTTCATTATACTTTTTAGTTGAAACTAGCACCGTCAACAGAGCATTTTCTAATGGTATCATTGGTTCCTCTGCTTATACAATAGTTTAAATTTTGTTCTTAAAAATATTTAAATCAGTGTTCAGCTTTAAGTGTAGCAATTTAATTTTTCTCCTGATCAATAATGCTAGAGTGGAAAGAGCATTTTCAAATGTGCAAAGAGGTCTACAGCAGCAAAACTCTTCAGTCTTTGCTCATAAGAGGTTTGATATATTCCATTGCAGTCTAGCATCTTATATGTGTGGCACACTCAGAGCTATTCCCTATTTTGCTGCGTATACTCATCATATTTTGTCCCTTTGGGAATAGCTAGCATTTGGACACTGAAGTTTTTGTGGGGGTTTTTTAATGCTCTTTATCTGGAGAGGGCTCCTTATGCAGAACTTCTACTTCCATGTTTGGTATGGTAAAACCTGGGGCAGTTGATTGTTGTGTGATGGGCGAACGGACATTTAAAAATGGAGATGGATCCTCTAGCGGTGCTTCTTTGGTCAATGACATATGACCCATTCAGTCACATCACAGGAGAATCTTTTAGTATCCTTATGCAAATACCATCTTTATAAGTGAGGGGGAAAAAAAGCATTAAACAGTAACTTTTGGGAAAGAACAACATTTTTACTTTTGAACTTGTTAAGCTTTATTTGAAAGGAACCGTAGCCTCACAAAATTACTTATATTAGGCTTGATTTCACTGTGAAATAGGTAGATAACACTGTCCCTAATGATAATTTCTGTAATGAAAAAGAGACTTGAATCTGATAAAATACAATTACATCTACTGTTGCTGCAAAAAAGATAATATGATAATTTTTGCCTGATACAATAAGTATCTTCTCCCCAAACAAGCAAACTAAAAACTCCCCAAAACCTCAAACTATGCTTCTCTTACCGTTACACCTTCTTCTATTAGGTGCTTATTGACATAAGACTCTGTAAGAGCCCTCTGTCATCTAATACTGAAAATAATAGGTAACTGACATTGATGTGGAAACTAGTTTAAAAATATATAGGAAAGAAATTAAGAATTTGGGAAAAAAAGTGATGACTGACTTGGCCTCCTTGTTATAATTTTTTTTTTTTTAACTTGTCTTTGGAGCTGTTCCCTTTTTACTGCTCTGAAATGAATCAGTTGTAGAGTATTATCTGTCAGGAAATTAACTATTTGTATTGAAAGAAGATCATTAAGTGAATTTAGAAAATTACTAATATCCTGGAGGCCTGTGTTCGGCAGTTTCACAATTTGAGACATATCTGTGTAGAACCCAGACCCAAAATGTAACTACATTAACTCTATATTTTATTTTCAATGAATTATAATCAGACAATTTTAGTGGTTTATGTTGTTGGATTTTACCTTTTTTTTTAATTTTCCTGTCAGTTTGGTGTTTTGGCTTATGTCACTTTGATTGAATCATTGAAGTTACAACCTTTCTAATGCGTCACGTACCAAGAGTTTGTTTCTGCCACATTATTAGTGTTTTACGTGTTCCAATTTTATTCAGACAAAATGGATAATTTTATGAGACTACTTCAGCTATAAGTGCATTTTTTTATTTTGGGGAAAAAGATAAAATGACACATTAAACATAAGTACCATATAATCTAAAGAGATTGTGTTGCTGTAGCATGGCAATATGTTTTCTCCAATGTATTTTGTGTTTGGTGTCTCCAGAATAAGCATTTGTTTAATTCAGTTACTCTGTTCTGTGTGTGTGTGTCTGCCAGCCCAGTTCCAGCTTACTGCGGGTGAGAACTTTTGCATAGGAGATGCCTTCAGGCTGTAGAAAAGGCTTTTTAACCACAACATTGGGAATAAGTTTCCTGTAAAATAGTGCAAACACTGCCTTTAGGGAAGAACTAGCTCCTGGAGTTGTGGTGCTCAGATGTCTCACTTGACCGAGTGAGAGGCTCTCTGGGAAGGTGCTTTATATGCTGCCTTTCCATTAAGACAATGCAAGTTTTTTATTGCCTCATCTTTACAGAATGATAGAACCCCCAACCCCACTTCAAATCCAGAATTGTTAGTCTGAATGTTAACGAACAACTTGTCTTTTTAAAAAATAGGCAAACAAATAGTTTAAGACAGATTAATTTTTTGTAGATTTCATCTCAGTCTTAGTCTCTTATTCCCATGAGCATTTCTGTTTTACAGATATGTTGTCAGTTATTTAACTGCACCCTTGGTACTGATTTTTTGGGTTGTTCTGTTATGTAGGTAACTGCATTGAAATTCTTGTCAAAGGTGTTGCATTAAGCCATCCTGGCTTTGTGCTGAGTTCCATGCCATGAGTGGCTGCAAGTTGGGAGCGTATATCAAGAAAGAAAATTGCTCCTTGCTTGCCCTTTACATTTTTTCTTGGACACCTGCTACTGGACATTGTCAAAGGCAGGATGCTGGTGTATATATATGCAGTGTCTATATTCATAATGGTCAGTTTAGGAAGAGATATGTCTGACTACTAGTGTAAGTAACAAAATAACAGAGCATTGGTGAAAGGAAGTGGCAAGGAAAAAATTTGCAGCTTTCAGGCTTGTTTGCATCTGGCCACAGCAGGATAGAAAAAAAGTCCTTTACTTCACGTGTCCTGACAAGATTAAAGTGGGATGAAACTGGACCTGTTCATCATGCTGCAGGTGGAGAAATGGTCTTTTTACCCTTTTTCTTTCTTTGTCAGTTCCTAGAATATAGGCAAGATTGTTTTCCTTCCAATGCATTAATATTTCACCTCTGTTCATTCTGTGCTAAGGATTGACACAACATGTGGCCTCTTCACATCTGCCTCATGGCGCTTCCCCCTCGAGAAGCTACGTGTGACCTTTGCAGACATTGTTCTGCACTGTGAAACTTTATTATTTCATTCTTTTCAGTGGAATATGTGTGCAGTTTATACTGCAGGCTAACTGCTTAAAACAAAATTTAAAAGAAAAAATATCCATGGCTGTTTCAGAAGCGTGTGACGTGCCAAAATGAGAAACTATACCATAAGCTCCCTGTCTGTAGTTACATATGTTCTTTCCTGGAGTGAGGGGGGAATCAGTGAGTGAGAGGGTCAGTCTGTCACCAAGCCTTCAAAGCTCCTGATTTCAGGAAAAGGTTCACCGCAGACAGGCTTGGGTCCTTGGACCCAGGCTCTGCTACATGTGTCCCCTTAAAGCTGTGCACTGGTATTAGTGTACCATCCTGCACTGGCTTTGTGCCCTTGTGTTACACTTCTCCTTCTCATAGTTTGTGTTTTGTAAGACAATCAAACATGTAGGCTCCCTATTAATTGGCAGCCGCTGAGCATTAAAAGTTAATTTAAAAGCCCACTGGATTGCAATGTGAAGAGTGCTCCTTTCATTACATTGTTCATTATTTTTAATGTATAATTTACATATATTATTGCTTAATTTCACTTAATTTTTTGTAACGAGGTACTGAATGGAAGATTTACAGGATTTATGAGAGTACAATGGAAGGTTTATTAGATGGACATTTTAAACATTAAGCTTTTGAATAGGCTGTTTTGTTTTTTTTCTTTAGATAATGGATCCTGTAGTCTTTTGTATACTTCTTTGTTCATTGGATCTTTGGGATTTTATGTTTTTAGTTTTTTTCTCTTGGGGTTTTTTTTCCCCCCCCCCCCCAATAATCTGTGTTCTAAGAATGTAGCAAATACCGTGGAAATCCTGGAGTAATCCTGTCTTTACCAGAATAAACCTCTCTTTTGAGCCTGTACCACCATTATTATGGTCATGGCTAATGTTTTCTTAAAGTGATACTTTTAGTGAACCACGGCCTATCCTTTATTTTATCTCCTTCCATTCTAATGAAATTTTTCTTTTATCTGACCCTGAGTTTACTCCTCCTTTGCCACGCACTTTCCTTTTCTCCTCCAATATCATGTATGTTGTCTAATTGCTTCCGTGGAGGTCTTTTTGCACTTCCTTTGTGTATTTCCCTTGATATGTTTCCTTTTCTCTGAACCTCTTATTGTATGGAGGATTTGGTAATTCTAATATTTTTGTCTCAATGAACAGGGGAAAAAAACCCCAACCAAATATGGCTGGTTTTTCAAAAGGCTTAAGAAATTGAGGGCCAAAACACTCAGAGCAAGTGTCTTGCGCTCCTGAAAAAATTACATATTTAATTCCTATAATTTGGATAATCTCATAACTTTTACTGTATGTTGCTTTTGTCTTAGACAGTTCACAGATAAATAGAATAATTCAATTTGGAACAGACATCCAGAGCTCAACTAGTCTAGCCTCCTGCTTCAAGCAGCGTTAAAACTGAATTCAGACCAGTATTGTAGTATTCATGACAGCTAGTAGAGAGAGCTAGTACATCCATCCAGTGTATAAGTTGTTCCACCAGCATCCAAGTATGGAAATGGGTATAATAATTCATGCTCAGCAGATTCCTGTCATGCTGTCCGTCCTAGCGATGACAGAGGAGATCATAGTGAAGAGCCTAGTTGCTTTGTTTATTATAGCTGAGGGTAGGTGAAGTTAATTCCATATTTTTCCACAGTGAATTCTGAAGTAATGAAAAGGGAAAAAAGTGTGAATAAGAGAAAAACCTGATGTAATTATTGAAAATGGACAAAAGCACGTTCTGCTGGGGTCCTAAGTCTGATCCTGCTTTCATGCTTCTTTAAATAATTGGTCAGGTTAATCTTAATGTGTCAGACACCATCCTGCTTGTTTTCCAGTTTTGCCAACTCAGATATGTTCTGACAGCTTAGAAACCTAGACAGGCCTATGCTGGTGGCTGACAGGAGATACTGCTGGGGATAGCCTTATGTATCTGATGATTTTGGTTAACCTTCCAGAAAAATGAGTTGGTAGTTAAGGCAGCCTCCTATTTTTGTATCCTTCCCAAGTCCCTTGTTCATTTGCTACACTCAGTTATTTCTTCTTGCCTTAAATCTCTGTGCTGAAATCAAGACTATTTCTTCATATTTAACTGCTGCCTAAAAAAAGCAAGGTCTGATTTGAGTACAGCAATAGAAATGAGAACAAATAGTTCATGAAGGTCTTCCTTCTGAGTAAAATCCTCTTGGTGGTAGATATTTTAATGAAGTGAATTAGCGGTTTCTAACAGTGTCTGCCATTGCATTGGTGACAATGTCTTGTGGAGGTACTTGAGCTAGATCTCAATTTGTTAGCAATTTGGATATAGGATGCAAAGCAGAACTGGTGTAGTCTTCAATATCTGCCTGAGAAGCTGGTTGAGTACTTCAGTCATCCAAGATGAATGAAACGATGACATCACATTTGAGAATGTAATTTATTGCTTGTCCTTGTCCTTTCCAACAAATATTAGGAAGCAATTCGTTGTGTTTAATAATGAATTATGAACACCATTACGATTTTCCCGTATTCATCCTCCTAAACTTTCCAAATGAGGAAGTTACACAGCAGAAAAATTTGACTTCTAAAGGCAAAGAAAGCTCTGTAACACTTTAATTTCAAGGGAGCAAGGTCAGGATGTAATTGTTACTCCCACTAGCTGCAGTTTTCTAACTGTTGATATTTTCTGTTTGCATTTCAAGAAAGTGTGAAAATTTTAGCTAAATTGCATGTGAAAACTTTCAAGAAAACATGTATTGTTTTTAGTGAAAACAGAGATAATTTTATGCTGTACAGTCCAGAAAATCGTCTTCATGATTGAGACGGTATTGCTGGATACCACCTTAAATATTAAACTGGCTTTCAGTTAAGGTGAAGTAAACATAAGATCACTTTGTCTGAAGAGATATGGTTTTGGAAAAACAGTCTTTGGTCCAAGTGCCAGGGCAGCCAATGTACCAAGAATCCAAAACTGATCCTAAAAATTTTTGCATGTCCTTATAAATTTGTATTCATTGATTGTTATACTCTATTTAGTTAAATGGAGCTGTCGGCAGGTATTTTGAAATGTATCAAGTTAGTTGGTGGGGTTTTTTGTACCAGAATGCATTATTCTGATAGCTTTTGTTCTATTGTAACCTTTGTTTCTACTTCATATGAACTACCTTCCACTACTTTGCAGTGTATTTGGTTTGTAAAAAAATGTCTTACACTAAGAGCGTGTGATTGTTTAATGCTGCTCTAAATGAAAAGCCCAAATGTATATATTCCTGTGCTCGAGACCAGTGCTGAAATTCACTGTCAGCTCAGATTCTGTTGGGATGCTCTTATATTTTGGGTTCATAAAGTATTTGAGTGTTTAACCTTCTCCACACATAGGCTCCACTTTGGGGTTTTATGTACGATCAGACTAGTTGGGAGGAAGATGTATACAGAGAAGCCTTTAATGGTAGCTAACTGCTTCTGTGGGCCCAATTAAGACTACCCAACTGTGAAACAGAGTCCCCGGAGTAACGGTGCAGTCTGCTTGCCTGGGCTTTCTGAGGTGGGGGGAAGGAGGCCTGGAATAAGAGAATATCCAGCGCAGCTTTGGAGAAAAAAAATTTAGGAGTTTTGTTAGGGGGAAAAAAACCAATCAAAAAACCCCAACAAACTCATCATAAAACAAAACTAAAAAAGAACAGACCTCAGACTTTTGGTATGCAGTATTAATAAAGGTTGAGGTCAGCTTTATATATGCACTGCATTCTAGACTTGACACTGTAGTAGCTGTGCCTGAGATCTGGATATGCTGTTGGTCCAAAATCAATCTTGTTGCTCCTCAGAAGGCAATGAGAGATAATAAGTACTATTCACCTGATTGCCTTCCTGTTCTGAGACAGCTGGTGACGCTTGTCTTCCCGATAACCAGGAGTTTCAGATCTAAGGCAGGGATAAAGAAAAGCTGGGAGCTTGCTGAATCTAAATTTGACAGTCGATGGCTGTGTAGAGGGTCAGGAGGGATAGAATCTGTGACACGTATAAGAAAGGAACAAAATTTATCTGCTCTGGTTGCAATGATTAGATGTCTCTTTGTCTGGCTTTCTTACAGTGGATGATTGATTGTACCCGCCAGCTGGCTAATATCATAATTAACAAAGTTGCTACCATGTCTGAGAAGTTTAATCGAAAAAATTGCCGGCAGTATGATGCCATTGTCACAGAGATCACAAGCGCAGCAGTGTTGACTTTTGTACTGGTGGAGCCGCAGGACTACGTAGATGTGCTGAAAAGTCATTCACTGGGATAACTAAAGGTATGTTTCTTTCCCTATACATTTTTCCACTGTTCGTTCTTTTGAAAAATGAAGTACATTTGATACCTTTCATTTCAGGGTGTCACATGCAGCTGTTCTGTCTTATTTTAAAGCAGTTGCAATAGCAATTTGAAATCTGTTTTATCAATGCGTCAAGAGGTGAATAATCAAAACTGTAGTTCAGTGATACTCACCCTTTCGAAGTGGTCTTCGGTGTCTTGCCAGATGCTTTTTGCAAAAAATGCGGATGCAGTTGTTTCGTAGCTAATTTTCTCAGTTGGAAGGACTACAAATGCTGTTGACAGTCTATGTTCTATAAACTCGTAGTTCAGCTGGGGTTTACGTTTTGCAGTATTTCTTTTCATACATTACTTCAAGTTAGAATGTAACTTATAAGGCATACAAAAAAAACCAGAGAAGAAACTGTATTCTTGCATCCGTAATTCAGCGTAAGAATGTCTTGCTAAAATGCTCTCTTTTTGTGTATGTATATTTGTGTCTGTGTGTTCGTATGTGTGTGAAAAGAGAGAAGCATCAATGCTGTTAGCTGGGAATTGACAGCACCTTTTTAAAATACTGCCTGAGAATCTCATTTACTCCTTTTGTAGGTTTACCTAGTTTTCCAAGTTAAACATTGTTCCACTGAGCTCTTTTTCTCTGCACTTGTATTTTAACGTGTGTGTGTGCACTGTGTGGTAGTTCAGTTATGCTCTGGAGTGTGTTGAAAATGCCAGCCTGACATATTGCTAATGAGTGTGCATATTGACAGTGACGGGGGCGTGTGTCTGTCTGTGTGCCATATATTAAAACAAAAAGAGGAGAGAGACGGAGGGAGAGAGAGACAGAGAGACAGAGGAGGAAATATTGGGATGGGAAAGAACAGTTTATTTACATTACGGTATGTCAAAATGTTATTATGGCTAAAAAATCCATTTTAAATAGACACAAGATTTCTTTCTCGCAGGAGCTAATATGGCCATGGCAGGAGGATAAGGGAAACCCATGTATTTTGGTGGTATTAGAATTTTTCTGCCCAATAAATTTTGACTTTTTGGTAGCAGTTTTTAAATTTGGGAAATGAATTGCTTGCATTGTGTTTCGGTTCTGTAATGAGCTGTCCCTGAGTTTTCTGTTGCTTTTCTCTGTGTCTTTACAGGTAAACTAGTTCTGAGCATTCAGATGGAATTGTTACAGTAGACCTTTGAAGGAATGTATTGTTGAGTAGCTAGCATAGCTGATATTTATCTAAACTCAACATTTTTGAGGGGATGTGCTCTTTTATATTTGACAATTTTCTGTTCAGAGTTAAATAATTTTCTTGTTTTGAGCTGATATTATTGCAATGGTAATTTAAAACTAATGTTGATGTGAATTTTTCAGAGACTTTGCAGTTCTCAGTCAATTTAATAGCAGATAAATTGTTCTTAATTGGCAGACCAAATTGAAAGAACAAGCTGCTTTTTAAAAATTATTTCTTTATTTTTTAATGGGTTATACCCCAAAAGAGACTTCTGTTTTGTGAGGAAATACTTCTTTCCAGGCCAGAAACATATTCCTATCATCATTATTATTCCTATCCTCAATAATGGATTTTAGGTTTTAACTTATCCTTGTAAATCTATTGCTTTTCAAGAGCTGCTAAGCAAAATTAAAAATCTATATTTTGTTTTGAATAGAAAATGCTGTGAACAGCGACAAAATAGATTAGAATTGTGATTGCAGACAATGGGGAAGATTAAGTTACTAAAACAGTATATTGTTGCTCTAAACTAAAGCCTGTAATATTTTCTGTAATTGAGACTTCGTGCATTGTTAGAACTCGGTTGGAGTATCAAATGGTTGTGAGGATTAGAGCAGACAACTAAAGCAATGTCACAGTAGATGTGGCTGGTTTTTAACAGGATTATCTTCTGAGATGTGTAGAAATGAGCTCTTGTAATAGTTTTGGAGGAATTAATAATTTTAGTAAAATGTTAATGGCAAATGTGCTAATGTAAAGAATTAGAAGATTAGCGATGCATCCTTTTGCATGGAAATAAGAATATAATAAATGTCCTGCAGGTGACTGAAGCTACTGCAATTTTATTGGAGATTAAAGTTTGATTGACCTTTGCTGAGGTGATTAACCCTTCTGAAATTAAAAGCCAGTAGTAAATTATTCTGTCCAATTTAAATGCAAACACGAATGATACAGCATACTGTTCTAAGTGTAAGAGAAAAAAATGTTTTAATTTTCGTTTTGCACTCAGTGAGATGTGATTGCAGACAGCGTGCAGCCGGGCTGTGGTAGAACCAGCCAGTGGCAACCTGTCTTTGCTCTGCTCGCTCCCGCCGGAGCAGCCGTGCCACGGGGATGCTGAACTTGGGAGCAGCTGCCTGCAATGAACCTTCACGTGCAGGAATGCCGGCAGGAGCGCGTGGAAGCATCAGTGAGGTAAGCAGTGCAAGCCACTGTGGATGTGCTTTATCTGCTAGTGCAGACCTGGAGCCTGCTGAACTGTGCAGGGGCAGCGTGACACAGGTGAGGGTCCCTGGCCAGCCTCACAGGGCGGCTCGTTGGAGATGGGTTGCTCACCTGGGCGAGCCATCGCAGAATTAGAAATAAAGCTGTACCTGTGTTGTTCTTTGAGCTGTTTTTTCCTTCTCCCTAATCCTTAAAAGTCAGATGTATGAGCTTGCAGAACTGTACTTTTTGACTGACAGAGCGCTTCCTCCAGTGCAGGCTGAGTGCAGGTGTGTGAATTGCTGCGCTGCTTCAGGGTTGTGATTCCCATCCTTCCTACAAGTGTGAACAAGCGGCTTCTTAGGCTGCAATCAGTACGTCATGCTGGATGGGTAGGATCAGGACATGATCTTAGTAGTTGTCTAAAGCCTGTGGGAGTACTTGCAATGTGTAAAGTCTTGCAGATGGTTGTCGCAGTTGCTGTGGCTATGCTACTGAACAGCATTTAAAAAATCTAGAAAGTTAATTTCCAATACATTTTATAATTCTGCTTCACATTACAGTTCCTATCTGTGTGTGCAAACTTTATTACTTAATATTAAATCGGAAAGACCTCAGCAATATGCTTGCTGCATTTTTTATAAATCTTTCATTAAAAGTTGAACACTTAAGAATTCCTCCCAGGAATTCCTCCCTGCCTGACTCTTTATTTTTATTTAGCAGACGAATGTCAGGGCAGTGATTTGTTTTATAATGAATTACACTTAACTTTTGCAGAGTAAGAGATCAGGGTGTTGTTATAAAGCAGCATACTGTCTAAAAGTCGTTCTGGAGGACTATAATGACTCTCTGAGGGCTTAAATTTACACTTACTAGAGCTGTTATAAATGGATCCAGTTCATGTATTTTTGTTGCTTTTGTTAGGAAATTATACTTTTGTTAAAAGCACCAAAATAATGGTAAATTAGAAGTAGTTTTGTTATTTGAGGTTGGTTTAACTTGCGTAAACAAGTCCTTCAAGGATTACTGTCTCCTTCCTTCACCTGCCACTCCAGAAGAGGGAGGCAAGTGAGTCAGGTCTGCACTGAGGACTCTTCATGGTCTTTGGCATACACTGTACTGGATCAGACTATTGATGGATTTTTTTCTTTTCCTTTTTTTTTTCTTTCTTCCTCTCCTTGAATCCACCTCTCCCTGACCACCTGAGAAGAGATGAAATGGCTCTTTGAAGGCTTTTTCTTGCATGCCAACAGCAGTAGTGCTGGGAATTGGGCTGAAGGGCAGAAGGGCTGCTACAACTGTTTTGTCTTGAGTGGACTTTCTGCCTAGTAAAATTTCCTGTTTTTTCGTGCAGCTGTAAGGCATTAAAATGATAATGAATATGCCATCTGCATTCCATATTCAGTTTATCTCTTCACTTTTCATCTAGGAAGATTTCATATTGCATCTGTCAAGGTAGGGAAGTCCAAGGAATTGCAGTTCAGAAATTAAGGACCCTGAGGTAGCAGCTCACTTCTGTCTCGTCTTTTCATTTACACTTTAAACAGTCTTCAGAGAGATGGGTTGCTGCTTCTGGGACCCAGTGAAGAAAGTGAGGAATAGATAAAAGCTAAACTTGTGGTGGAGTGACCTAAATGGAACAGCTGGCAAAAGTATAGAGGGGATCCTCCAGGGTACTGAATTATACCTTCAGGCTTGGATTAGTGGGATGTTTAACAAAGAGATCCATTTGCCAAAAGGATCTCTGCCTGATTTTTAATTATGGAACTAGCGCTTTCTTCAACATTTGCAAATTATTGAGCTTTTTCTCCTCATGTAAGGTGTAGAGTACTAATTGTTAGCTTTTGGCTCATGCTTTTGCTTTCCTCAAACTAAAAATTTATTCATGTTCTTGAATTAACCATATGAATACCTGGAACATGAAGCATTTCAACAGTTTTTATGTTATGAATAATGAGTTGCATGCTCTGTGGAGAAAATAAATCTAAACTTTAACTATTTATTGTTTTGCTTATAATTCTGGAATGCTCTTGAGTGCTTGGAGTAGGATAAAACTTTAAATTGAGGAAAACAGTATTTATAGATTCTTTTTAGTCATACATATCCATCATATTTTAATTAACAGTAATGGGTATGTAAAATCCAATTTCTAATTTTTTTTTTCATAGAAAGATGCCTCAATTATTTTCCATATTTTACAGTAGAGCAATACAGGAGAGAAAAAAAATGGAGCTACATGTGTCAGAAACACCTATTTACCAGCCAACTTTCATATATAGCATTTTCTTTTGAGATAGCCATGATTTCCTTGTTTGTTATCAGCTAATACTACCATACATTTATTAAACAGAAAAAAGCCCCTCCAAATTGCATGAAATAACAGTACTCTAGCATGGTATCAAATTTTCAAATGGGCGGTGCATCAGGAAAATTCATGATGAAGTAATAACGTATAAATATAAATAAGTAATAACGCTAAATATATATGTGTTCAGTGAAGAGATTCTCCTAACTGTGTCTGCTTATGTTTACTGAGGTAGGCAGAAGAGACAGGGCAGTGTAGTGAAGTATTTCTGGAAAGTTTGTTGGAACACTATATCTGACTATTCTAGCCAAAAAAAGTACTAACAACGTGGGTGGTGGAGGAGGGGGGCGCTAGGATGTTGTCACTGTCCTCACTTCCTACAGACTATAACATCTAAAATAAACACTGTTAGTCATTACACCTTCTGCTTTGCTCTTTTGAAAAAGCATTTATCACGCAGGTTCTTTCAGAGACAGGTCACATAAGATTGTTTTGATGATCTTCACTGTATGCCAATTTTAATAAGTCACGTGAGAGATCAGCAAGGTGCTTAGCATGTGATATGTCATATAGGTGACTGTTTCTCTCTTGCAAAAAACCCCAGAGAAAAGATGCAGTTAAAACCTTGTTTGCCCCCACCATTGCTCGCAGTGAGAATGGCATAGGGAACTGCATATACTTTTAGGCTGGTCTGATAATTATTTAGAAATTATCTTGTTCAGCATTTCTAACATTAGCAGTAGTCATTATGATTATTTGAAAAGAAAATACTTCAAAATTTTACTCCTGCCACAGGCTTTATTTTTCTTCTTCCCTCTCATTTCAATATTCTTTCAATATGCTACTCAGCCAATAGCTAAATGAAAATTGGACGTTTAAGGCCATTTTAACTGCAGCATTTAAAAAATATTTTTATAATGGAACAAACTGAAATTTTCGATATAAAGAAAAGTTTCTGAGTAGTGAGATATGCACTGCATTACATATGATGGCAAAACACCACTGCAATTTCAATAGCTACATAGGGTTAGACCTTAAACTTGTAAAGAATTTTTTTTTCTTCACAATGACATTTTTAGCAGAAGCTGTATATTCCATGTTGTAAATCTGCACAAAATGTATTGCGTGTTTTCCCCCAGAGTTAGGGTCAAATTGGGGAGAAGATACAAAAATAGTAGATTAATTTTAGGCTTCTGTTAAGAAAAAGAAACTTCCTAGGTATTTCTCTTCATCATGGAAAATTAGCTGCAAGTTGATAATTGCATTTCTTGTTCATCAGACTTGTGTAGCTTTCTGAAAGTGTGCATAACAGAAAATTGAATTTGAATAACTTGAATAGCTTCATATGAAAACTCGTGGAGTATAATGTTTCAATGAACATTCCTTCATTCCATTTCAATAGAAATTAAAATTCTCTTATGAATATGCAGTTTCTTATGCTGCTTAAATGTTTGGGTTTTTTTGTAGTTTTTGAAAGGTTTCAAATTTTGGGTTGGGTGAGAGAAAGGGAAGGAAAGGATGTGAAACTTTGTAGGTCAGGGCCGAATATTTTTGAAGTATTTACTACTTTACATTCTTGAAATGGATGGTGGTAGAAATTTCTAGCTTTTCTTTGAAGTAAACCAAAATGCACCTTCTTTGAAGAAATTAAACTTTTAATTTAATTGAGGGCTTTCTCATTAAAATTTTCCTGTCTGAAAATGAGAAAAAGTTGGACTATCATGTTCAACAGTTCAAAAACCGCTTCAGGAAACATTAACTTTTAAAATTACTAAAATTTCCGTCAGAAATGAATCCACTCTTTCAAGTAGAAACACTGAAGAAAACATTTATATGAAAAAAATATAGTCAAATTTCTGAAAATACAGACCAATTAGTGAGATTTAATTTAGATATTTGTGACTGACTATGTATCATGTATATGTTAGAGCTGATTTACCATTATATTCTTGCCTTATTTGCAAAAAGAGACTCCTACTTATTGAAATATTACTGAAGGATCTAGCTTTCCCCACAAATTACACATTTTTTGCATAAATGTGCCTAATTACCTGAATTCAGTTTTGATTAGCAGTGTTAATTGATGCAGCTGTGGATGGGCTCTGTTTACCTAAATTACCATGTGCAAACAGCAATACGTTTGAAAGTGAATATGCTAAACTGAAAATACTAATTAGCTAAGACAGATTGTTATTCAAGTCACATCCCAGAGCTTTTTAATGAAAGCCTGAATGTGTCAGGGCTTTATGATATTCAGACAGAAATGTCTATATTACATATGAATTCTAAATTTAATTCAAGGGAACAGATGGGATGTCGACCGGGGTTCTTCTCCATCGCTTCCAGTATTAATGTGAATATTTTACTCTACTGGATACATTTTTGAGTGTGCGTATGTGAGAGAGAAAGAAGTGTGTGTGCGTGTCTGTGTGAGAGAGAGAGAGAGGAGGGAGCCTCTCTCATTGTGTGCCTTGACAATGTGCCAGCCAAGAACATCTAACTGGTCTATTTTTGACCGACATATTTGCAAATTATAGGCACCTACTTTCCCAGAATGAAGATAAACAAGCTATTTTGCAAATTTAATAAGGCTAGATAGTAAATGGAATAAAACCAAATAACAGAAAGATTAAACAGATCTCATTAACAGAACTTCTGCAACAACAGAGATTTCTCCTTTTGCAAGAATTAGAAAAGAAATCAGTTTTGTGTATAAGAGGACAGTTGGGCTGCGTGTTTCAGATTGTCATGGAAAGGCTTTTAACCACTTTAATCTGTGCAGGGAAATACAAATACAATTTAGTTTCTTAATTTTATTTAGAAGAGCCCAGATTAAGGTATTCCATTAATGCATTTAATCCCTCTTAGTAGTTCAGTTGGATGCAAAACCGTAAATAAGTCTTCAAGTAGTACAAAAGAATATCTAGAGCATAAGTGTTCTTAATATAGATCAGCCACCATACGGCACATGTCCAGTTTTCAATCCATTTATTCTTCTGCTTCAGAGCTTAAGTATTCAGAGGTCAGCTCCCTTGTGAAACTTAGTAATTCCATCAGAAGCTTTACCCACAATGTCTTGACAAAATGAAAAGCAAGGGTTGTAAATACTGTACCTATTAGTACCAAAATAATAATTAGAGTTGTAATGTTCTAATTTTGTTATACGGACAGTTCTTTCATAAATGTTCTCAAGATATTTGTAGTGGTCCTGGTTCAATGTAGGTAGCTACGGTTATAGTTATAAAAAATGTCAGATCTTTTGATCTGAATTGGTTGGAATCTATTTTCTTCTGTGTATTGCAATGAGAGAGAGAACTCTCTTGACTTTGTTATTCCACAGTTATGGTGAATAGAAATTGTTCTGGTTACTTCAGTTTTGGGAACACAATACCCCTTTTTCAGAAGGTTCAATAGTTCTGTTTTTGTGTAAGTTGACATGTAGAGCTGATGATATTTTCTGCAAGTAATTATCTAAGGTCTTAAACTTTATACCTGAATCCTTTAGTCATAGCCTCTTGTACTCCATTAGTGGAGGCTTTACAGATGGAACATATTCCTAAATAAATTAGTCCCAGGTACATTCATTGTTCAGCTGACAATTAACTCTGGCTGAAGAGGAGAACAGTAGCGGTGCAAGTCAGATTTGGACCCCTATGATAAAAAAATCACTTCATTCCTATTACATTGCTAAATATGAGTGATCCTCTATAATGAACTGTCTCTTCAGTCCAGACATCTGACCTAGGAAAAAGCTTTTATCCCTAATAAATCACATTCATCAGGAGCTGTGAGTCATAAAATAGAGTTATACCAGACCATTTAATGTCAAGTATTTCACCACCCTCAACAGAGCTTGACTTCTTTATGCAAGGAGTAGCTGAAAGAGAGAAAGAAGCATCAACTTCTGGAACACAGAAAGGGAAAGAGGGAGACACACAAATCCGAACTAGTTTTAAGATGGAGCTTGAAAAAATAATGAAGATTTCCATCCAGACATTGGTCTCACTAGCAAATTTCTGGAATAAATGATTCATAGACAAGATCTTTTGGGCAGTTGATGATCTTCAAATAAACTGGTACATGAAAGAAAGAATGGATTAACCCATAGCTTAAAAGAATCTACCAAGGCCTTTTTTTCCATAGAAAATAAAGTAGGAACTTCCACATAAAGGTTTAAAGAAAGACAACACTTGACACAGAAAATCTCTCCAAACTTTGACCTTTACTCAACCATTGTTTGAGAGCAAAATCAGTGCGAAAGAAGTCTGCAATATTTGCTTTTGGCCTTTAAAACAGAAGTTCAGGCCAGAATCTTGGTGGCAGCAGTCAGCTGTTACTCAGGGCATCTATATGATACAGCTGCAAAAGTTGACTTAGCATTTCAACAGGTTCTTGTTTCCATTCAACAATGTAAAGGTGTGTTTGGTATCTTCTGACACCCAACACTCGCTGTGCCTGAACTATGCATTCTAAAAATTTGTACAAAATTGCTTACTAAAGAGATACAATAGCATTTTTAAGATTATATCATTCTTTAGTTCCAAAATTAACTATTTTAAGCATAAATTAACCAAATGATGATAAATAAATACTTCGGAGCTCTGTATTCAACCCTCACATAAGAAGGACACAAAAAATCATGTAGGAAAAAATAACATAGTGCCATGACTAATTGCCTATTTTGCTTTTATTTCTCAAAAAATTCTGCATCAATAAATGTGAGTGGTCATCAAATTCCTGTGGAAAACAGATCACTTTTGGTCTACTGGAACTGAAACGTTTTAAAGCACATGTGAAAGCTATGGATGTAAGCACCCTCATAAAAAGATCTGAAGTATCCAGAAGATTTGGTTCTTATGAAATGTACTTAACCTGAACTACAGATGCGAACCAAGGAGGAATAAAAGAAAAGGGGATTTCTCCTCCTCACTCAGCACCACCTTTGCAGATTTTATGTTCCCACATCATGCAGTGACGTTACATCTCTGGTCAGGGAAAAGCCCATCTAAGTGTGGAAATGGTTTCTAGCACTCTTTATATGTATCTTTGATTGAACTCATCTGTCTTGCTTCTTACTTAACCATTTATGATGAATTTCACTTTTTTTTTCTGCAACAGAAAGGCCAACCTGTTGCTAATGCAGAAATTCTCTCTTCATCTCCTCCTTAAATACTTTTGGGCTTTTATTTTGCAGTCCCCATTATTCTAAATCTTGTCATACAGGGTTGACTTGGAAGGAAAGATGAGGCACTGTGCTGTCTTGGTTTCTGCTCTGTGAATGAGTTGAGTGACTATATAGATTCATCCCCTCTGTTCGGATGTTTCCAGTGGATTCCAGGGTTTTTTTGGTTGCAGAATCAGAGCAATGTTTCTGGTCTTTCAAGCAATTAATGTGTCAGTTTTGGCTCTGTAGGCTACCTCTTTGACTTGTCAAGGAACTTCTCAAAACAAGGAGACTGCTGTTGCTGCACTGGGGAGTCTTTTATAGAATGTAAGTCAAAAAGCATCTTCTGCTTTTATAGACAATTTTTGACATTTTTCATCTCTGTTGTAATTTCCAGTGTTGAGTTTTTGAGATCTGATGCATTCTGAAGTAGTCTTTTTTTATAAGTTTACAGGAACTCGTTACAGTTCACTTACAGAAAAAAACTTAAAGCTCAGTTACTCACTTCAGTTTTTTAAAGTCAGTTTTAGTCTAAATCTATTGCACAATTAAATGTTGTCTATTTTTGAAGTTCATTCCATAACATTCAGCAATTAACATTCCCCTCAAAAAAGAGAAGCATATATTACATACTCTCTCTTTTCGTGTTCCATCTCGAAGTATCCATTGGTGTGAAGCGTCCCTGCTTAAAAATGCCTTCAAGACCCTGCCAGAAGTGAAGTTCTCTAGTCTCTTCCAGATTGTGTCCCCTTTCTCCTTATAGTCCAGTTGCTATTTTTATGTTCACTCTTGTTGCAGTGGCAAAGGCCACTTTACACTCCCCATGTTGCTGTGAAAGTGGTCTCTTCCCACACCACTGTGCTAGAAAGTTCTCCCTTTACCAAGATTCCACCTGTCACTGACTCTCTCCCCCCTCCCATCCCTTCTCCCATTGGCTCCTGTTGTGTCACTCACCCTGACTTTGCCCCTAGCCCTCAGACCATTGGCTTCTGATGCACTGCCCACCCCTGGGACCCTTCAGGTTAAAACCATGCACGCCTTTTATTTTTGGTTCTTTGTCCCTGCTTCCTTCGAGGTTGTTGGGTTCATTAAACCCCTTGGAATTGCATGAAGAGAACCCCTCTCACCTCTTCGTCTCTGGTTCGTGCTTAGACTTGTGTGTGTGAGTGGCTGCTTGCGACTACCTGCGAAGGTGAGATCGTGTGCACGCGTAGGCGTTATTGGAGTGCTGCCTAAGCATCTCCACGAGGGACCCTGTGGAATAAACGCGGCATCGATCCACCGAAGCCCTCTTAAGCCCTCTTTCCATACACTCTGACTTCTGTTTCTGTGCTATCACTGTATCTTGCCTCATCATTTCTCCTGATTCTCTTTCGTGTCTGTCCCTTTCTCCTTGTGCTTGGTGCAAAATTTGGGTAACTTTTATTTTTCTTGTTGATCATATTTCTCTTGTACTTAAAGAATCTTTAGGCTGACCATGAATTTTAGTTTGGTCTTTATTATATTGCAATTGCTGTTTCTTTCTAATAATGTGTGAGTACTGCTGTGCACCTGAAAAAAGTTCTTCTACCTTTGAAAGTGTGTTATGCCACTGGGCTACTCTAGACATCTGGAATTGCTATCACCAGTGGTGAATATCTTTTCCTGAGTGTCTTGTGTCAGTGTGGATTTCAGAAAGTCTCGCAAACTCCTGCTTGATCAACTATTTCTGTTCTATCGCAGGATCACACTCACTTTGTGTGTGAACTTTTCCATATGTTTTTCTCTGGTAGATGCTCTAATGCCTCTTCTGCTCAGATTCAGCTTCAACCTTCATTTTTTCATTAATTAATTTACTTCATGTCTATATTTCAAGCCACCATATGTATGTAAAATGGCAAGTGTAATAACTCTATATGTTATCTGAAAACTTCCATCAAATCAAGGCTGATAACTAAAAATTTGTTTTTCATATTACTGGTCTTCGTTAATCCTACTTTTAAATCAAATTTCCTAAATTTTTCTCTATTCTTCAATACAGACTAAATTGTTCCTATTGTATTTCCTTACACTAGTTAGAAACAATCTGCTTTTAATCTAAAATTACTTTCAACTATCTAAAAAGAGAAGGAAAAGTAGAGTAGGTCAGTGCCATCTTTTCTGCCACATTAGAGATACTTTGCTTGGTGTGTGATTTTCCATGTCTGTGCTCAGAAAGGAAGACTCAAGGTATGTGAATAAATTTCTTTCTTAGATAACTCTATTAGCTTCTTTGTCAATAACATTAAATAGAGAGTTCTTGTCTTCTTTTCAGCCTCACATAGCTTTGTTCTTACTACCGCTGTTCAACAGTCCCTCATTTATTATTGTGTTTCCTCCATCTACATCCGTCATCATTGATGACAATGATGCTGCAACCCTTTCTTCTGGTAGATATTGGGTATGTGTGTTAGTGTGAGTGTGCACGTGTGTGAACCTATGAGGTTCGTACTTTGGGCCAGTTCCTGTTTCAGACAGAACTGCCATGAAATGAATAAACCTTCAACATAAGACAGTAAATTTCCTTATGTTAGAATGTCTGTTAGTGAACCATTTCATGTTTCAATTGTCAGCTGTGCAAACCGAGAAGTAGAACAAACATTATACTCATAATTTGAATTTAGTTTAATTCTTTCCTGAGTGTGTATGCATGCACTGACTGATGCTTGCGTGGTGGTTGTGAACCAATCTCTGTGTGGCATTTTTATGTTGCCATAAACATAGAGCATTTCATTTGGGTGAATATCTACTATAAAAGATGTGATTTTTGAATAATGGCTTTTCCACGTCTATAGGTTCTCAGAAGGAAAATTGCAAGACCAGATAAAAATATGTTGAAGTACATTTAGAGTAGTGAAAAGGCTTGTCTGAAAGTTGTAGTTTGCGTAGTACAGCAAGTGTGTTTCCATCTATATTTGGCATACTCACGTGTATGCATGTAGAAATGCATAGCCCATCAAAATGGCTGTGAAGATCACACAGAAAATTTATCAAAACTCTCACCATCTCTCTCATCTTTTTCTTGACAATTCCACTTTGGTTGACCATTTTTGGGGCATTTGGAGCATTTTCCAACAATTGCCAGTGTCTTTTTCCAAACAGCCTACAAAGAAGTTCTTTTTCTCTTAGATGAAAATTATCTGTATGCTTATTAGTCTCCAGAGCAGTATTAGACTGTGTTTAAATCAGAGACTATTTTTATGTTAATTTTCTCTCTGGATATGAGAATGGAAATTGTACTATTGGAAAGAAGGAAGAAAACTCAGCCAAATTCCCAGTGCAACAAAATATTTCTTTCCAAGCACATGAGCTCTCAGATGTGTAAAATCAAATCTCAGTATTATTTTACCTAGCTTTTTTTTTTTTTTTAGGTTGTGTAACTTTTAAATATTTTTACTTTGATTGTCCTTTTCCTTTTGTACCTATACAATTTGAGTCTGCCTTCAACAATGTCAGGGTGCTCTAAAATGTTATGCACAGTATCAACTCTTTCCCCGTTTTCTCATTACAGTATGAACTTTGATTCCTCACTTGTTCAACATACTTCTCTATGAGGTCTCTTTCATCTTTTTAGAAAAAACCCAACCCTGTAAATTCATGCATGTGTGGAGGAGAGATAAAAGAAAGATTTTAGGCAAGTCACTTTGTTTCTCTTTCATTTCCAAATTCAGCTATAAGACCTCTTGAGGAAGGAAAGGGAAGAATGTGTTGGGTTGTAGTCTGTGCTGGAAGGAGCTGAGGGCTCCAGGTACAATTTTGATACAAATAAAGGGAAAAAAAAGTCTTACAAATAGCATGACATAGACGAGAGGCGTAAATACGAATAGTGCCATTTTAACTGTTGGGCTTGTTTGTCAAAGACAGATATGTTGTAAGTGAAAAAATACTGAAATGTTCCAAGGCTGCAGTGGACAGCTACAAAATAATCAAAGCACTGTAGTTTTTAGCTCAATGGAAGGCTCTTCAAGGCAACAGGTGCATCCACTGTAGCTTGTACAGTACAAAGTAAAATGACTTCTTGGTCCTGACCATTCACTAATGGCTTTATTGTAATATATTATGTATTTATAGATGTATACATACTTATATGTACGTATTAATGTAATTGAAAGGTTGGTTTCACTTGACAAACAAGGGAATTCAGCCGAAAGGAAGTGCATATTACTGCTTTCTGGCTTTCATGTGTCTGGAGATGGGTCATAAAGCCAAAATCAGTCCTCCAAAACTCTGTTAAAGAAATTATTGAATCCCTAAATTCATGGTAGATGTTAAAAAAGTCTGGCCTTAAAAAGAGGTTTTCTCACCACAGCTACTAGGTTTAAATGATTTTAGAATTCAATTTTTGGAGTAGAATCCACAGAGAGTTGACTTCACTGAGAGTGAAATCTGGGGCCTAAAAAAGGACATTCTTCTATTAGGAATACAAAATTTGAAAAAGAAACCTGTGGTGTCTGTATTGCATTATATATACTCTAATTTGCTTGACCGTGTGATAAACAGCATGAGGAGAACCTTGGCTGCATCTCCATTATACTTTTGTAGGACAGCCAAGCAGTTCGCTCGCCTATTATATTCTGGGTTCCAAAACCAGTTCTAATTACAAGAAAAAAAAGTACAAAAATTGACATTGTTTTATTAAATAATTATTTATAGTGAGTACAACTTGGAGAGGATTCAACAATACACTGAATAAAGATGCTTTCTGACTGTTGATTTAAATTTTACTCCAGAAAAATGATGAAAGGCTTAAAGTTCAATGTGCAATGCGCAAATCATTAAGGACTTTGTTTCAGAGAATTCTTTTAAAACAGCTGCTGATTGGAAATATATATTCACTTTTCATCTTAGACAGAAGAATTCAAGTGATAGCAACTGTTGATTATTCAAATGTTTAGATGCTCATTCTCCATGTGATCAACCAACACTGAATTGCTAGTTGAAATGCTGAGAGGAAAAATCAGTTATAAATTCCTCCTGTACATACGTATATTTTTTGAGATCCCTTCATTGTAATTTTAATAACAAAAAAGGATTTTCTCTTTCTTTCTTCCCACTAAACATACATAAAATGTTATCTCTTTCTGCTGCAGTACATACAGTATTTTAATTGCATTTCATTGGTCTCAAACATAATTCGTTGCATGTTAAGTGTAATGATATTAGAGCTGGGAGCTGAATCAGCTTTCACATGAGAGAATTTGGCAAAATATACTATTATTCATAGTAAATCCAAAAGTGGGGGGTTTTTTTCTCTTTAAGTAGGTCTAGTTTATTTTAAGAATGAGTTGCCATTCAAGACATAAACATTACATCTAGTAAGTATATTGCAGCCTTTTTTGAGAGCGATGTATTTCTTCTGTATAGCAAAAAATGACAGGTTCAAATTGCACACATCACAGAGCGGCTTTTAAGAAAAAGCAAATGTTTACAAAGTGATTAACTGGCACAAAATCATAAAGTCATTAAGTTGGAAAAGACCTTTAGGACCATCAGTATTTGGGACCTATTCTGAAGAATACAAAACAGGTTTAGCTGCCCCAGTATGGTCTAAGATGCTGGAATGTTTTCTGTGTCTTCATTGAGAAACTTTTTATATTGAGTTTAGTAAAAAAAAAAGGCATAACCAAAAAGAACACAAACAAAGAAGCTCACCAGCCTTTTCCAGTAGTTAGTCCATTCATAAAGAAGACCTGTTGGAGCACATGGAAGTAGTAAAACTGGTAGGCACCACCTAACACTGCTTGCTGGAGTTAATCTTAGTAATGATACTCATATCCATCTCTCAAGCATTTCTTCCTTGTCTGTAAAATGGTTACCTAATTTTTTTGTGTGAACTGTGTATGTGAGCAACATGGCCTGCTGCAGATTGAAGTGATGCTGGAGCTCATCTAAAACTAGGATTGTGTCTGGGGCATGGTCTGAAGCCAGCTTTTTGTTGTTTTAGTTTTTGTGGGTTTTTTCATTTGATTGGATTTTTTCCTCTTAGGAAGAGGGATACAGCTTAGGCATGTCTGCTGGTCGGAACAAAATTGAAGAATAGGTGGGCAACATCTAGTCTTGGTAAAACAAATATGACAATGCAGCCCTCCCTCAAGTTCTGTGAGGACTCTGGCTGGAGTCTGGTCAGGACAGACAAATGGCGTTTTCCTTTGTTATCAGCTGTTTGGGGAGGCGGGGCTTTGTATCAGAAATTAAGGGGATGATTCATTCAAGTGGAAGACCTTACAGGGAATACCTGTCTTGTAGCTCTTATGGCTATGTGCTTCCAAAAGAAAAAAAATACTGTGTGGATTCATGTTTTTTGAATTGGCTAAAATCACATGCTGAATGGATGTCGGTGATTTAGTGTTCACAAGACGAAGGCGCCTACAATTTCTTTGATTGTTAGGACACAGAATTGCGAGGTCTTCACTTTCGAATTGAATCTATAAATGTCGCAGTCTCCTGGTCACACACAGAAGGACAGAAATTAAGACATCTTGCTGGTGTGTTCCTGTTACACCAGCTGGCATTCCAATTGGATCATAACGCTTTAGACCTAAAGGCTGGAGAGAAGTGTGATTCCTGTACCTAACCAAACAACTTGCAGTTAAACTGTGAGAATATTGTTTAAATTGAGATCCTGATTTTGAAAATTGAAAATTTCTCACCTTTCTGAGCAAACTGTTTCGGTGGCTAACTAAACCTATTGTTACAGTGCATGTTAGCAATACTTTGAATTTTGTGCAATTTTACCATCAGCATGGCTAATAATCATGAGAGGCAAACAGTATCATAAAAAGTGCTATAAAAAGGTGGAGAGTGTTGTTACCTGTCTGTGAGGATTAGATAGGATCAGCTTCGCACACATGTTTTTTGGCTTAGAGTGGGAAGGATGTCATATGGAATATATTTAAAGATCTACCTCTTCTACATGTGGTACAATGAGTTCAAGTTTAAGTTGCTTGTCTGTTAACATGTGCTGCCCTTGAGGAGACAGGGAAAAAAAGGAGTGGTAACAAAGGTAGTGGGGGTCTTGTAAACATGGAATGATGTGGCATCATGTTATTGTATTGCAAATGGCATGAAAATATGTTGATGTGGGAGTATTTTTGGAAAACTGAGTTCTGACATTAAATGTTTGTGTCTTGAGCAAACATTTTTTCATGACGAATAAGGGGTTTTTTTGGCAAAAAGATTGATACGATACATGAGTTCATCTTTCAGCTTAGGTCAGGAGGGCACCAGAACTTAATTTCTCTGTCACTCCTTCTGTTGGGAAAAAATGGGAATGAAAATCACAATGTTGTCATGCTGCCACAGAAGCTGTAGGGTTCCTCTGTAGTTATACGTCTGTGATCTTAGAAAACTAAATTCCTATTTCAGTTTCAATATCATCTTGAAGCTAAAAGTGGGAATCTGATTAAAAAAATAATAGTAGAGTCTAAATCAATTTTGTAAATCTAGTAAGTGACTACCTCTCCCAAGCCCCTTTTCCATCAATATAGGTGCACTTGTCTTCTTTCAAAAGCTTCGTAAATGGTAGAAGAAAGTGTTACATTTAAATCATCCATGCATCTTTTCTGTCTGAAAGAGTCTGTTTCAGTTGAAAGTATCAGCTGCCATTAGTGGAACAATTCCTGGTGCTTTTTGTTCTTTGCTGCAGCTAAGCAGTTTGTTCCTGACTTCCTTTCAGAGGTATAAAGTTCTGGAGGAGTGACTATATATATGCAGGTCTTCTGCTTCAATTTCATGTTACCTTCTGAGGTACATGGCTTGAAGGGAGGGAATATGACCATAGGGAAATGGCTTTCTTATCCAAGTAGAAACAGGTTTAGTCAGCTTGCAGGAGGGGTCCATGAACAAAATACAGTAGAGAAACTCACAGAGCTGTAGTTTAATGGCCATTAAAATTACCTCTGTAGTGCATTCAGGGTCAGGATACATGGAATACATATGCTTGTATTACGAATGGAAGAAAGAGCAAAAGAAAATCTAATGTTAATTAAAATTTTCCAGGGATTGGTTTGGATAATTCTTCTTTTGTGTTCTTAAATGTCTTTCGATTTTAATTGCATGACAAAAAAATTGACTGCAAGTGTAATGTTAGCAAACGTTCTTATTTGATTACAAGCATCTGTGAATGCTAAGTCAAAGAACTAAATGCTTTTAATTGGGGTGAGTTTGTTTTCTGTTTCTTCGTGAGGTTTTTTGTATGTTGTTTTTTTTCCTCAAGACAGCCACACTGCTAATAAAGCTTGTACTGTCAGTATGCTGAAGGTCATTCCTCTAATCCATTCAGTAAGATCTGCTCCCCTTTAGGTGAAAAAAAAATCAACTGAGCATACCTAAAAATGTCTAGAAAATCCTATTACACTTACTGAATTTCAGTTATGTATTTCAGATTCACTTGGAATTCAATGAATGCTCAGATCAAATACGAAAACTTGTAGGAAGTTTCCAGTGTTATGCACAGAGTTTTCCTCCCTTCCTGCTTCTGTGCTGTCTTAGAGAAACAAGGAAATTCTTCTCAGATGTGGCAAAGGATAAATGGAAATGATTAGCATTAAAACATACCTAATACTGTGTGGTATGTTTTAAAACTGGAAACAAAGGTAGGATGTGTCCTATCTGTCTGTCGTGACTCCCTGTGCATCTGTCTGTCTCTCTAGAGCAAGTCAATAAAAATGATTAGAGCTGGCATCTCACAATCGCACACCCTTAAAGCATGAAGCAATAATACTGTGAAGGAAATTTTTTTTCTGACCTTTTCAAATTACATCCAGCTGTCTAGGGAATTTCTCAGTGACTAGAGGTAATAAAGTTCAATCCATTTTGCCGGTTGGCTTCAAATTTAGCTCCTCAGAAGCCCTAACTTATCTATTCTTTTTATCTTGGCCTTGGCATCTATTCAGTACAGTAATCCATGCATCTAATCTTTTTTTTCTCTCCCCTCTCAGGTTTAGCGGGTGGATCATATTGTGAAATCTACAGCCATGAAAGGCCCTCCATTTACCGCACCCTTCAAAACGGAATGTTAGCATGGGAGGCTAAGCTGGTATGTTGCCTTTGAGAGGCTCTTGTTGAATTTAATTAGCTTTTAGATTTCATCTCCATCTCGCATCTCAGCTTTCACTATTGTGTGTGATTTAGGCTTCACTGACTTCCATTATTTAAAACTTTTCCAACTTAGCTGTGCCACTTTAGAATACTGTGGGGAAAGTAAATTTTAAAGTTCATTGTCTTAAATTGGTTTCTATTTAGTTTTTATGATATGAGCTCAGAAACAATAGAGACATAGCCTTCCAGTAAGTTAGGTGAGTGACAAAGGCAAATAACCATTTCTGTGTGTCTTGTTTCTAATTGTATTCCATGAAGTAAAACTGGAAACAGGTAAAGAACATTCTTAGCAAAATGTTTCTTAAATTATTTTTAAGTTTATAAAAACTGGGCTTTACTGCTGTCTCTTCCCTGAAATATTAAGTCTTTGTTTAGGTATATATCTGATCTGCTGTTGGGTGACATGCAGAATATTCAAAATGCATGCATATCTAAAAGCACCTGTAAAACACTTGCTTTTAATCATGGAAGTAATGCACTGGAAGACACATATAGCTATCTTACATATATTTGCAAGGGAAAGGAGTAGCTACAAAATGGTTTGGTAAAGATATGAGGTTTGGGGTTTTTTTCTTTTTTTTTTTTTTCTGAATTCATCTTCATTTTGATTCTCTCTTCTAAAGTGTAGGGAAACATGGTCAGATAGATAAAGTACAAAACTGGGAGTTTATAGATCTTGCCCCTGTATGTAAATGGGCCTCTACTAGGCCTGTAATGTTTGTCAAGTCACTGAATCATTTTGTACCATAACCCTGGCTACTGTGAAAAGCTCTCAGGGAGTGCTCAGTGGAGGATGAGCACGGGGTGGAATCTCACTATTTCACTGTGCTTAATTGATTTTGCTAAAATGAAATAGGTTCATTTTTAATCAAAATGTATTGTGCTCCATTGATACTAGCCATGTTGAAAGTGGGATAAGCAGTAATCTGAAGGCCTTTCATGCCTGAAAGAATGGCATTCTCAACAAAATTACTGAGGCTATCTTAAATTTTGAAATTAATTTACGAAAAACAGTACACCACATTGGTAAGGTTTCTCACATTCACAGTTGTTTCTTTAGTGTCCTTACTGTCACTTCCTGAAAAGAAATGTTGCTAAAGTGGCAGATCCAGTTATATTTTTAATCAAGCAGGAATAAGCATTTTGAAATTCTTTTATTAGTTTAGTGAAAAAGATAATGTACCTAAATTCACAATATGCTACATAGTGTCCTTGTTTCAGATATAATATGAAGGGACATATTAGAGTGTACACAAACACCCAGCTTGGTACTAAAATAAAGTTAAATAAATGTTTGTGTCGACGTGTTAATTTACTTTCACATCTTGGAAGCTCCATTAATACATGTAGAGTTATTTTTTAGTAGAACCAGCTGCTTTTCAGTCTACATGAATTAGGCTTCTCCTGATACTCCAGCATTCAGGCTGGTCTCTAGATACGGAGACAAGCAATCCAAAAGGGTCCATAGTTTACCAGGTATCAGAGGACTGAGAAATACCTCATGGAAGACTGAGAAATACCTCATGGAAGTAGCAAGTTTTAGCTTCTCAAAGCAAGGACACTCTTGTTGGCTGTATATATATATGTCTTTCTACACTAGGTGCTTGAAAAATATGCAATAAATATCCCCCACAATATTTCAGGCAGAAATACATAGGAACGGGATAATTTTGAATACAAGTAGGATATTAGAGATGGTGGCGATGTGAGTTTTCTTTCACTGAACAAGTTCTTATTTCCAGGATTCTTTCTAATTTGGAAACCTGAATGCTGGGCAGACGCAGTTCTGCTGACAGGCTTTTCTACCATACTGATGGTTTTCAACTCAAAAGTATTGAAAATTAATTTTAAGGAGAAAGTACTTTTCTTATTCATTTATTTATTTTAATTTCATTCATCATAGTATACATTACATAAAAGGAACTATGTAGAGATATGTAAATGCTTACATTTCATTTTTTGGAGTGTCTATGTGGACAACCATTAAGCTAAGGGTGTTGTTTTCCACTTGGAATGTAGCTGAGTATGTTTTACTTTGTCAAAGCCAGTCATTATGGACCACTGAAGGCTTCAACACCTCAGAACGATATTCTAGTTTTTGGTATTACTGGGGAATGTCAAAATCTTCTTTGCAAACTAATCCATTCCTTAAAGTAGCTAATTAAATAAAACCAAATGAACCACAAGTGTCTTTTAAATCGAACATACTACATTATGTCTTACAGTGGGAATCAACAGATGTCCTGATGTTATTCTGCTTTAATGTCTTTATAGCTTTGCCGTCTATTCTGTCTTTCCTGATTTTCATAAATTGGGAGTACGATAATAGTGTGCCAGGGATAGGTATATGAAAAATGGTGTTTCAGCTTTGTTTTTTCCTCTGTTTGGAAATACCTAGTTTAACAAATCTTTATGACAAGAAAATACTGTAGATTTAGTCAAAGTAACTCCTGTCCATGCATCAGTGGTGTTAAAATAGGAGATTGCATTGTGCATATCAAAGGGATTGTGTGAATGTTATTGATACACTGTTGTTCAGTGTTATTTACATTTTCATCATTAGTCCATAAAGTCTTAATAATTAGCTCTCTAATTTCCCAGAAAAAGCATGATAATTTGTTGAACTGGTTGAAGGAAAAAAAAAAAAGCTGACCAATCTGGCATTGTAAGTTAATAGTATAGAACAAAGCATAGTCATAATTAGTTGAGAAAAGGACTTTCCCTGTTCATTCCAGTTCATAATAAAAAGTGCCTCACCAAAGTGACTTAGAAAATAATGCATTCAGACTGAGCAGAATTACCGCCTAGCAGATTCTATTTATCTGTAGCTTAAAAAGCAGCTGCGTTTTTGTAAAAAGCAATGAATGTGGCAGTCCTACTTAAAGGTAGAAGAAAAAGAACACCCCTTGTTTTGTAATAAGGGGATTTTCAATTTAAAAGAGAGAGAGAGCCTGTTGTGTGAAGTATGGTTATTACATTCACTGTATTCTATCTCACCCACCAGGAGGCTAATAACGAAGGAGTCAGTGAAGGAGACCAATGCCACGAGGGTTATCTCGCAGCCCCAGATGCTGGATAAGTTGAAGGAGGCAGAATCGCTTTTGGATGACATTCAGGAAGGCCTTGAATGATTATCTGGCGAAGAAAAGACTATTCTTTCCAAGGTAAACAGTCCATTTCATCTGTCTGCTGTTGGTGTTGGTGTAAAATATGTTTATATAAATACCTCTGAAGTTCATTTTTTATCATTTTTCAGGTTTTTTTCTCCAGATGCAGCAATGATCTCTTAGGAGTCCTTTTTGAGACAAAGGATCCATTCCACGTCCAACCAAACCTAAGGAAATGCTTTGAAGGAATTGACAAGCTCACTTTTAATCACAAGAGAGAAATTACCCACATGGAGTCAGCAGAAAATGAAAAAGTAGAGCTCGTGCTGCGAATAATTTCAGCAAGTGCCAAGGGGCTAGTTGAGAAATGGCTTCATGAGGTGAATATCTTTAGCTCTTACTTAGGGTTTAGTTACTGTATGATCATTTTCTCTTTTAGGAGCAATGAATATTATAAGTGTATACTAAATAGCTCTCTGAATATTTTTCAAGATGTTGACAGATTTCAACCTTATTGTTGTTATTTATTGCAACTAATTTAGCTTCTGCAAACATGCAGAAATTAATCCTAATAAAAAGCTCTCTTGAATCAAGCTGTCAGCAGTAGTCGGTCTGTGTCTGAAGCCGTATGTGTGAATATATGTTTGAGTCTACATGTATGTGTTTTTGTGCTTTCGTGGTGTAATGTCTGTAGTTCAGGAGGATAATATGTAAAAAATAATTGAAGAAATCTAAGATTTTGAATTCTTCCCTCCACCCTGCAGAAAGTGTGTCCCATTGTGTTGGAAGGGTTTAATATCCAATCATTTTAACAAAAGGGAAGAGAAATTATGTCACTGATAACATCCTAACCTTTCCCCTTTGGGCCTCTAATCTAAATTCATTGGTTTCAGTATGAAATTAGTTTGGTGACCTTTTTTGTTTGCTTTATTTAACCTTCCTCTCCCAGTGGATGGGAATGGGACCTTCCATTCTTTTTTCTTTCTGGGCGTTTTTCCTCCATGTGCTTACCTTTCTCCTGGGGCAGGATCATCCCCAGGAATTCCACTTGCCCTTTGTTCACTGTTGCAGATGCTGTTCTTGTCCTCAGTGGCTTTTCCCTGGGTGTTCCCTAGGCAAGGGTAAGTGGCAAGGACCAGCACCCAGCTCCAGCAGGAGAGGGAAGGAGGGGCTGGGGGCTGCTGTTTTTGTAGCCAGATAATTGGGCAGAGGCTGTGGGGGGAACCCCTGGGCAATGAAACCTGGAGCAGGTGGCGGGTTAAAGGTGTTTGGCCCTATTGTGTATTGTGTTTCTACTGGCTGGGTGAGCAAAGCCAGACTGCGTAAGCCCACTTGTGAATCCCTGTTTCCCACCCAGTGAAGCTGCACAGCAGCTATGTGCCAGCTTTGGATGGAGCCCCTTTAGGGACTGACTGCATGCAGTTTAAAATGGTCCACCTGCATCATCATTCAGGATAGGGAAGGGAGAAGAGGAGGGGATGATTTAGGCAAGCCCAAACACTTCCCACCCTGCTCTCTCTGTCAAGGCACTGGCTTGGTTTTGGACTAGTTTACAGACAAAACTTCCATTAGGAAAAAAAAAAAGAAAAAAAAAAAAAGAGTGACAGTGGGTAAGTGGCAGTCCTGAGGAGCTCAAAAAAACCCAGATTCTCAAGCCTTGTGATATACTTTTTAGTTTTCACCTTCTTCCACAGATGAAACAGGGTTGGGGGAGGTGAGCAGCTGTGTTTATTTTAATACATCTATTTTAACCCTCACCTAAAAACAAATGGGAAGGTTTGGGAGTGCATTAATCTGGATCTGATTAGTGTCTCTTTCTCCCTCAAAAGTGCAACCTGAGATTAATGAATATAAACTAGAGTTTCATATGCAGTCTTTAAGTCATTTGCATGTTTTATGCATGATAATTGAATTTATTTATGCACTTCCTTTCATTTAATGATTTCTCGCTCTTTTCTATGCTATCAACATTGTATTATGCAAGAAGTAGGATTTGGTAGGCAAGAAAAGATAGAAGTATATAAATCAAACTCGAGTTAATTGTGAGTTCTAGTGTCAACACTAGATCAGAATTAATACTAGTCCCATGCCAGTGGGTTTACATGGCTGGGAAAACATAAAATATTTTTGGTAAAGCATAGACTTTTAGCTTGAGATGTTTCTGATTCAGCTTAGTTTGCTTGCAAGTGTACAAGCAAAATTATTTTCAAATGGCAGTTAAATTATTGTATTGACTTTTCAATGACCCTAGAGACTTGTGTTTCTACTTGGCCAATTAGTAGTAATAAGAAGATGAATACTCATTACATTAATAAATAACTGTGTTCAGACCAGGACCTCAGTATTATAGTCTGGCTTAGAAAATAAGGGTATTTTATAATTTGTCTCATTTGGTCTTCCATCAGGAGAAATATGGACTTGGCAGCTATAGTAAATTTGTCATAGCCAAGAAGGTAAAGGTCCTGGGGATGAGAGGGTTGTATTTGATAGCAGCTCTGTGACAGTAGCTGTTCCAGTGCCATAGGCAGGGAATCTTGTTCTGTTTCCGCAGTTAAGCTCAGATGTCTTAAAGATGCCTTAGTGTTGGAGTCTGATTTTTTATAATGCATGCCAGGAAGTTACTAAGGAAAATTAGGAAAAAGATGCTGGTAGTGGTGCTTTCATAGCGTTTATAGATATACCAGTTTCTTTTGTGTCTTTTGTCTTTCCTTATGTCTTGAAAGATGTATGTGGAAGTGATATTTTTCTGTGGTGTCCTGTCTTCTATCAGTGAACTAAATGGTTGTGTCTTGTGATTGTTTCTTGATTCCCGTAGGTAGGACTGTGTTTAAAGGCTAAAGCTCTGTTAATTTGTGATGTAACCATTTCAGTGTCTTTCTTGTCATTGAAATGTAGTTTAAAATGTTCAGTAATGTAGCATGAAATCATTGGTTAGTTTTGGAATGGTGGTGAAATCATGTGAAGAAAATAAGTATTGCATCTGATCAAGATAAATTCACTCTAGTGTTTTATGGCTTTTTATTCCTATGTGATAGTAATAAAGTCTCATGTAGGGATGGAAGCCATGAAATACATTGTGAAAAATCATCAACTCAGATGGGGCCATCAGGATAGCATGCTGTAGTTGTAGAGTTATTGAGAATGATTGGAAGATGGTTTAGTATGTCATCACTTCGACTACCATGTTTCTTGGATTTTGTTTCTTCATCCGTCACCCACATAGTTTGATGAGAGGAAATCAGTTTGTAACGAGATGATCCATCTTTACATCAGTGTTCAGTCTTTAAATCGTTTCTACATCTTTCATTTTCTTCCAAAGATAACACTGTATATGAAACCCTTAGCTAAGAATTTAATATAGCTAATAAACACATGCCAAAATGAATACAAAGAAAAGCCAATGAACTTCTAAATGCTTGGAAATAAGGAAGGAAACAAAGCAAGGTCTACCCTGTTAGCAACTGGTTCAGGTTCTTTATTTCCATGTTTAAGAGTAAATCTTGAGAGGTGATCCAGGGATTAAAAAAGAACTCTTTTCTCTGCTTGCATGTCTTTCTGGAAGTGCTTGTTCTTTATCTCTCTGGAACTGAGATGAAGGCTGACAGTGTTGGGCTCAGAAAACAATTTCTGGCAAATTCCTTACAATGCTGCTATTCCACATATTGGCTTACTGCTCCGTCTCCTTTGCTTTTGTGTCACAGTTTCCTTTGGGAATGTTTTGGGGAATGTTATTTATTCTGATGCAACTATTTATGATGTATTTGTTGTAATATTTCTCTGAAGCATATGTTAATAAAACATTATTGATTTTTTGGTACTTTGACTCCTTTATTATTTCTCTTATGTGTGAATTTTTTCTCTGCTAAAAATACTGACTTTATTGTAACTAAGGTCATCTTCTGATGAAAAGCCTCAGCAATAATTAGGCAGTATGTATATTTCCCATTTTATTATAAATTTTAATTTCTTCTTTAAATCAAACAGCACATAGAGAATTTAACCATGATTAAATTCACAGACATTATGTGGCAATTATTTCAGTGTTACTTGGGCTTAAAAAGGGTAGACGCAGGTTTGCTCCAATGGTGCCGTGTGAAAAAAAAGTATAAAAACCTATAAAACACATTACCTTCAGACTCCTGTTAAAAGAAAAACTATTCTCCTCCCTATATATTAACAAATCTTTTTCCAGCAGTGTCCAAGGTGTATAGCAAAGAGAATAAATAAACTGCGTTTATTTTTCAACTTTGTATTTGGCTAAGATAAAAGTTGTCTTCCTGTTTTCAATACCTACTTTGGTGATAATTTTTCAGAGACCTGAGACAAACTCCTTTAAACATGGGCTTCTGTACTCTTTTTCTCCATTTCTGCTAGTTTGATGATGAATTGCAGTTCAACTATTCTGTTGGTAAATACAATTAATCTTTACTGCAGGCTATATTTGAAAAGTAGTCTACAATCCCACCTGTAGAGAATATTTTCAGTACTGCATTTTGTCTCCGAATTATTTCAAGAGTTAAAAGTTACAGTACTCTGAAATAACACCAGAGGTGAGTTCCTCCTTGGAAACTAGGCACTAGAATGACTTCAATGTCCTTCAATAACTCTCTTCATAGCATGTTTGCAGATCTAACTCCACTGACTACTTCGAAGCAACTTCAAGTGCCCATGAGTGTTCAACCCTGGAGTTAATGAGCAATGAGCTGTCCTGGAGTGGTCACACCTTAAGGTGTTAGTGGAGGAGAGAGTGTTACTTTGGGATTATATTTTCTTTCTAGTAGCAGTTCATCCATAGATGTTGCAGAGAACCTTCTTTAGTGTATTCTTTCCTGAAAAAATTTTATTATTTATATCCTAATTGTTTTCCTTTCCCTCTGCCTCCAGGGTGGAGCTGATCTGTTTATTTTTTTTTTCTGAGCAAGAAAAATGCTTTCTCATAAATCCTGAAATATTACTTCAGATACACCCCTTTGAATTATGCGTTGTAAGAACTTGAGAATCAGATTTTAAGTGACACCTTGCCATGATGGCAAAGAGAGTATTTTTCTTGTCAGTGTCAAATTGAGTAAAAAGTGTGTATGTTTAAAGTGTAGTCAGTTGTCAGAAAAAAGCAAGGTCTCTTGTCACAAAGATGAAATGTTAAAGTTACCACTTTGTTTAATGAATTGTAAATGTCCATATTGCATGTGTTCTTAATAAATTAACAGCCTAAGTCAAGAGCAAGACAATGTTCTACTTATACCTTCAAAATACTGTATGAGGTAGTGGACATACCAGCTTTCAGGATCTTGGTAATCTCAGATCCAAGCAGGGTTTCCTAAGTCTTTTTTGGATAATGCAAACAGCTTGAGTGCCACCTGTAAAGGGGGCAAGTGTCTGAAAGGAAGTGTCTTGTGTTTTCCATGGCCTGGAATATAAAACCAAGAGCCACGGTTTTCTGCTGGAGCTAGTGCTTTAATGCAGTCTTCAAGGGCAGCATCATGGAGAATAAATTATTACAATTCGATCTGGATATAAGAAAGGCTTTGTTACTTGCTGGGAGGGCTGTGCCACTGGAAGGAGGAGAGAGGTTTGCACTTGCCTTACAAATATAAAATTGGAAAGGCTATTTCTGGAGACTGGCATTTACCTATTCTCCCAGCAGTATCACTGTCGCGCTGATGTCAGCATCAGTTCACTGTTCATCCACAACCCCTTGGTGGGTTTTGGAAAAATCAGGTATGGCACTATGAGACAAAAGTTGGAGGAGCTATGTCGTTTTGTGGAGTTAGGGGGAGAGAGGGAAAAAAAAGCTTTTCTGATGAAATTTTTCTGTGTTATTTGAATTCCTAGGATTAGTGTAAATGGTGTCTTGTCAACCTGCTGCTATTCTACCCTTTAAATTATTGTCTCTTCTAATTTTCTTCCTGATTTCTTAAAAATATATTACACACATTTTTTTTATTTTTCATTCCTCTCCAAGACATGCTTTTTAATTGTAAGCTATCACCCTGAACTTGACTGTCTGGCAAACATTAGCTGAGTTGGTTTCTGGTTTTCTACTCTACAGCGGTTATTGCTAAAATAAAACTAGTGCTTCCTTTCCATGGAAAAAGACACCTATGACAGAATTGTGCCCATCTTTTTCCAGCTCAATATGATTTACTCAAAGATGTTATGTATCCTTACTAACTTTCCTCTCATTATTTTATTACCCATACTTCTGGGTAGAACTCGGACTCCTTGTTCCTAATTATCTGCTTGGGCAGCTGAATGTTTTGAGAGGATTTTTTTTTCAACTTTGAAATCAAACACCTTGACTTGACCTAAGTTTTCAATAGCTTTGGTCAATCCTTTATGTTGTTTTGAATGAGTTAACTTGGTTACTTTTAGAACATCAGCAAGTAGGAAAATTCCAAGGATCATTACAGAAAAAAAAGTTTGACTCCTATTTGGAACAAATAGGGTTTTTGTTGTTATTTTACTTATGCTTCTAGTGTTTATGGTAATTTTTCCCACCTCCACGAGAAAATACAATGAGGAGGGTGGTACTTCAGCCCTGGAAGCACTTGTGCATCTAAAAATTGTAAGAGCAGGTATGAGGAGATGCACTGGTCTGATAAAATGTGGAGACTAACAGTACTCAGAGGTGATAAAAATTTGGTGCTTAATCTTGCACGTTCTGCAGAATTTTCTGTGAGTGCAAGTCTAGTCATGCTGATGAGCTCCCCACTTATGGTCCACTTCAATACATTTCTGTAGGATATTTTTGCTGTCTTCATTGTAGCCTTTTTCCATTGGCAATAAGACCAGACCAGGAAACAAAATGTAGGGGGACAGGGAGAGGTAGGTAGGCAGTGGAGATGGGGAGCCAAAGAAAGGATCAGTGGGTTAGTGAAAGCTGCATGACTGGATTCATTCCAGCCCTCCTCTGCAGAGAAGCTTTTGTGAAACTCGCTGTGGCTTCTGAAAGGAAGGTCCCTATTCATCCGGCCACTGAAGGAGATCATACTAATAGGCTCCAGGATCACAAAGACACTCGCCACCTGCTGTCATGAGCGCAGGTCAGGCTTTGTTTGCTCTGCTGAATGCTTTTTTTCTTTAAAAACTGAAGTGTAGGTATATGTTTGGCAGAGTTTATTATTCTTTCATGTCAGCATTTCAGATTTTAAAAGATAAAAAAGAAAAACAGATATTGTCCATATAGTTACAGGTAGACATAGGATGTGTTTCTTGCCACTGACACAAGGTAGAGCCTATAAGAAACTTCTGGAATATGCCAAAGTGTAGATAATAAAACCATATCTCAAATAGTTTGATTTAAAATTAAGACGTTAAATTTCAGCTGAAATTCATTTTTATTGAAGAGTATTATTTTGGCAGACAATATTGGTATACTCAAGTTTTCTTAAGTAACAATACATTCAAGTGCTCATTGAACTTTTTGCCTTAATGAAACTTTTGTATTTAATTTCACGTTAACAAAATGGATCTTTAATTTTATTTGGCTTGTTAGAAGAAAAAAAATTTACATTTGTAACAAGACTATCAATTTTTTCCTTTGAGAGAAATAGAAAATAAATTACCTAAAATATAAGAAATATTCAGTGTAGACTGTTTCACATTCCCAGAATTTAATTCATGGTAATCCAGGTTTCCCAAGATTGTTAAACTTTGTCCTGAAGTAAATAACCAAATTTGAAATATAAACATTATAAATAATCTGTATTTGAAATTATAGGAGTTCTGCTAGTGGTGTCTGAAGCATTTAATGAGTCTTGTATGTGAAACAACAGATAGTGTCTCCTTTTTCTTACGTGGCCTCATGAATGCCTATTTTAGTAAATGAATTTCTTACTGTGTTGAGATAATAGGAAACTTTTGAAGGAAATATTGTGATAAAAGTTTAATTAAATCAGTACTTGAGGCAACAGATGTAAACATTTGTGGTATTGCATGCTTGATCCAAGTAGGAACACAGCTGCAAATAATTTGAAAACTAAACTGTATTTTTACATCAACACAGTTAGACAAAAATGCCTTATTAAGTAATTGCTATTGTGACATAAGCTTTATGCAGTAGCTGAATTACTTGGCAGAGCTAAAACGTCAAGCTACCTTGGGAATCTACCACATTCTTTAATTTTCTGATTGATTAAATGGATTATTTGACATTTTGGCAGAGCTTTGAAATCACAGCATAACAAAGACTCCTTTCATTGCTCATTATTTGCTCTCTTCAGGCTTAGCACAGATTCTTTGAAATGAAAGGTTTAAGGTGCTTCTTCCCTGGGTAATTTTTGTTCCAGTTCGCATTTTTGCTAGGAGTGTCACATTTCCAACTTAAATTCCCTACTGTGTAGATGCAGTTCCTTAGAATGACAGTATAACCTATGGAGATATGTAATCTTGAAAAACACTTTTATATACCTCTCAACAGTGGGACTGAAGAATTCAACGCGACTATTCTGCTAGCAGAGAGGCTCTTAACCCTTCCACCACCAGCATTTTCTGGAGTGCAGGAAGCTGGGCGAAGTGCTGGGTGTTTTTGTTCAGGTTGTGACAATGTTCAGCTTTCTGCTGACCTAGGGGCAAGAAGACAACGCCATGCAGCAACTTTGGGGAACAGTTCATAGATAACCAGGTAGGTTGGAGGTCAGTTGCCATGGTCACCTTGACATCAGTGAGCAAATGAATTGCCTAACTGCAGTTCACATCAGTAATTAATAACAGTCAGACAAAATCTTACTTTCAACATAACTGCACAGTTTTCTCTACTGAAAAGCAGCTCATGAGGATATCTACAGGCTTATAGGCTGTTCTGTACCCTGCTGCTTCTCAAACACAAGTTTGGTGGAGCTAGATAGCAAGCACATAGGTGAAGTGAGACCTTCAGTGTCTTGTGCTCAAGCATTTTAATGGCGCAAATCCTCAGGCATGCTCAGTGAGGGACTCCTGATTTTAAGCCTGTGTCTTTTCTAATACTGTGAGTATAGTTGAGTCAAATTGCTTTGGTAGTTGCGCTCAGAGGGGTCTGTGTGTCCTCCCTCACAGCTGTAGACAGCAGTCTGGGACTACACAGTCCTGAGGACGCCGCTGAAGGAATTCCACTGCCATGGTAAAATTTCTTCCAAAAAATTCCTTCCGTGTGTCTGCATCAGTAAGGGAGCTTCTAACATACAGCAAAATATTTACGTGGGTTTCTGTGAGCTCCAGACATGCTTTTGGAGCTGCGGTAGGTTCATGAGCAGTTGGGATTGTACACACTGCTTGCTGTTCATAAAACTTCTCTTGCAAAGCACAACTTTCTGTGATCCATCTGCATCTCTTGAGCTTTTCAAGACAGAGAAATACCTTTGAATATGGAAACTTGGGGTTATAAACTTAAAAAATTTAGGGGTGATTCTTTCCTTTTCCCATACCACGGGAGGAAGAAATGCTAGTCTCCTGTTCAGTCTCCAGGCACTTACAGATGTGTCTGCAAGGTATGAAGTTCTACTTGTGTGTCTGAGAATCCGCATTTGTTTCCAGTCATTGCAACTGGTTCAGAGGGGATGCTCATACCTGCCATGCTTCCCTTCCCAAGAGTGGGAGAAGGATCCCACTCTTGGGAATTAGCAATCTTTTTCTGAGGTTATACCTTGAATTGGAATTTGTATGGTAGCCAAATTTGCCAACTTTGACAATTATTCTAGCTGAGGGAAAACCAGTGTTTCTGATACTTCTCTACTATAAGGCAGTTCTAAATCTAAGGTTGAAAGACACTGTGTAAGTCTATATATAACTCCACCCATCTGAAGTAGTGATTCTTGAAGTCAAAGTTGCACAGTGCTTTGTTATAATATGTTGCTTTCAATTGTCAATACCTCGATCAGGTTGAAATTTTCTATGCCTGTAGTTTTCTTCAGGTAAATTACCAAAAAAATTCAACCCAAAACCCCAGAACCACAAGCCACCCAAGAAAAAAAGCTTCAACGTTGCTGTGATATTTTGAAGTGAGGGATCTATTCACAGAATATAACCTTTCCAACATTCTTAATGAACTATGTTACTGCATTAGTTCCTGAATAGTATCTATGTTCATATGATAGAACTATGAAATAACGTAAAAACTTATGAAATAACATACACAAAATCAAAGAAGAACAAGGAGATGTTTAGGACTGCAGGCACATACAAATCTCAAAAGAAGGGAGAAGAAATCTTTTATGTGCATTTTGACAAAGTCTTCAGTTACGTATTAATAGTAGGTCCCACACTGCATAGCAAACCTAGTGGAAGGGGCACTTGGACCTAGGCTTCTTCATGGCCACAAAGACAGGTAGTGTTTCACCTGAAGTGGAATAACTTCAGTTAGAAAGGGTGAGGAATTTCCACTCCAGATATCCCATCTCAGATACCTGATGTGAGTTCAAGAGCTTTCAGGCAAAGCCTTAAGCATCCTAATACCTCATCAGCTGGATAAGATGGTATGAACACCACCAGTATCACATCTGGAATGAGGTGTTTTTAGAAGTTGAAGGGCTTAGAGTACATTTACAATGCAGCTCTAGAGTACATTTGTGAGTCGTGCAGCTGAGGTTGCTATGTATCAGAAGGAAACAGTTAATAAGTGAAGTTTAGGAATTGGTGGGTTCCCAGAGCTAGAAAACAGAGGTATTTCTATGCCTAATTCCTGGCAAACCATGTAATCAGAAGTGAGATTTGTGGGAGGAAAAATGTGATTGTGCAACTTATAAATGGCAAGGGAGTCTGTGTATAAAACATTACATGTCTCTTCACGTACCCTAATGGTTAAGGTTTCAGACATGTGCTTGAATTATGGGTGAGGTGGCTGCGGAATGGATGTTTATAGCATTATAGCTGTCCATGTATATGCTTTTAGTCTGCTGCAAATTAAAGGAAATACGACTTTGTAGCTCAGTCATTTCAATTTGAATTTGCTGAGGGCTGGCAGCAGTTACTGGAGTTCAGCTGATGTGTGGCGGCTGGATTATGGGGCTGAACCCGGGGCCACAGCAGGATATCAAGCACATGCATGAATCCTGCATGGGCAGCAGGTTCTAGCAGAGACAAAGTCATTACTGACTTGATTTAAAATGAAAGAAAGCAAAATCCCCAAAGGTTTTTACATCTTACTGATAATGAGATCATACCGCAGTTTTGTTTAGTGTAAGACTGTTTAAGCCACGGCTCTAGAGATAAAGTCATGCCCTTTGGGTCACGTATCTGCATATGGTGTGCCTCAGCTCTAGAAGGAACAAGACCTTCAGGTTTCATTGCCTCAGCACAGTGGTATGTGTGTGATCAGCCATGCTGCGTAGAAAGGCCTTGCTTAAGCACTTAGTCTTTTCTGTAATGCCGCCTTGTCGTCAATTTTAGTTCTCAATTTATCTTACCCTTGTTTTAGACTCAAGCTCTCTACCACCATGCAAATAGCTTAGATAGACTCTAAATTTGCTGAAGAAAGGTTCTGACTTTAAATATAGGCAGGGTGGTGCATGAAATTTTGCTTGAGTGTGTCACAGGTCAATTTTCCTCAATTGCAGCACAGTATCTTAAGCCTAAGATTCACCTTGGCTGGTTATGCTTTGGTAGATAGATATTCTGTTCCTTTCTTATGCTTTATGTCACAGTACGTGCCTCTAGTTAGCTCAGTTTAGGAAAGCACTCTATGTAACAAAAATACAGTCTCAAAATGAGCGCAGCTCAGCATATAATTTACATGGGCTTTTTTAAATGTCTGTAAGATTTGTGGTAAATTTTGCGTTGTACATGTATTTGAGAGTAAAAGCTCAATGGGTTAGTTCTATCCAGAGTAAGTGGTAGTTAGTGAAACCTTTTATTGATAAAGTTTAGTTAATTATCTGGGTAATTGTACAGACAAATAATTCAGTAATTTGAAATTATTTATTCTGTGTATAATGGTACTTTATTACCTTTAAGTGCAGTTTAACATATTAATTGCAGAGACTCAAGGGACTTGTGAAGAGTTATTCTAGTGATCATACATTATTAATTCCCCAGGGACACTGCTTTTTTGGAATAGCACCTACAGAAACATTCAAACCTCAAGACAATATGCAACATTGGCAATTAAAGATTAAAAAACCCAACAAAACAAAAACCAACCTCCATTGTGAGGTGGGTTTGGGTTTGGTTTTTTTTTTTTGGTTGGTTGGGTTTGATTTTGAATTTGATTTTTGTATGAAACATCACATCATTTCATCCTGTCTTTTCATGTGACAATTCCTGTAAATTGCTGATCTTCAGGTTCTTATGGTTGTGGACGCCAGGGAGATAAATCTGATATTAAAGAAAACAGAACATTCAGTGTTGCCAGTCAATAATGTTAATATGTACCTCTGCTTTAGTCCGTGATAGCATCTTTTCCATTGATACCTCAATGATGTCTTTTGCAAATGCAGAACACGAAAGTCTTGCAAACACTTGTTCTCTGTGAGTAATATCATGCATCTGATCCTCAGGTGTGGAAACAACATACCCTGTGTCATTGGATCTATTGCTGTCTTACAAAACCCTCTCTTTTTGTAAATGAAGAGGTTTGATTGTTTTTTACTTTTTGGTTTCTTCTGGGGTTTTGTTTTGGTGGTTTGTTTTTTGTGGTTTCTTTGTTTGTTTGCTTGCGTTTGTTTTTTTTGTTTTGTTTTGTTTCGGCACATCTCTGATTACTTCAAGGCAGAACTTCCTGAAAACCTGGCTCATTCCTGATGGCTGGTAAGAGAAGGCACAGTTGGAAGGCTTGTCACCTCTGGGCGGTTTGGGTGTGCTGGAGCTGTTACAATCCTTGTTTTGATGTGGTGGTTTGAGTACCAGCTTCACTCCAGGCAGCTGGGAGCCCCTTGTCACCCCAGGATATCAGAACTCCTGTATTTCTCAGTGCAGCTGGGAGGGGAACTGCCTGTTCCCCTGTCATAGACATGACAGAGGAGTGACAGAGTCACTGGAGGCTTTCTGAGTTGTTACTGAGCAGGGCTAAGTCTTGAAGCCTGCGCAAATTAAGATTCCCAGTTGTGAGTCTACTCCATGTAAATGGGAAACTGAATAACACCAAAACAATGACAGTTGCTATTCATCATCTGTGCAACCTGTGCTTCAGACAAGTCTCCTGAGGAGTCATTTGTCAACAGTAGTACGTTCTGCCATGTCATACTCCACACATGTGAACTGTGAAAGTTTGAGTGCAAGCAGAGGGAGGGAAAATGGATTGATTTATTAGTAATAGATATCGAAACTGCAGTCATGCACACCAGGAATCCTGCTGGTGAGTTTGCCACCTCAGACCTGTCATATCTGTAAATCCCACTGACCTCTTTTTAGACCAAGTTGGAGCTAAAAATTTGTTGTTTAAATGGTTTAGATTACTCTGAATCCTCACCTGACCTTAAAATTGATAGGACAATAGGTGCATTTAAGGAGGCATTTTCTTTCCATTACGTAGAAATTTTTCTTTGCATTGACTATGTTTAGACTTATCATCCAAAAGACATCAATGACCAGAGGCATCCAACCCACTTGAGCAAACATGCTTTTTGCCTGGTCATATTATCATAATATGGGATTGTCTGGTTCCAGGTTTCACTTAGGTGGAACGCCAGGTCGTCTGGATAAAAAATATGCAGTTCTTAAAAGCGATGTATATTGTATATTTTCTAAAATGTCTAACTGTGTATTTTTACACAATTATAAGCAGTATTTAGCATACTGTTGCAAAAATGAGGAGATTCCAGATATAGCAGAGGAGATAGTGACATTAGAAGATATTTCAAAAAGTGCAGCAAGAAAAATGAAGTCCCATGAAGTAGCAACATGAGGAATATAGAATACATCATTTATAGTTAGTAAATATATAGATCACCATTCAGTGGTATTCAAAATGTGCTAAACGGGGAATGGATGCTGTACTGACGTTATTAAAAAACCTTAGTAAGTTTGTACGTGATGGTTCATTAATGATTCAATCAGTCATATGGTTTATCCATATATAAATATCCATGCAAATTGTGGCTATTTATCATGCTATTATTGCATCTAATACATTAAAGAGATGTATATCTTATTAAGCTGCGAAAAACTCTGATAGCTGATATTTTATTTTTAGGGCAATATATAAAGGGAGCCTCTCCAGCCATGCATAAATGTTCGGCCGTCGTAACATGCCATAACAATATTGATCTCTCAAACTGACGACAGGTGGGAACAGCTATGAAAAATAGGGAAATACCCAAAGGGATGGAAGTTGTGACAGGCTTCCAGAGCTTGCTTGCAGGGATTCCCCAAATCCATTGGCTACAGCTGCCAAAAAGAGGGCAGAAATGTATTGGTATTAATTCACAGAGTTCGAATTCCTGAATCAAACCCATCATATTTCAGTTGTTTTGAGAAAAGATATTCCTAAAACTGAGTGAAGAAGTAAAATGTAATTTTTAATGTGTTTCAGTACAAGGGCTTGTTTGTGGGAACATGCTGGGAGCTGCCAACACGGGAGTGAGAAGCAGAGGTTTTCCAGAGGATGACCTGCTCCTAGATTATGTTTCCCTGTGGTTCACTTGTTGTTTTTCCCCTGCTGCTGTTGAGAGTTCATGAGGATGCCCTCAACAGGGGCAAATGGATATAGAGCATTGAAATAAGGAATAAATAAGGATTGCCATGAACTTACGTCAAAGCAGATAACATGAAAGGTGAAACTAATTGAAGAGCTGATGTACAGGAGTAAGTACAGAGAAAAAAAGGCTTAAAAGTAACTTGGAATGTAAAATAACCAACACCTTCTAGGAGGATAGCCATATATGCAGCAATGTTGTGTTATGTGTTTGGGCACCTAACATTATAGTGTATTGCATTACCGAACTATGCTATTTTCTCATGAAACTCTTAGGAAATAGCGATGCAGTTGGATTGAAAAAAAAAGAAAATAAAGGCTTTTTGTAGCTATTTTTCCTCTCAAGGCCTCACTTTGTCTGTCCCATGTTTTAAAGTCTCCTCTTCCCCTGCATTTGCTTTCAAATCAGGGACAACTTGGAGGAGATTGCTGAAAGAAGTAAAAGTACACAGCCAAATGAAAACTCTAATGTGAGTGTTGTTTTTGAATATGTTATTCTCATTGAGAGCCTCTCAGGAAGCAAAATTAGATTTCTTTAAAAAACATTTTTGAACAAAAAAAATCCCCTTTTTCTCTTGTGTTTGGCAAATTACCTTCAGGCAGTGAGATAAACAGAAGAGGAATTCTTTTACTGAAAACTCAGGAGAGGAGTTGCTTGTTGGCCAATTTACCCACTAAGCTATTAATTCTTCTGACCTTGGAGAAGGGAACTGGAAATACATGTATGACATCTAAGCACGGTTTCAGCTTAGAAAGCTGAAAGGAAACTTAATTTTACTAGTATTGCGGAAATTTACAGCCAACCACAACTTTCAACCAAGTGTTTTACTGAGCCTGACGTGTGTATTAAAATATTTTGGGAAAGGGATCAGAGTGATGGTAGGAAGATGTCCTGATAGGCAGCTGCAGAGTCATTCCTTGTCTCATTGCATGAGGCACAGTAGTGCTCTGAGAGCTCCAGGAGCTATAAAGCAAGGTCTTGCTGAGCACTTCCTTTGCATCATCCTGATAAGAATTTCTGCTATGGCAACATATATTTTGGTCACTTCTATAACCTAATACTTGTGCAGCAAATATTATTTTTCACGCTGGTGTTATAGCAAGGGTAGAGAAAAAAGCCAGTGGCTCACTTGGTTAAACACCTTTTGTAAATGTTATTAGAACTTGTCCATAATTTTTACTCTTTCTGCTATTTGCTTTGGAGCTTCTCTTGTCTTTTTTTACTAAGACCTCCCCCACTGCCTGCTCCCACCACCGTGGAATAGTGTGGCTGTTTTGGTGATTATTGCAGACAAGTCCTAGGAAAAGCTTAATAAGAGGAAAGTAGGTTTGCCATAGCTGCATGACCTTTTCCAGCCTTGCCTTTAAGCCAGTCTTTTTCTCAGGAACAGTTAGCATTGGCAAAGGTTTACAAATGAAGCATAGACACCCAGGAAAACCACCTGTGCTGAACTTGGTCCCCTGACACCAGCCTTGCAGAACAGAAAAGCCCAAGAGTTGTACATGCAATGATACAGCTCCTTGTCTCTTTGTCTTCTTCTTTTGCCTATGAGTTACTGAGAAACCCCAGGTCTTTATTACCACTGAACCATGGTCTGATGTTGGTTCTATGCACCTCATCTACATTATGATGCTGCTCTGTCCTGTGCCATCAGATTAAATTAATATGGGCATTATTCAGCACTACTCTGGTAAAACGAGAGGTAGAATCTAGATTCTAGTGGGTTATGTTTGAGCTAACTATTCTTTCCAAATGAAAGTACCAAATTTCTATGCTTGTTTATTTTGTCTTGTGCTTCGCTGAGCCATAGTCTTCTCTGCAAGCTTCCCTGATTCCCACTGAGGAGCAAATTGGCCTGCAGGTGATTTAGAGAGCATGTCCTGACACAGTGTCCTGTGCACAGGGAGAGGGGGGCCCTGAACTTGGCTGCAGAGCTACCTTGGTCACAGCATGGGCTCCCCCAGTTTGGATCAGGGCAGCTGTAAGCAGCTGTGATCCACAAAGAAAGTCACAGTTCAGGCCATTTATGAGACAAGAGACTCTTGATTCTTATATAAACTTTTAATGCTACTAAAAAGGAAGGAACTAAACACCTGAGGTTTCTCTCACAGGGGTTTCTCAACAAAGATTTCACCTGTGCCATGCAGCAAAGCTGCCACCCAAGGGATTCTTTTTCAAAAACCCCCAAAGCTAAAAATTGCCTACCCTAGCAAACACTGAATTTGAAGTTGTTCTTCCAGAGGAGGTTGGCTATATGGCACTGTTGTTATGAAAACACCTCTAAAATATTTTAATGAACAAGAATTTTACTTGAAGAAGACTGCAGACTTGAACATGGTATTGGCTTGCCTCTCTGCTGCAGAAATATAGATGAGATTTAAAAGCCACAGTAATTTATGAGCTGTACTTAGAAGCCATAAAGGGATATTTCGGTTTCAGAATTGTTTCATTCCTGATGTGATTTAGAAGATTAAACTGTCATATTTTAGCACAGATAGATGACCATCATTGCTATAATTAATCATGTACCATGAATTCTATTATTTAGAAGCTACTTCATATAAAAATTGAAAATACTTTTTATACAACGCAAAATTAAGTAGCTTTATAGTTACGTTTTGGAGATATATGTTGATTTGTTTCATATGCAGAGGATATTTACTTTACAAAATAATCCAATATACTAAATGCATACTGCAAAACAATACAGTAGTGGAGTATTTGCTAATGACTTCAATTTAAGGACAGCCTGTCTAATAGCTGAGATAAGATGTTACTAAAAGAGTGTGCTAATGATTTGAAAATTACTACCAAAATTGTGTTCAGTCTATGAGGGGTTGCAGATGTAATTGCGCTAATAAATATCTAAGTCAGCCCTGATTTTGAAGCTTGTATCATGATTACTACGAGTTTTAGAAATCAGACAGAGCTAAATCATGCTGTTGTGCTCACATGAATAGCCTCTCTGGTGGCACTGCTCATTTGAGTAAAGAGAGCAAATACACCCATGCTAGACAGAAATGCATTAAACTTTCATAAATGACTGGTTAAAATGCTTAACTTTGCATGTTCCTTGCAACTCCACCTAATGATATTTGGTCTATATACAATCCTGAATTTAAGTTCATATGTAGGTGTATAGAATTTTAAAACTTGGTTAAGACAGGATTCCGTTCCTATCTGTACCTTACTGTAAAACATTGTGTGTGTACCAGTGTCACTGTCACCTTTTTATACATTTCTTAGGTGCTCAAAGTGCTCATCTAGGACAAGAGAGACCTGAGTTCGGTTTCTTCTCTGCCTGCATGGCACTGAAGTCTTCCAGCTTCTAAGAAAATGATCTAAAAAGCCAGCTAATAGAGAGGGTAAATCATAGCTTCTTATGGGAGCAATGTGTCAATTTGACCATGGCTCAAAGAAAATCTGGTCTTGGCTTCTGTTCTCTGCTATGGGCTGCTTATGTAATTTACCTTAAATAGGACGAGAGTAAAATACATTAAATAGATCTTGGGACAGAAACTGAGCCATAATTCATTGTTTCCAGTGAGCCAGCTTCAACATGACACCACCCCAGAGCACCCTTCAATTTGGTAATTAGTCCGTGAGAAGAGGGCTGCCTATTTGTGCCCTCTTACAAGGCATGAGCGTGAGATGGGGTTAGAGCTGGATTGTCTTAGCAATACTCAGATATTTCTGGGAGTTGCCCAATGCAAAATTCTGCAATCCCAACGCAGATGTTTGGGAAGTTATGGTACTATTCCACAGCTGGATCAACAGTTTGTAAATCACAATTTGGTGTTTAAGCGTGAAAACCTCCCAAAGCTTTTGCACAACCTCCTATTTCAGTGTTGATGTTATTTCACCCTGTGTTCTTGAAAAAAAAAGCTCTGCACTCTGGCACAGTGAATTTAATTTTTTTTCCATTCAGAAACAGAATGAAAACCTCTGCACAGCTGCTCATAAGATGCAACATTTGAAAGTGATAGTTCTAAACTGAAGATGTGAAAAACAGTTTGTCTACCATTTTCCCAAGAAGGTATGGATTGTGTGTTCCTTCTGCTCCCCACTGCAAGGTGAGGCAGCGAACCAGCTAACCTACTGCTATGTCAATCTCCTTGCTGCAAACTGATGGCTGAGGCTGACTCCTAAGGTACTTTATTAGAACACCTGCTTTACGAGCATGAAGTCAGCGGTGTGTGTTGGAGTGGCCTCGGGGGTGAGCTGCGAGGATGCCAAGGAAGGCAGATGTGCCTTTGGAGGAGCAGGTAAAAGAGGCAGCACCATGGTGTACCTGCCTTGGTATTGTGAATTCCCTACTAGTGACCAGAGGAGCGTTACAAGGCTCCTGACAGCCTCAGAGTGCTGCAGCTGCAAGCCATGAGGAGCAGTGGTAAAAGGCTGTATTCAGCTATAGGTCAGAGAGAGAAAAGCAAGGCTAAGCAAGGAACATGGGAGGCTTGATTCACTTGTCTGCTTCTCTTCCCATTGCAGCTGCTCTACTTCAGGTTATTTACCAGGCCTGAATTCTTTCTTTATTCATCATTGTTGACTGTAGCTAGCTTGCTTTGGGGTTGAAAGGAGCTGAAGAGTCAATTATGTGTCTGGGTGCTTTTGAATGTCTTAAGTGTGGTAGATGGCTGCAACCCCTACTGCTCATGTCTAATGAGGCAAGGGGGAGAACTGCTAGCCTCTGGTCCAGCACAGGCCTGTGGAAATGCTCCAAAGAGCCAAACAAAAGCAAACAGGAAGAGAGAGAGCCATGTCTCCACGGGTTTGCAGGGCATCTGCAGCTATAGCACCATTTGCTCTGCCTCTCTGCTTGCTCTGGAAATGTCCCTGTGCAAGGCAGGGGTGTTGCTCTATGACACGTCCAGTGCTGCCAATGCAGGTGGACTGTTTTCAGGTGGCTTCAAGGTTTTGGGCAGGTAAGTGTAATAAGCAGTGAATGAGGTGGTGGGCTGCAGGCATGGTACCCTGTCAGAGCTCCAGCTAGCACTCGTAGTGCCTGGCATTGCTTACCACCTGCTCGTCTGCTGGATTCTATCTTGCCTTTGCTCACGAAAGCTTGGGCTGACACAGTTACTGACATATGCTTTACAGCATCATTTACCTCACCTCTGCTTCTAGACCCCCATCTCTTGGATTTAGCCTAGAGAGTTCACATTGCTGTTCACCTTCTCTGACTCCTCTGGCTTGTATCTTAGTTAATTATCTGTAGACAAAGCCACAATTGATGCCTTATCAACTAGAAAGACTGAATTAATCAGCTTTGTTAGGCAAAGGTTATAGCAAGGGGGTGACCATCCTATCCATCTGTTCACTCATCTGCTGAAGAGTAACCATAACAGAACTCTTAAAAATCCTATTAATGGATTATAGGTCAATAACCTAGACACTCTGATAGCTCTGCAAGGAACTATGGACAAAATATCTGGGATTAATGTATTTTCTGAACGTGTTAGTTAGGTCTTTTATAGATATCTCTCTCTCAAATGCTAATATGTTCTGCAAGTAGAAAGAGAATGGCTTTTTACCACTGTATTCCCTTGATGTGTCTGGGCAAAGCTGGGAGGTACCTAAAACTATGTAAAAGGCATTGAGCTGATCAATTCATATGTAAAGTTCAAGGAGAAAACTTTGGCCTTTTGCCTTCAGAAGTAATCATCCAAGTCACAGAATTATCTCATCCTGACGCATGAGGAGTCTCATGCATTGAAATCCAAAAGTTCACCCAATTTACTACTGGTGATCAAATTGGCAAAATGTACTGGAGAAGCATCAGACAATTCACTGTGCAGCATGCCTTGCTGAGGCGAATCCAATCTCCCTCAAGTTCTGTCTTTTAGAAAAGTTTTATACAAGCAGGCAAAGAAATTCTATCGCCTTTTTTTTAATTATGGAAACTTTGATTTGGAGGTGTACTGTAACCTATTCAAATGTTAGGGCTCTAAATACGGTGTTTGTGCTTAGTTTGTAGTGAGTACGGCTGTGAGGCAGGGGGACCATTTCTCTCTGTTCTTTTTTGCCTTGACAGCTAGACTTGACATCTCCAATTGCTGCAGCGTAGGATGCACTCACACCCAGAGCAGGGCACAATGTGTACAGGACTGCTTATGAAATCTTTGTGCCTGATGTCCATTAGTTCAAAGAACCTGAATGCCTAAATATGGGAAATTGAAGGTTTATGCCATTGTGGAGATTTGTTGCTATTATCTCCAATGCTGAAATATTATTTAAAGTTTGCACCTTTCCCTGCAATTATTTTGCAAGAAGGAAGGGATCTGCAAGGACTGAGGATGATTTGGACTTGGTCTCAAATAAATAAGCCATCCACCTTTTCTGGAACAAAAAGTAATAGCAGGTTTTTAAAATATTATATTTATGCTCTGGAAATAATAATGGTTTTTTCCTAGAATTTTTTCACTGGTGTGTGTTTGAATTATTAAAATTTCTGATTTTAAGCAGAGCAGATTTTTCTGTTCATTAGGTGTACTAGTTTCCCAAAGCCTTTCTGTGCTTCTTCCAGGCTTGCATAAAAGGACTCAGTGCCATGTCTTGCTTTTCAATCTCTCAGGATGAATGTCTGGGCTCTTGCAGAGAAATTTCTTCCTCCTTCCTGAGGCATACCCCAGAGAACAGTGATGCTAAGATCCCCTTCTCTCACAGGCCTGGAGCTCTGCAAGGAGCTAGTCTGCCCAAGTTGCTGAGGTTTCTTCTGCCACCTGCAGAGTAAAAAAAAAGTTTACAGAACAACCCTCTCCCTGTCCCTCAAGAGCAGAGATTTTAAGGGGAGCCTGGCAAGTTGGGCAGGAAGTGCCAGTTCTTCCTCCTCACCCAGAGGGGACATCATCTGAGAACTGACTTTTTTTTTTAATTTTCAGGAACAACCCTGAAGAAAGTTGGCAAGCAGAGCTGGAACCAGGCTGAGAGAGTGGGGACGCATGTCTGAAGTGGCAAAGGTCCTTCTTGATAGCAGCAGCAGCTCTAGCAAAACCAGGGCAGCTACTGTCTCTCAGAACCATGCTCCTGAGGTGCTTCTGGATGTGTCTGACCCAGGAACTGACCCAGACTGCTGAGATTTAGCTTTGAGGTGTGAAAAGCGATCAGCATGAGCTCGTCGGGCTGCTCTTCAGGCAGGACTCAAACACGGAGCTGTGTGGTGCTGCCAGGTTGCATTTACTTATCACCCCAGCTTAAATGACTGCCCAGCAAGATCAGTTCTTAATTCTTGATGTCACACATTACTTTGGAAAAAAGAAAAAAAGGTAGAATCAACTTGAGAACATTTGTAAATGTTTATGATATATGAATTGCACACAGATTTTCTCTGAATATCACAAATTCTTTCCTGCCTTCTCATTTCTGGGAAAGGAGATGTAAGTCCTAAGGGATGAACAATACAGGTATTGTCTAAACAGTTCTGTGCAAGTCTTCCTTGACCAATTCCCTAAAAATTGTGTCAGGAAGAAGGTTTGTTTTGTCAAGGTTTTGTTTTTAATCTGAACCCACTCATCTGAACGGATGTTTCTTTTTTCTGCTTTCACATCTTATCTCTCATCCATCACCCATTTCTTCTGTAATCATATGAGTAGCAGTTTCACTAGAGAGTAGGACACAAACAGAAAGTGGCTTATAAAGAAAGAGAATTTAGACAGTAAGAGGTGAGGCCAAATCCCTTCCACAGCCCTATTGTAGTCAGTGTGACTAGTTGTGTGAATAAAGCAAAGAGGATTTGGCTTTTGCTGCAGTCCCAGCCACCTTTTATCACTGGAGAGAGAGAAAAATGCCATAAAATTAAATAGGTATCATCCTCCCTGCATTCCTAGTGTAACTATTTTAACTGGAATGCCTCATAAACAGATAAAGGCACTCCTGAGCTTTGGGATGATCATTTTTTAAATGACCATTTAGGACTGGATTATGGTTTTACATTTTCACCTTGGAGCTTTTAAGGGCTGTTTGGGACATTAAATGCTAACATATCAGAGCTTAAACTGAAAGGCAATGTTGCTTGCGGTCGTACTGCCCAGCAAAATAATACAGTTTTGCTGCTGTTAATAGGTAAATACTTTCATTTGTGGAAGGAAAATGGTGATTCAAAATCGTTTGATGCCCCTTAAACTCTCACAGCAGCTGGATATTTTACATTGGTTTCTGTAATATTCTTATGATAACATTCCTATCCCGCAGGGGTCTGCTTGAATATCGGAGCACTCATCTTTTTTAAGTTTTGCATAATGTGAGATATTAAAATTAAGGCTGGTGTTTACTGTTCAGTTCTTACACACATATTCCACATTCACAGCTAGATATTATTTCCCTTGGAAATGCTTTCTGTCCCTGCCAGTTACTGAATGCAATCAGATAGCTTTGCATGGACCAGCATACCAATTAAGTACCATGCCTGGGGTGCACGCTGCTTCCTCTGTCAGAAGCTCAATGGTTCATCGGCAAGTGAGCCGTGTATATTGATAAGGAAAAAGCCTGAACCCACAATGGAGGCAGAATCTATTTCTCACAAAAGCTTTCAGAGAGTGGTTTGAGGGGGAAAGGGGAAAGGGGGCAGACGACATGTAAAATGGCTAGAAAAATGAAACAGGAGGAAAGATTAATGGAAGCAGGATCAGAAAAATATTCAATTAGAACTTGCAGGCCTGGTCACATTACTCTGTGTTATTGTACATCTTGTCATTACCCAAATCTGTTGCTAAAGTGTTGGCATTTGTCTTCATTATGCAGTAAAATGGTATAATGAATAGGTTACAAATATGATGGAGGAAATGCCCTGGAATTATCACAATGCCTGAAAATGAAAAATGCCTTAATTTAAATTATTGGTGTGTGGCATCTGCCAAGTGCACAGACAGATGTGAGGAGTGTAACATGATTTTGTTCTGATGATGCCTTTAAAGTTTCTGTTCCACTTCAAAAGGGTTTTCAGGCTGAATCCTTCCTTAAAAGCCAGTGTCAGGGATGTGATACACAGAGAGCAGCATTTGATATATTTCTTAGCTACTAGGAACTGCACAGCCTGATATCTATGGTCTGGTTTTAGAAACTTTTGCAAGCAGCACTCCCCCACATTTCAGGTGGAGAGCTGGTTAATGTATAGATTATGACTTTTAACAATTAAATTAAATTTGAGATGGGAAAAAGCTACTATCTCAGCCTAGTTAATTAGACATGATTTAGTCTTCTAAATTGCAGTGATCCATATAGACTTGTTACCTTTCAAGCTCAATTTTGCGTTTGACTGATTATTATCTTCTAGAAAGACATTTTCAGGATATTTAAACCTAACATTTGGCCTACTTTGAAACTGCCAGATTCTGAAAATTAGTACCAGTACATAATAAAGAATTTTATATTAAGACCAGGATAGGAATTAATATTTTACTGAAAGTTCAAATAAAATCTTAAATAATATTGAAGTACCCTTTCAATGGTAGGGATCATAGCCCTCCTTTTCCTAGATGTGTATTAACTTTAATAAAGCTTCCTAATAACTGCAAGGACTGTCCACCCAGGCTGACATCCATGCTTCCGAACTCATCAGGAAATATGTATCATAAAAATACCTGTGCAGAAGAGAAGGAGAGTAAGAAGTCATGCAGTCATCCAGCAACGATGCAGGCCTCACGCTGGAGGAAAGTCTGTCAGCTTAGTCCTCTGCTAGAGACTTTTTCTGTGGTCTTCAGCAGGTCTTGGTAAGTGCATGGGCTTCATGTCCCCACCTGGAAAATGGGCATAAGCAGGAGTGGAGGAAGGAAGGCTGAAAGGGATATCCTATCAGGCATTGCTCTTTCTAGACTGAATTTTGTGGGAGACTCAACAGTTAGAGCAGGGGGTTTGATGGAAGCAAACTATTTAATTATTTGCTTCAGTTTTTGAAGACTGTCACACATTGCCACAGTTCATGGCACTACTTGCAAATAGTGCAGTGCATGAGAAGCTGTTTTCTACCTCGTGTGTGAAAAGTTTAGTACTCTGATGGAGATTTATATAGTTGTTTATACTAAATTCTTTATCTTGTGTTGCTGTTTTTATCTTGATTAATGTGTGTTACTTTGACATAGATCAGACACTTGGGTGATATATCATTTCTATATGAGCATCATTTTATGTTTCATTAGGTTTAATGATATATAGGTATCTTTGCTTCACTGTGAATGGTAGGTATATTTTAAACATGTAATAAGCTGAAGTTGATAGGATTATCCTTTCAGAGGATAATTCTAGTCTTATACTTTATAAATGCTACTAGATTTTTCGTGGTAATGTTTCACAGTTAAATTGCACATTTGGAACCAGATGGCTCAGAAAATTGATAAGACGATACCAAATCTCTCACTTCTCAGTCACTGTTGGGTTGAATCCAGCCTTGGTTCCGAGTAACCACAAGTTGCTACTGTCTGACAGCTGTTTTGTGGCTTAGAGGTTTCCAAGTGGACAGGTGTCCACCACAGAAAAAAAAAATCACCTGCACAAATAGAGGGTTGCAGCAGAGGAGAGTATATGGGCACTGAAAACAGACTAACTTCTCTGATCACTGGATTAAGTATGTTGCAAAATGGGGTCCACAGCTCTTTCTGGAAATACCTAAAATGTCTAAACCTTGCTGTAACCCTGTAGTGCACCCATAGCTGTCAGTAAGCTCCTGTAATGTCTTTCATGAAGTGCTGGTCAACAGCAGCTGAACATGAGGCAGTGTGTGCCCAGGTGGCCGAGAAGGCCAAGGGCATCCTGGCCTGTATCAGAAGTAGTGTGGCCAGCAGGACCAGGGCAGTGATTTTACCCCTGTACTTGGTACTGGTGCAGCCCTACCTTGATTCCTGTGTCCACTAATGGGCCTCTCACTACAGGAAAGACACTGAGGCACTGGAGCATGTCCACAGAAGGGCAACAGAGCTGGTGAAGGGTCTGGAGCCCAAATCTAATGAGGAGAGGCTGATGGAGCTGGGGTTGTTTAGCCTGGAACAAAGGATGCTCAGGGGGGACCTTATTGCTCTCTACGACTACCTGAAAGAAGACTGTAGCCAGGTGGGTGTTGGTCTCTTCTCCCAAGTAAAAAATGACAGAACAAGAGGAGATGGCCTCAGGTTGCGCCAGGGGAGGTTTAGATTGGGTATTAGGAAATATTTCTTCACTGAAGGGGCTGATCAGGCATTGCAACAGGCCCCCCAGGGAAGGAGACCATCCCTGGAAGCATTCAAAAAAAAGTGGATGTGGCAGTTAGAGAAATGGTTTAGGGATGAACACAGCACTGCTGGGTTAACAGTTGGACTCGATGATCTTAGAGCTATTTTCCAACCTTAATGATTTTGTGATTCTATTCTATGGTTCTACTTTATGTTATAAATTCACCTAAATGTTGTGCTGGTTTTGGCTGGAACAGAATTAATTTTCTTCATAGTAGTAGTATGGGACGACGTTTTGTATTTCTGCTGAAAACAGTGTTAGTAGACATTTTTACTCTTGGGTAGAGGTTTTACCACATTCATGACTGCTCCAAAGCAATTGGAGACCTGGACAGGCAAATGCAGCTGACTTTAAAGGTTTGAGTGGTGGGATACAAGACTTAGCTGAATGTGAAGTTTTGGGAGATAGTTCCTGGTTGTAGGTTGTCATAGCTGTGGGTATATGGCCAAAAGTTTTTGGTGCACTGCCTCCTGGTGTTGTGTTGCATTATCTGGTTGGACTTGATGATCTTAAAAGTCTTTTCCAACCTAAACAATTCTAGGATTCTATGATTACTTCTGAGCAGTGCTCTCACAGTGTCAAGGCCTTTCCTGCTTCTCACACCAGCCTGCCAGTGAGGGGGCTGGGGTTGTACAAGAGATTGGAGAGGACACAGCAAGGACACCTGACCCTACTGACCAAAGAGATATTCTATACCAAAAGGTGTCATGCTCAGCATATACAGCTGGGGAAAGAAGAAGGAAGAGGGGGGATGCTTGGAATCATGACATTTATTGACTTTGTTCTCAGGTAATCCTCATTCATGATAGAGCCCTGCTGTCCTGAAGATGGCTGAGAACACATGCCTGACCATGAGATGTGGTGAATGAATTCCTGGTTTTGCTTTGCCTGCATGCACAGTTTTCCTTTACCTACTAAACTGTAATTAAATGGATTCTCTTCCCTATCCCATGGAGGGGGAGCAAGTGAGTGATTATGTGGTGCTTTGTTGCTGTCTGGAGTTAAACCACGACAAATGCGCATAAGATGAAATGCTGTAATGTTTTCCCTCCCTTTGAAATAAAGCTCTGATCTTTAGAGCTTACAAGTTAGCTCCCTGATGAACAAATAGTTCATTACAGAACTCGTGTAATGTAGCAGTGTAGGAAAACATTTATAATGATAGGGATGCCAGAACTAAAGAACTAAAGAAGCAGGATGATCTCCTTGTTTTTTTAATCATTATTTCTTAGAATAGTGTGACTGGTACAGAAGGGAAAAAAATAGTTCCCATTCTGAAGATGGAAACAGAGGGGAAAATCAATCACTGATTGGAATTAGCTCTATATTTACTGGAAGGATACATGTTACAAGATCTAAACCTGTGATTCTGATTACTTATCGTTAATGCCAGGGAAACTTGATGCAAGGGTTCATGTGTAGCCCAAAACACGGGAGTCCCAAGTCCTTTTGCTGCTCTTGCCCTGAGAGCCTTTTTGTGTGTATTTGAAGCAGTCCCTATGCTTTAGTTTCCTAAATCTAGAAGAAGAAGGATATCACTCCTGTTCCTAAATGCAGCAGCATGAGTTAAGTATATTCAGGTTTGTGTGCAAGTGCCTCACAGAGATGGCCCTAGCAGGAGCTCCAGCTAGGCAGACGGAGCTCCTGTTAGATCTCTTAGGATAGAAATAATTTGTTAGTCTGGCTGCATTTGCTTTGCACTGTATTTTAATTTCTTTCCTTTCTCACAAGTTCGTGTTGATCCTGCACAGTGTGGCAATGGTATTCCCAACCTGTCAGCATAACCTTGGCCAGAAGTATCTCTTCCTGAGCTGGAGCTGTGCATCTCCTCCAGAGGTAAGCCAGGAGCAGGGATGCATTCTTTAGTTCCTGGTGTTATCACTTCACCTTCTTGACCCAGGGCCACACAGGACTACCTGGCAGAGCCAGCTGAAACAACCATCAGTGTTGATGCTGAATTGAGAATGATTGTAAACAGCAGCAGTCTGATCTGCAAATTCAACTTGGTGTCTCCTTTCAGAAGAAAGGCATGACTTTTTTATTGGGCACTACTGGTGGACTGAGTATCAAAGTGGTAAATGTGGCAAAAGTAAAAAGTTGTATGCTTTCCAGCCCTTTGAGAATAATTACACACCAATTAATTGAGGAAAATGACATCTGACACTGTCAGTGTTCTGAAGTGTCACATATTAGACCCCAAAAGGTAAATGAGACACTTATTCATTTAAATTAAAATGTTATCAAGAGGTGCTGTTGACCAAGAGGCCCATTAACAATAATCTGCTTTAGAAACAAGTGAGCTAGTCAATTTATTGAACTGAACTAAAAAGCAAACCCAGTAACAGCTGCCCACTGAGCAAGCATTTGATCTTTCAGCTTTCTCTGATTAGCAGGGGGAGGCGTTCCCTGAATATTACGGACTTTTGTCTACTTTCTCACTACTTTGTGGTTACTTGTAGAAACTGTCTCCATGGTGCAATCAGCATTTGCTCATCAGACTTAAAAGGGAGCTTTAGTAGCAGATCCAACTTCAAAGAAGACATTTATAGAAAGAGCAGTTGCCAGGTACCATTATTTTCTTTTGTGCCTCAGCTGTTAAAATCTTTGCACAGGATGGACTGCTTTCCTTGGAGATCTGGCTCTCTTACATACAGAGGCTAGTGCACAAGACTTGAGGGTTGCAACAGATGCAGGATACTTGCAATGTAAAATGACACAGTTGCACAAATTTACCTTTTCAACCTAAATTCATTAATTTCACTCTTTAGGATTGATTACTATGTGCTAAGGAGCATTAAATTGGCCAGATACTTCAGGAGCAGATTTCTGCCCTTATAGGAGATCTCAATATGAACATAAAGCTGGTGATGATGACCAAATTACTGCTCGTATCAGGGAGCACCAGGAATTTTGATGAGGTATGCTTTGCTCTGCTGTCAACATCAGAAATGAGAGCAGCTCCGCTGCAGCCCTCTGCCTGGGCCATTTTGGGGAGCCACCACTCCTGGCTGCATTCTCTGGCCACTTTTTGCTGTGCCTGTACAATGGTAACGATGTTTTTTTAGCCGAAGAAGATTTTAAAAATCCTTTCTCATGTTCCTTCTGCTCTTGATTGGTGAAAAAGGCCAAACCCTTTGCTATGTGAGCAATAGGCTTGGGAGTTTTTCTAGAAACATCCCTTGTTTCAGAATAAGTTTTAATAGTTTCGTGCAAAAAAACCCAAAAGCAAACAGAGTGGACTTCTGTGTCCAAAATACAGTACAATTGACAGCAGGTTAATTCTCTTTTTCACAGGAAGGAGTTCAAAGCTTTGGATTCTTTCTGAATCCATCCTCAAGCAAGATGCATCAGCTTTCTTGAATGTGGGAGAGCATACCAGGTTCAGAAGCCCTCCAGATGCCTTTCTAAAAGCTCTGTTTTAATGGTTATGATCCAAGAAGAAGGAATTTTTATAGCAATTCTGCCAAATTCTGTCTGACAGAACATTTTAGGTGGGAAAATGAATCCTGTCAAAAAAGCACTGATGCCTTTTAAGTCCTACTGCGGACAATAGACACATCTGTCACTTACTGTTCAGAGGGCATGCCATGTTGAGCAAAACTGAAAGTCAATGAGATCTAGTGTACTTCAGTCATTTTGAAAACAGTATCCAGCAACCGCTGGTCCAGAAGTTCACCCAGGAGTATATTTAAGTTAGAAAGAACAGCAGCAGCCACTGAAATGGAAAAGATTGATGCTAAAACTGAAATAAAAGTTTCTTATTTTTTCATGTTTAATCAGTCAACATCATTCTTAGAAATACAAACATGTATGAAAATAATCTTAAATATTAGAATCTGAAGGATTCTTCTCATATTTTGTTGCAAAACATTTTGGAAGATTTGGCAAGAAAAAAAGAAGTGAAATACTAAAAGAATGACTTCACAGAACTTTGAAGTATCTTTTTAAAACTGAACTTCAGCACTTTGGGTTTTTTTTGGTTTTTTTTTTGATAATTCTAAAGTATCCGTATTGGCACTAGAACATTTGCAATTATTTCCAGTGGAGGAGTTAGAGTGAGGAGTGAATAGATAGTGGAACTCTTGAAAAAATTAATGTAATGTAATCCTGTTATGTCTGATCTGCTGTCCATCAGCAGGGAAGATTACTGGCTTTACAAGACTGTTATTCCAGCTGAGTGTAACAGTATATTCAAACTTTAAATGCTGTGATAAAATAGCATCTAGAAATCTATGTCACTTCCTCCATGCATTGTTGTTTAGTGAGACGCTGGTGACTTCACTTGTTTGCACTGAGGTCTTTTGAGGGTCCTTTAAGAAAATATTTTAGTTGTTGTTTGTAAGCTGATGCCTTTCATATTATTTTGGAATTTGTGTTTCTTCATGTCACTTTTCCTGGATATCCCAATCTAAGTTCAGTGGCCCGTTGATTTCCCACATACATGCATTTTACTTTTAGGACCAATGGGTGGTTTCTGACATAGGGTGCTGGCAGCTCTTCTTCTGCTTGTGTGGATGGGGACCCAGCCCAGAGCTAAATACCTTTAGCCTCACCAGAATAAGTAACAGGCACGAGCAGCCGTCAGCCCTGTCACAGATTGCTCTCTGTTGCAGAGATCCCTACTCACCCAGCCTGCACAGTGGTAAGTGGAAGAGTGAGATAATTTGACTTGGAGGCTGCAGTAGCCTGTGGTCCCACTGGTCACTCTTGGCATAGAGCAGCAGTTGGTTTGAACATGTTGCAGATGGTGTTTTCCTCCTACAAACCTTTCCTCAAGAAAGGATTGCCTGCTTAAGCCTGCCTGGTTATCTTTTGGAAATCATAAGCAAAAACAGAGCTCACTGAGGATCCAGACCATTTATTGTGTTTTTCTGGATTTTTTTGTGATGACTCAGCCACCATATAGCAAAAACTCTTGGGAATTAATTAAGCCTGTTGCTGATAATCAATGGCTGACAACAAGTTATGTAAACTCTGCAAAATATACTGGGCGTGGGAGAAGTTACAGACTACAATAGAGTTAGCATTCAAAGGCTTGATTTTTAAATCTTAGCTGTTACTTAGTATTGCAAGAGTGGGGAACTTTGGTGGCTCAAACAGTCATTCAGGGTGTAAGTGCTATTGATGGTAAACACACAAACAGAGGTCCGGGCAAGGGGTCTGCCTTTAGAGGATCTTCTACTTCTTTCCATTTGTTGCATAATATGATGTTAATAACATGAATTGGTGTGTTTGGACTTCACAGGATTTTTTTACTTTAAATATAAATTAATGATGAACCATCTTAGTTAAATAGCAGGGCCAAAATCAGATGCTATTTCTAGACAAGAATCTCATTAAGAGGAATGTGCCTCTGGATTTTAAATTTTTTTTTAATGGATGAGAAAGCAAACTGCAGAGGATAAATGGTGTTCAAAATTGTCTTGTCTCAGCAAAGTCCTTACATGTGTATGGAGAAGGAAATGAGACCACTGAGGATGAGTACTGATTATAATCAGCCACTGGTTTGCTGGAAGGTCGTCAAAAATTGTAACTCTTGTCCCTGTCCCCAGGTGCAGCATTGCTGAGCTGGCTGTGCCATTCACTTTCTTAGTCCTGAGCATTGATTCCAGCAATGTGGCTGTGGTCAGGCACCCATTTGTGGTGTGGTAGAGTGTGGTCTGGTCACGTGAGATGTTTTTTTGTAACTTCTAGCGGGCGTAAAAATATAAAACCATTCTCTTCATAACATATTTTGTAATACATTAAAAATGTAGAGTATCAGCAAGGAGAGGTAATATATACTTGTTCAGCCAGGTATAGCTTTCGAGATCCTCTCTGAGGAGCCAGGAGCCCACTAAACTCTACTGAACAAAAACATCCAATACACATTAGCTACTTTTATTACAGTAAGTTCCTATGTTGCCAAGAAAAGAACAACCCCAATGATAGTAAATGCAAAATTGTCAGCACTCTCTATAATTCATACAGGCTTTGGCAAGAAAATATGGAGAGTAACCATGATGAACTGAAAACAACATTACCAAAATAACTGGAATTTTCACATTACCAGCAAAAGTGCAGCTATTACCATCTACTATTATGAGTGCAGTTGAATGTGTAGACATGTTTTGAATGTACAAAACAGCCTCAAGATTGGGCATCTTGCAAACATATTTCTAAAAACTGCTTCTGTCTTAGTTTCTGTAGTAATACTAAAATATGTCATTTGAATCAAGCCAAGTATTATTCCCTCTTTACTGCTATCTCTTTTTTCAAATATCTTTTGGAAACATACGGGGGGGGGGGGGGGGGGGGTTTTGGG